>CM060199.1:25543694-25651742 GCA_030562195.1 Nipponacmea schrenckii
CGTTTTGGGTTTTGGGTATATTTCTATTTCTGGGTATCTACCCTTTTTAGCCCTTCTTGTTTGGCTTTTTGTGACCGAAGTGTCGGATTGGTCGAGTTGACGTCATAACGTCTCTAAGGTAAACAAAGAGATGCGAGGGAATTCCGTGACGTCATATTATTCTCTACGTAAAAACATGGCTGCCCCCATACCAAACATGACGAGAAAAACCAACACAAATCGCATTTTCCAATCACACCATCCCTGGGAACATCCTTCTTTCGTTTTATTTGTGGAATTCTATAGTGGCAACCTTGGAGGCGTAAAATATGAGGTTGACAACCTTCTAATATTCCTTTATTCCCCCCCAAAGGCGTTAAAACGCTTTGTTTACAAACGAAACATTGACCTACTTATCGCGGTCTTTTCAACTTCAATGATACTGGTATGGAATTGATCAGAAATGCACCCAGTTTTGTAACATAGGCATGATTGAAGTTACATTTTTTTTGAAGCAGTGCAAATATAAAATAAATAAATAAAACTGATAATATTTTCAGAATTACCAGATTTATTGAACCAATTGAGAAATTTATCAAGATCACCTTCACCGGCAAGTTGCAGTAGCAACTTTAAATTAAGATCACCTCCAACTCAAATGAAATCGCCATCAGTACCAGAATCTACTATGACTAATGCAGGAGCTGGGCCAGCTGAAGCTCCGAATGTAAGTAGCACACATACATTTTTATATACATGTTATATACAGGAGTTGCAGATATAAATATCAATATAAACAATAATATATTTATTCTACTTCCCTTTTTTCTTGCAAGAAATTATTTTTGGCTGCCGTAATTTTAACATGTTTGAAAATTAAAGATTCTATACATTGTATATTGTGATCACCCTGTCAGTCTGTCAACAACTCTTGTGGACACAATATAATCTTTATTATTTAGTTATCTGTACCATAGGTGATTTTTTTCTGACTATTCCAGGGTCGGAGATCTGCTCTTTCATTTTAATCAGAAAATCAATACCCCAACTCAATTCTTTGCATAATATGAAATATAGAGCTGCTTTCTTAATGGATTTTGACCAAATTTGGCCTGTGTTATCACCATATTTGATGAAGCCTATTGAAAATGTAAAAGTTTAGTTTAGTTTCGAAATTAAAGTTTAATATTTTCATACTATTCTTTGTTACATTTCAGCTTGGTATTGAAATAGACGAAAAATCAATTAAAAGAGCAGTTACATTCAAGAAACTTGTTTGTATGCTGATGACCAGGAAATACACCAGGGAGCAGATGTGCCAGATGTCATTAACTGGGGATTCCAGACAAGGTGAAGCTAAAGCCAGTTTTGAAAATGAAACCTATTATAAACGCCTGCTTGGTAAGTATTAGGAAATTGACTTGCTGTGGTTTCCTCCCTTTACAAGTCCCCCCAGCCCCAGTAGTTTCCTCCCTATATAAAAAATATAAGATTCATCGGATTTCATAATATTTTATGTTAGGTTTAAAAATCAACAAGATACTATATTGCCACAATAAAAAAATTGATAGATTATCATCCAAATTTTCACAAAAATCCTTAAGCAATATAAAAATTTATTCTGTTATTTAAGAAAATTGAAATTTATTATTGAAGTTTATTGTTATTTGAGAAGGTAACCATTGTAATATGTTGAAATGTGTTTCATGCTAACTGGGTTGTATCGAGCATAATGTACCAGGGATCTTATATTGTCATTTTTATCTATTTTCAGAATATGTCCAATCACAATTCCCGAATGCCAAGATAATAGAAATAAGAAGTTGTATTTCGGAGAAGTTAAGTAATGAGATGAAAGCTAAAAAAAAAAACAATAAACGATTATTAGATAAATCTTTTTGTGTTTTTCTTTTGTGGGTTTTATTCACAGGTTTTCGTGACATGGTATATTGATAATGTATAGTACTCTATGACTATATATATATATAGTCATAGAGTACTATACATTATCAATATACCATGTCACGAAAACCCGTGGTTTTATTATAGGAGCAGGAGCATATTTTGCTTGTAAAAGTACATACTGTATTAGGATCATCTTTCTGCAGTTCATAGCCTTTGAGTGGTCGAAGCTGATTAACTGTACAGTAAAAACCAATATCACTTTTTGGTTTTATTGTACAGTAAACTGACATGATTTACTTTATGGTTATAGATTTACTGTACGGTTATAGTATTACTGCGCTTATGGTTTTACTGTACGGTTATGTTTATGGTTTTACTGTACAGTTATGTTTATGGTTTTACTGCATGGTAAAACTGTCTCAATTTACCATGGCGTATTAATGTATGGTAAAATATTTACTGTACGGTTTTACCGTGGCCCAATTTTTGTAAGTGCTTGCTTTACATTACACAACGGAGTGTAAATTATTGGCGCCATAGCCATCGACGTAACTTGTCCTCGTTCGATTAATTAATCTTAATCAGTCTAATTGCTGAGCTGAATTTAGTCACGATACAACAATCCAAAGAGGAAAATAATTGCATAACTAGAGACTGTGCCACTAATGTGGCCGTTCAAGATCCAAACAAGACCCAGTCTGATAATTCAGACGACGTCGAACCGCCGATGAAAAAAACCACAACGTGGTGTATAAAATACGAACCCAATGATACAGTTAAACGTAAAACACCATCAATGACTAAACCAGGAAGGGAATGTCGAGCAATTGAACGCATAGAAATCGCTTTGCCCGAATATTAAACTACCAAATTCCGTCAATCTAGAGAAGCCCATTGGATTGAGACATTAAATACAGCAAGACCCATAGGACTTAATATTCTCCACAGTGTAGGCATAGCATCCTTTGTAGTTCCCTTCAATACAACTAGTAATAAAGCAAGCAAGATAGTTCAAGTCCATTATAAGAGTCTTCAAGAGAAATTTCCTCATGTCTATAAACAGAAAATGATAGTGGCATATTCAAAAAATTAGAACTTAAATGACAACTTTGTTCATAGCAAACTAAAAACAATCTGTACAGGTACTATACTTCTAGCCCATTGGGCGGGTTATTTTTTTCTAATTTCAGATCAGAAGAGTAGAAAATCATCCAACAGATCCAGGTCCCCATTTCTCAATTAAATATTTGCTCAACCCTAGGCCTGTACCTCAGGGAGATTCAATCCCTCCTTTCCCCGAAATCTAATTTAAAAAATGATAATAAAACGTATCAACACAAGGAACAGTCAGATCTATTCCGTATTGAGACCAAGATTGATGACTTATCAGTATTGGTAAAAAATTATCTATAACTGTCCGGTCAGACAAAAATGACCCCAAACCCACAAAAGGCCCAGTTCAGATAATAGATTCTAGTCAGCAGCCTTCACCTGAGTGGAAAAATATTAATAACATTATTGAACTGACTGATCAAATTCCTCACATTTTTATGCTGGTAACGCTGTCGAAAGTATTTCATCAGTAATAACATGTGAAGTCTGCCATGATTTGATAATTTTAAGATATCCGTGTCAGGTAAAGGACGACCCAAGAAAGGTTGCTCTTTCTGGCATTGGTAGATATTCTGGTTGTCTTTCGTCTGGTCTTCTTATTACACCAGATGCAACGGAAAAGCTTCTGAAGGGTGGGAATTCATACTGGTATTCTATGAAAAAACAAATCAAACAACACATTTCATGTTGCGGAGACTATTCTTAACTACATTTTGATGCATTACAGCAACCGTGGTGAAAAAGTGACCGAAAATCTCATAAAAATTGCATTGAACGTCGTAAAGACAAAGTCTGCAAACTGTCACTTCGAAACTATGATTGCCTCCAACATTTCTACAGGAAGTGATCTAGGTGATTTAGGACACTCTAGAAAACACTTCAACAAAATCTTACAAGTGATGAATGTCTGGCTTAACGAGCAGACTTCAAAATACCTTAGTCAGACATTACCTTCAACTGGTTTCCCGCCACATTTGTATGTTAGTGCTGATAAAAGCACATCAAACATACTGTCCAACCAGGGTATAATGATATATCCAATGGCCGAAGGAAAACGGGTTGCTATCCCAGTAGACACTCCACTCGTGTATGTTTCTGACGAGGATTCTTCTTCTGGATCAGATAATCAAATCCATAATGGATTCATATGAACCCATAGACTTGAAATATTGGCAAGGAACATCTTGTGATGGTCAGTATCAGGCCAGGGAATTCCATGAAACTATCTGTAAGATTCAAGATGATTCAGAATCCGTTTTCTCCTCTGAAGTGATCTGCGATCCATCACATTGGTTAAATTTGGGACTGTTGGATATAAGGGCCAATAAAATCGGTTCATCTGGTAAATTCTTACAATGTCTTGTCAACAGATGCAAGAATATTCATTGCATGTTTCAGAGAGAGAAAATGTTGAGTTGTACTATTGCTTTAGCTCAAGCAAACAACATTAAATTAAAACTCGCCAGGGGTTCCTGCATAACTCAATTTTAGACATCGCAATATCGCGAATTCGAAACAATAATACACAATTATCATATATATGTTGTAGCTTTTCGTAATTTTGGATACAATGAAATAAAAAGTTATCAGATTTGGGGAACAGATTTTGGGAACAGATTTTGTTAAAGACTTGTGCATGGTGGTAGACGTGATGGAAACAATTATTGATTTAATGGTAGCAGTTCAGTATCTTAGTCTTCAAGCATTCCTTGAATCTTTAGGATCTATAAATATTTCAGAACAACCCCCGTGTTTACGTTATTAAGACCAAAACATTGAAGATATCTTAAAAAACAACAAATTTAAAGGACAAGAGTTGACAATTTGGTGGCGTGTTGAATCTTGTGATAAGGACATTGAAAATTGGAAAGCTAGGGACGTAGATGACTGTCAATGTGATTTTAAAACATTTGTAAGCAGTGTCAAATTATCTCTTGAAAATAGATTTCAGGGATGTGTTTCTCAACTAAGCCATCATTAAACATGTTTTGACTTTGAATCGATTGTGGAATTACTATGTGGTGAAAGATCGAACGGGAAGGTGTTTGTGGATGAAATAAAATTAGAAGCATTTGTTTCAGACACTTTCAAATTATTTGTTTCCTATGTTTGCAGTGTGTCACACATTAATGACCACATCGAAGACGGCTATTTAGATTTGAATCCAAATTTGGCTCATGTAGCTTTGCGACACTTTAAAAAGACGCTCAAAACATTATATGGGATGAAAAACCAACAATGGGTAAGTGGTTTCTTGCTTTGCAAGAGAGAGAAACCAAAATCCTTGCATGAATTTTTAAATAAGAATGCAAGTGTTTTGTCATCTGTGCATCTATCAAAAACCGAGTACTTTTCACTCAATTCAATTTTCGAAATGAAATTTAATCATGATCCAACATACAAAGTTTATTTAAACGAAAGCAAATTTTGGGAATCCATTTACAATAACGAATCTGTATATTCAAAACTTTTGAAGGAAGTGTGTCTACTTATCGACATAGCATTATCAAAGGGTGGTCCAGACTCAGTTGTCGAATCGTATTATTCATGTATGAAATCACAACAAAAACATGGTGGACAGCTGAACGATACATTGTCTTTGAGGACAAAACTTGACTGGAGTTTACCTGTGAATTCTGATAAACTAATTAAGGAGGTAGCTTCCTTGTACATAAGTGGAAATCCACAAATGGGATTAGAAAAACACAAAATTCCTGGTATGACATCTTCCGTTAAAAGATACACTTACAGCAAAGTTATCAATCGGCTTTAACAGGACAATGTCCTATAACCATTTTTGAAATAAATAAATTTAACAGAGTTTGTAGTATATTATATTATATAATCGACGTTCATTGTGTTGATTTTCTTCCACATATCAATACTGGTAGCGGATTGATTAATTGTGAAAACGTGCAATGTCCATGGCATAACATCTTTTTAAGTAAGAAAATTCAATTGGGTACTTCTCGTGTATTAGACCATCCCTCCCGTCTGTCATTTTTGACGCGAATATCCAGACAGTGAATTTGTAAAATAAATGGGTTACCTAATTGTAGTTGACGAAGATCAAAGGAAGTTGCCCCCGAGTGATAAATGCCCGGAGTCTGCACCAGAATTTCCTAAGACATTTGCCATCATTTGGGGTATTCAGAAAACAGTTAAGAAAGTTTTTGGCGTATAAATTTTGGCAAAGAAAATATTGGCATACATCTGTGGCGTACGAATGGCACAGAATGCAAGGTGGACACATGGGGCCCACTGTATTACAAAAACGGCTGGTCTGGATTCGTCCAAATCCACTCTATTACGCGTCACGTGGGTAATCCGGATTCTCAATTTTCTCCTTTCTACAGACCGGTGCGATAGCGGAGAACACGTGATCAAACATGGCGGCATCATACAAAATAGTTGAAACGTGAGAGTGATTTATCCATTATTTTAAGTTGTAAAACGAAATATGCGGGCTTGCATGAATCGGCATGTTATTTTTGGCTAACTCATGCTCATCCAGTTTTGATGTCACGACTACAATTTTTCATCTTGAAGAATTAAGTAGTACATTTCATTTTCAATTCAATTATTACTTCTCGGCTCTCGCTCCCACTCCCAGTTTAGTCAATGTTACGTACCGGTAGGCCTACTGTGCACTATTTATAAATTATTTCTGAATAAAAAAGTTGTTTATATCTATCCTTAGGACTAGACTATAAGAATTAATTAGGGTTTAGACGTTGTTACTTTTAGAGTAGCCTAAATAAGCCTGTTGTTATAATGAGTGTTGTTATATAGCCTACTAAGTGACATTGATTTTATTTTTGACTTACTCTTTTTTAGTGTGATTTTTTAGTGTTCTAAGTCAACCAGGGCCGAGTGCTACCAAAACCCTAACAGTCAATCGAGACGGAGAAGAATTTCAGTTTGTCCTTTGTTATGACCCTCTGTTTTGAGTACACTGTGTTATTATTTAAATATTGCCCAGTCATTATTAAGATCAAAGAAGATCAAAGCAGGTGGCTGGAGTGTATTAATATTGTTGTTTAATAAGGTCAGAAAAAGTTGAATTGTGAAGATGTGCTTGTTAGTTCAGTCTGTGTTTTAGATTGATCAGTTTAAATTGTGCAACAATTGGTTATATAGGAATATAGTTGGATGATGAAATTAAGCCATGTAGAAACTTCAGCCAACTGCCTTATCTGTGAAATGTGTGAAATATGAATTAGTGAATTATGAGTCAAAGATTTGATTTAAACTATTTAGTTAAGACTGTATTGAAACCTTTAATATGATGTTAATTAAAGATATATTGTTAAACTTGATATATTGTTAAACTTCATTGGGTTACTTTCTGTTACTTTCACCATAAGCTTTATGAGTCCTTTGCACGTAACACCTTCCAATAAGTACCTATGATGATATAATTTTGAAAAATGTATGGTATTATGTTTATAATGATGCATTCTCATATTGTCTGAAATGTTGTGCAACTATGGCAAGTTGGCGCCAAACCGGGTATGCTTACCATTCTAGATACCTGATACCACTTTTCATTTGAAATAATCTCTAATTTGTTGATATACATACTCATGTGAAAAGTTTAAAAGTTGCTTCTAATATATAGCGAAGATGATTTTGATTTTTCTTGTTCGTCCTTGAATTTTATTATTGTATAATCATGTGCAGCTGAAAAGCAATAATTGATGGCTTACTATATTGATTAGAAGCAAAATTACAATGTTTTATAATAATGCTCTAAAGACTTAAACAAGAAAACGATGAAGGTGGTCAGTGCACATTGATCTCAAAAGGATGCCTGGTATTTATTAAGAAATCAAATCTTCTTTCAGATTGAAATTTGTTGCAAACCATATTAAAGGCTCATGATGAGTTACAAGCAGCTGGTGCTGATTTCAGTCAGAGTGAACAGGAAGTGCCAAGAACATGTACAAGTTATCAATAAGTCCAAGGACAAGTAGTGCAAAAGTGCCAAGTATAATTTGTGCTTCAACTCCAAGTGCTACAACTACAAGTGCAACTTTAAGTGCTACAACTTCAAGTGCAGGTTCTTCAGTTGATTATTCTGCTTTGCCAGATAGATGGACAGATTTGTTGACACATAAGTAATTGATCTCTAGAAATACATAGATAATGAATGCCGGAACAAGACGAAAGACAAAAAAGTGGCAGGATATATCAAATGAATTAAACACAATTCATCAGACATCTTTCACCTCTGAACAGGTAAGAGGTCGTTGGAAGACAATAAGTTCAAGGTACAAAACTGTTAAAGATGCCAAGAAAAAAATCGGTAATGGATTTGTGAAGAACTATAAATTTGAAAACGAACTTGATGAACTTCTTGGTAAAGATTCAGCAAATAAAGCTCCTCTTACATTTAGCTGTTTGAAAGAGAATTTGCTGGAAGATTAAGATACATCTTTAGTGGAGAAAAGAAAATGTTATGAAGTTAGTGACTCAGGAAATCAGGACAGAGAGCGTTTAAGATCAACTGCAGCGGAGCTAGTGATAGCACATTTGAATAAAGGTGAACATTCATACGCCAATCTACGAGATCAGACTTTAAACCATCTTTAAACCATAGAAACCTTAAATAATTACGATGTGGCTCGTTAACCTTAAATTGGTAAAACATCTTTTCATAATCACGAGTAAAAGCAAACTGATTTTTCCTAAATCTGCATAATAAACCAGCCAATGAACAATTTAAATCTGGACCTTTTAACAACAATTCATTTAAATTAACATTATTATAGGTTGCATTACAATCAATTACAACGCGAACTTTACCTGGGTTTTTTAGGATGATATACAGAGTGGTGAGGAATGAACCAAGACTTGGGACTATCTAACTCACAATAACCACGTTTAATAATGTCATTCATAAAACTTGAATAATCAGAATACAACTCAGAATTTCTACTTAATCTGTTACTTAATCTGTTACTTAATCTACGCATTCTATTGACAGCAAATTGTTTGTTATTAGGCAGAATGGGATCAGAACCCTTAAATGCCAACGGCATCTCATAACGATTTTCTGAAGTGTGATGAATACTTGAAGACATTTGATCAAGAAACAAATTTTCCTCATGAGAGTAAGATGCTTGATCCTGAAAGCTTCCATTAAAATCTAATTGAAACATCCTTAACCCATTCCTTACCAATGTACAATCTTTAATGGGTATTTTCATACAGTCTTAAAAAAGCGAGTAAACATTCAAATAATTGGTTTTTGGGTTTAGTTATGTTATCCCAATCGTACACTTTGCACGCACTTCTGATTTACCACATCGGTAATACGTATTCTTGTGACAAACCCGACACCGACCTTCCTTTTTACCCTTTACACATTCATAACCGATTTTATCATAACGAATCTCAACAAGATGAGTGGCAGGACCATATTCACAAGTTTTGTCTTCTGCTTTTTCCATTTTTAGCGGACATCTCACAATCATCCTCAGAAACTCAAGCTGGCTATACTTTTGACCAATAGCACAGCTCAGACGCCAAGCAGCAGTAGCACATATATTTATACCATGGGTGAAGATCGGAAATACCATTTTTTACCTCTAATTGTTGGTCTGTATGTGCTCAGAAATCGGTCACATAAATCCACACCTCCCATTGTTTTGTTGTAAGATACTATCATCCTCGGGCAGTCGATTTGGATATGTTTCTTCTCTTGCTGAGAATACCGTCGTTTTTTCTCGGTTGGTGTTACACCAAGATAATTGACCGATCGCTGGCTGTCAATCAAAATAAAAAGCAACCAATCACATTGTGTTATGCAATATGACGTCATATGTAATATTTACGTCGGCCATTTTGCCCGTCAACTTGGCCCGTCAAACGAGTTTTGCATAGTTTTGGTATTATTGGAAATTGTTGATTGTTTAAAATGGTTAAACGATGTGCGTGGTGAACCTGTAATTCGGATACCCGTTATCCTGAGAGACTTATTGGTGGAGTAAGCTATATTCCTTTCCCAAAGTTAGGCCGAACATCCGACAAAGCGAGAAGATGGATTCGTCTTTACGGACGACCGTTTGCGCAACTGAACGAAGAAATTTTACGTGAAAGAAGAAAAGCCAAACAGTTGTTCGTATGTAGTAAGGTAGGCTAATATTTCTTAAGTTATAGATCTAAAATTATTATTAGTCCGCAGGTATAAAAGTACGCTTTGATGAACAAGTAGAATCCATTTCGGCTGGATGCTCTCTGTTCGTTTGGTTAGGCCAGGCCAGAACCAGGCTAGTCAAAATCGTAGGCGGTGGTGGCTACGCTTACCCCACCGTCTACTTTGCTTGTGCTACTACTGAATCGGAGGTCAAAGTCCATATAAGGCCAGACTCGCTAGGCCAAGGTCTCAATTATTTTTTTTAGGCCTTGTAGTTGTGCCTATTTTGTATTTGATTTATTTCAGCACTTTGTGAATGGAATGCCATCTTCGAAATACCCAGATCCAATTTCAGCCTTATCAAGAAGTGATCATGTAACACAAGACCACCCCCAAAACCTAGAGCAAGATATTTTGCCAATGCAGCTGCATCTACCAATGCCAGCAATAAGGTGATCAGGTAACAATATGAAAGGTTCTTATCTTCAGGAATTTTTCACAATGAAAGTTTATTGTAAATATGCACTTAAGTGGTTTGCAACTTTTAAAATTTTCTTTGTTTAATTCTTAGTATTGGACATCAGTTTATATTTTCCAGTGATAAAATGAATCTGTTTTTTTACAGGGTGTCATTACATGAAGAGCATGAATCATATCAACAGAAGGTTTATGATAAAAATACACAGACAGATGATTCTATACCAAAATGTAGTAAGTATTCATTTTAGAATCATATAATCTTATATGTTACCAATATCAATTAACAAAATCAGCATAGCACAAAATAACCTTAATAAATAGAATTTGGAAGTTTAAAAAAAAAGACAACTTTTATGACTTTGGACTGAAATAAGGTTTAAAATGCCGGACAAGGGGGTTGACAACCCTAAACCTATGTGCAAAAAATAGACGATTTCAACCACTTCTTTTCCACCTATCTGAAATATTTAAATATCAATGGAAAGAGGGGACTTTCAGCTATTCAAAAATATAAAATTTATTTCTTTATGACATTTCAACTTTAAGAAATAGGGTATGAAAGATGAACGAAAAAAACGTCAATTATTCCCTTTTAATTAGCATATCTACTAGGCTATTTAATATAGAAGGTTGAAATTTTGCACAACGCAAGTCTACATGTATCTCTACAAAATTACGTTGGCTTTTTGGAAAATTTTGTTTTGTCTTGAAGATATTGATAGAAATCAAAATTTTGCGAGTGCATTTACGAAAAATTGAATTTTTAAAAAACTATTCATTTTATGAAAAAAAAGCCAACGTAAAGTTATAGAGGACATCGTAAGCTTTAGCTGAAGCCAAAGTTTGTAAAAATCGGATAAATTGTAAGCGAGATATGCTTTTGGGAAAATGGCATTTTTTTTTTCAACATTTTGCAAACACATTTATACCTTACGTAATTAACGATCATGTTGTTAAAAGATTGTCTTTCATGCTGTAGAAATCTTTAAGCACCTTTTAGGCATCGATATGCACCGATATCCACACAATTGGAGTGCTAAAACAATGGATTAGCACATGTCAAAACACCCCTACCCACCAATCATACAATTTTCTTTGTTTACATGTGACGTAATGATTAATGGGACATCACGTGACTTATGGATTCCCTCGATACACAAACTCTAAAGAAGCACTCACACCGCAAGCGTCACGACAACGTAGCGACAAAACGTTTTGACGTTCTGATTAGAAACCCTTTACTTAACGTTGATCCACTCACACTGGACGCGTAACTACAAAACGACATCGTTCTGTCGCGCGTCAAACGTCAAGCGATTAGAAAAGGTTTCTATTCGAACGCGACACGTCGTCTGCTATCACAGTATTAACCAATCAAAATTGAGGAAATTTCCTTCATCACCAATGTAAACAAAATGGATGATAAATTTTCCGAAAAGTTAATTTTTTTAGTTCAAAATCATCCCATTTGTGACGTCACAATAACACGCAGCGCGTTCAGTGTGAGTGTCTGTCGCACTCGTGTCGCTACGTTTTGTCGCAACGTTGTCGTGACGCTTGCGGTGTGAGTGCTCCTTTACTTCGCGTGCCGATATTAACAATAACTGACCGGCAAACGCAGAGAATGTTTATTTAGCCGATGACGTTGTAATCACAAATGTCAACTGATAACGTAATTTGTACGTCTACATAGAGGAATACCCCGTTTTGTTCTATAAATAGATTACCTTCACGGACGGATATCAGACGAACTACTGAAGCGATTGAGCTAAAAATTTTTACTAGATGAGTTTCTTTTAATGCCAAATAGAATGTATATAAACTTAATACGTTTCTTGATTGAAATGCACTTCGAACGATAAGGTTGTCAACCCCCTTAAAATAGACTGCATGGTCCTAACATCTGAAAAAAAAATTCTCTGGATGTAGAAATCCTGTCGTGTAAACGTAACAAAGTCACAGAATGGATTAATGTACATTTGTTTAGCTACTGCTTCTCATGACTTTCCATAAGATATTGGTTTTGACACACAATTCCCTTTCTCAAAGTATTTTTAATGAAAGACACATTGAGCTCTTTTTTTCGATTCATAATTGAGTTAAAATTAGATGTTGTGATTCGGTGTTTTCTCTCTTTGAACCATAACTCCAAATCTTCCCTTGGCTGTCTTTCAATGTCAATGGCCTTGTCTTTAACTCTTCCCAATGATGGTGAAATGTTTTAATATTTTCTAGATCTAAATCAAGATGGTGTTGTTTTAGAAATATTATGCCCCCACATCCACTATAATTATGTACTGGTGTTGCTATGGGATTAATAAGTGGTGCCTGAAATAAAGAAATGAATTATACTTAATTTTTTCCTTTGCAGATGAAGAACCATTACATATGTTAGCTCTAGCATCAGAAAATAGATATATTACAAAGACACAGAAACCACAAACAAAGCTGTAAATACCTCAACTCAACCATCCCTATTTAGTTATGAAAATTTACAGCAAGAGCAGTTTCAATATTATACTGGATTTACATATGAAAGATTTAATACAGTTTTTAAGTTTCATGGTCCTAATTTGGATTTACCATTTCAGCCTTCTAAGAACTTGAACATTTTTTCTCGGTTATTATTACAAGATCAATTATTATTTGTTTTAATTAAACTGGGTCAAGATTTTGATTTCAAACACCTTGCCAAAATGTTCGGAATATCTTGTTTTATAGATTAGGATCAGTTGATATTTGGCCTCATAGAGATGTTATTATAGAACATATGCCAGATCAATTTAAGGCTGATTATCCAAGCACAATGGTTATTATTGATGGGACAGAAATTAAGATATAGAAACCAAGCTCTTTACAAAAACAAAGTCAGTGCTACAGTGATTATAAATCTTGTACAACTCTTAAGGGTTTAGTTGGCATTGATCCAAGAGGATCAATAATTTATGCTTCAATGTTATTTTCTGGTGCAATATCTGATAAGGAACTAACTATTAAAAGTAACCTTTTAGAAACTTTTAAGCAACTTATTAGCATTGGTAAACTTACGATTGGAGATGGTGTGATGGCAGACAAGGGATTTACTGTTAGGGAAGAAATAGAAAATGTTGGACAGTCTTTAAATATACCCCCTTTTGTACCTTCACCTGTTCCACAAATGAGTGCTGCTGATGTGACAGATACTATAAATATTGTTAAACATAGAGTTCATGTAGAAAGGGCTATAGCACGTGTAAAACAGTTTAAATTATTATCAAATAAGATCAATTTAAGTTTATTTGGATGTATTAATCAAATTTGGCTTACATGCGGCTGTTTAACCCTTTAACAGCCACGGTCGCAATAATTCTGCCCATGCGACCGCCACTTTAAATTAATAGGAAGCTACGGGTATAAAGAAGTTGATGATATGATTAAAACATGGTTTTGATATCCGTTGTAATTTCTAAACAAACAAAAAATGCATGTTTGTTCTATTAAAAATAATAAACATTTTGATTGAAAATCGGTAATATTTTTGGAAAGACGTCACAAAATTTGAGTGAATATGGCGTTATTACGCTATAGATAGATACGAATATTACGGCTCTAATGATGGCTATTGAACCACAGCAGGTGGCCTACATAGCAGTCGTCAATGTAAACATTTCGCTGTCATGTATTTCGATCAAATTTGTATTGAAAATGGTAGTAGTTTGATGTAAAATGGCCTGAAAATGGCCCGAAAATTGAATGTTGAAGCTGTTATAACTCATATCTACGCTGATAGTGATTCTGAGGGCGAATTTTTACCATCTGAAGACGACTGGCCATCGGATTCGGAAAGTGCTGATGTTGATAATGATGAAAGTATCCCTGAAGTTTCCGAACTTTTAGGTGTGGGTCAACTCCTGAATTTGAATGGACACCTTTAGATGACATTATTGAAAATGAATTATGGCTTCCTGAATCCACACAAAATGTAGGATATAAAGGAAACATTGACTTGAAAAACGGTGATCCCATAGACTTTTTGTCATTATTTCTAAATGAACAGTTTTAGAATATTCTTGTGGAGGAAACAAATCGGTATGCACACCAATATTTGGAAGCTAATGTTCTTAGCCCCAAATCCCGTTTTCGTGACTGGTATGATGTTACTATGCAGGAAATGAAGGCATTTGTAGCATTACATCATGCTATGGGATTAGTAGACAAGTCTGAAATTGTGGACTATTGGTCACAGCTTTGGTTGACAGAAACTCCTGGTTTTAACAAGGTGATGCCACGTAATAGATTTCAAATTATTTTATCGTTTCTTCATTTTGTAAATAATGAAGACCAGATAGAACGTGGGGAACCAGGTCATAACAGATTGTTTAAAATTCGTCCAATTATTGATACTGTTATTCCACTGTTCGAACAAATGTACTATCCATCACAGAAACTATCTTTAGAAGAAATGAAAATCGCATTCAAGGGTCGAAGTACTCTAGTTCAGTATAACCCAAATAAGCCGGATAAATATGGATATAAAGCATTTGTTTTGTCTGATTCTGCTACAGCCTATGTTTTTGTATACTGGTAAAACTGCAAAATGTGAAAATGAACCGTTAGGAACTACACATCAAATTGTCACCGAACTTGTTACTCCTTACACTGGGATTTGCAATTGTATATAATTACAGAATATTTGTTTGTCATTATTGGATGGTTTTAGTAGTAGGGGGATAGAACTAGGAACTTTGGTTGCTAGGCAACGGACGTCATAGGAGATGACGTCATCGGGGAAACCCTATGGGAAAACCCTTTGAGAAAATCCCTTTTGGGGAAACCCTGTGGGGAATCCCAAGGGGAAATACCAAAGGAAATCCCTCTATGGGAAAGCCCCGGGAAAATACCTGTTGGGAAAGGGGAAAAACTCTTTTCATTTGATTAGGTAGCCCTGAAAATGGCTGTTTTGATTGGACTTGGGCATAACGAACCTTTGACATTAGTCAAAAAACGACTGCCTACACGTACAAACTTCTTTCGGTTTCTTTGGACATACTCTCCGATGTTTAGAAATGCGCCAAAAAGTCGGTCGTACTATAGCCATACACCAGAGGCACTGAAACCAGTCATCCTCTGGATGGTGGTAATAGGCCATTGGTCTAGCCTTATGACAAATGTCGCATTCCTTAACACCTGCTTTGTCCATGGCGAATATATTTCTTCCAGTCCAAAGCACGCTGTTTTATAAGGCCAGAGATCACGTGTGAGATCACGTGACTATTTCCAGGTTTTTGATTGGTTACAATAAAAGTTGACTTAAACAATATATATTATATAATATATAATACACCAACAGAAATTGTTATTAGACATGGAACGATACTTTTGGTTAGAGGATAGTCTGGACACGTTTGTCGATTGGCCTAAATCTAAACCTACACCAACTTCTATAGCCGAAGCGGGTTTTCATTACCTTCAATTCAAAGATACTGTAGAATGTTTGGTGTGTGGACAGAAACTGAAAGACTGGCAACCTGACGACTGTTCCTGGGAGGAGCATCGACGTCATTCGCCACACTGTCTCTATTTAAAAATGATCAAACCAAAAGCCTATCGAAAAGGTTATGAGTATGAATGGAAAGGGAGATTGAGAGGCGAAACCAGTACCATGGCAACCAGTCACAAAGTGTATCCAGATTTCAAATCGTGTTGGTCTGCAGCCAAAAAACACGACTTTGATTCGTGGATCATGAAAGTAGACGAGAAAGGAAAATTTTTAGAAGAAATGGACATTGATAAAATGAATAAGATGGAATTATTGTTGAAATGTTTACATATTAATTAATGTGTTGTTGTTGTTGTTTGTGTTGGAATAAAGAAATGAATGTAAAAAATTCTCTTTTAATTTGATTTGTTGCCCTAAAAAGAGCCGTCAATCTATGCCTGACGTGGTAGGCTATGAACTGCAAGATCAAAGGCGTTTATCGTTGTCAATGAAATACTTCAGAGCCAACTCGAAACACCTTTTCTCTTGAGCCCACAGTCATCGCTCCTCTCGATGGCGCTCGAGGGTATCTCGCAAAATTTCTTCCCACCTCTCTTGTTCCGCAACAACAGCTTTACTTCTACAATTGCCCATGGTGAAATTGTGGAAATGATGACAAGAATGGCTAAGCGCGCTGATAAATAGGCCCAGATGATGTCGCAGAACATGTCGAGGGCTCCATGCAACAAATGATTATCTCCATATTTATTGTTTTGAGAAAATTGAATTTAAACTTTTGAACTTCTCTCTAAAATCAGATTATTAACAGATTTTATTCTTTATGTGCATGAAGGTCTTGAATAAGTGTAAAAATAATATGACATGTAAAATTGTATATAATATTCATCCAACCTCGTTCTGGATCAAAGAATTGGACTTAAACATTTTTAATATTCATCCAACCTCGTTCTGGATCAAAGAATTGGACTTAAACATTTTTTGCACTACAAACAAAATATTGATCGAGTCATGGCATTTTATGTCACGATGATTTTCTGATTAAATCTTTATGAAATTAACATGAAAATATGATTCAAATAGTTCAAAACTTTTATTTGTCAATCATCAGTAAATACAATACAAACATACCAAATAATTAATCTGTTGATACATCATCTAAAATAAGATCTTTAACCGTTCGATCACAAGGCAATTTTATGTACCAATCATGTAGTTCTTCCGGAATTATTTTATTCTTGCATAACTTTAGGAGATCTTCCTTCTTAGCTTGAGAAATAGGTAAAGTTTCCTTGTAAGCAGAGACTGGGTTACAAAAGAAATTAGACCTTCCTTGTCCATACACGTTGATTGCATTATATTCATCCCCATAATGATACTTATCATAAACCATTCCAGGACTAGCTTTTCGAAATTGAAAACTCTTTACTTTCAACCAGTTCAATATAGAACCATCAGTTGCCTTTTTTCTGTTCTTCACTAGAATATCGGCCATGGCATGGAAATCTAAAATATCTGAGAATTTTATATTGTCAACTACATAAGGATGTCTACGATGAGCTGTCTGCATGATTGAGATCCAATCTATTATGGAGTAAATAGTACGATTCTTTTTCTCTGCTTCAATAGCTGCAAGCATGCTATCCACCTCCATGTAAGTGCGCCCACTCTCTAAAAAATTGTGCGTTTATGTTTCAATTGGTGTTTTATATGGCCACACAATTCTGGTTCCTATTCTGACCACCACAAGAATAAAAAAACAATGAAACCTCTTTCACTTGATCAGGAAGATTGGTCAACCATCTGAAAAGGCATGTAGCAATTTCCCAAACTCCCTCGTGCTCCATTCAATTCAGTCCAACAATTACAATACGCATCGTTTGGTGAAGCAGCTTGATAAATACACAGGTTGTATACACATATTTTCCTGCTGTAGTAAAATAGTGATGCTGGCCCACAAGGTATCTGTAATACACTTTGTAAATCAAAAGTAGCTGAAAGAAAAGAAGGATCATTAACTGACCGTTCCTTATCAATGCGCTTGGCGTTTTGAGCTTCATCTTTTCTCTTTAAGTGTTGTTCGTGCTCAGATCTGAAGGTCTCCTTATCCACATCGTTCATCATGTTAAACTTTTTACAATGTGTACATTGATCCTTCTTTGGGTGGTAGAATGACAAATTAAATTCATTACAGAATATTTCTCTGTAAATTCTATAGTTTACAGGTTGTATTCCATTTTCTGATTCAGCACAAAATTCCGTATATAACCTATACATCTTTGCTATTGACAAATTCTGATACACACGATTGGAATCTTTTCTTGTATAATGTGAAGGAATAGCAGGGAAGCTGTTGATATGACTTCTGACAATTTCCTTCGATTCTTCAGATGTTTTATTTGAAGGTGCAGCTTTATCCCGACCATCAGATCCATGAAATGGTGTGCCAGTAGAACCAATTGATTTTATGACGTGTCCACTGGTCCCTTACTAATATTCAATGTTGCAAGGAAGAACTTTTTACACACACGCTTTTGTTCAAACCTTCCATTTTCACTTTTCTTCGCGAAACTATACAGAACTGAATTCTGTCTGCTCTTTCTTCTGTCATTCTTCAATCTTACCCTTTGAACTGGCAACACTTGAATGCATGACAAAATTTAATCCTTTTGTCTATTGTAGTCAGCCAATTTCCAATAACTACAGCAAAGCTCAGCTCGAAGTTCCTCGGGGAAGTTTTCGTTACATTTATAGCGACATGCATTACAGTTACTTGGAACGGGTGCCTTCTTAGGAACCACCTTGCCTTTATAATTTAAATATTCCTGTCCTGATTGGCATTTTGACTTTCGTACATTTCTTTTCCACTTTTCCGGACACGATTTTCGCTTTCTAGAGAGTTTTTTCCTTTTCAATTCTTCGTTGTTAATAGGTTCAACTTCCTTTAGACCTGAATCACTATCAGCTGTGTTAGTTGATGAAGATTTTTTATCAACTTTGGGGTTTGTTTTGTTGTTGTCTATTGATGAATCAGAACATTGCCCCCCTTCAGTATAATCTGGATCATTGTCAGTATCATCATATAAACTCTCTTCAAAGTCACTATCCAAGTCGCCAATCAACTTAAGAGCTCTTTCTGCATCCATTTTAAATTCTGTCAACAAAAACAAAAGACTAATTGCAATAAATGGATATCTCCAGAATCTGTTTTTCATACAAGTATTTGTTCTGTTAAGCATTTGTCTTTATTAGTTTGTGAAACTAAGCTTGAGCATAGTTAACAGACATAAAAAGACGAACTTACCACGACTTTGTGCCATAATTTAAGGTATAAAAAGGTTTGGTGTAAACTGAAAAAAGGCTCATGTAATGGGAGGTCACTCTAATTAACTTGAAAATGTCACTGCAATAAAAGCCTAAATGTTACTTATCATCTTTTTTTCAATAAGTCATTTGACAATAAATTGCTAACTACCATTTACTTCTTTCTTGCCGTAAAAGTTCAGGACTTAACAGGAGATAATACAATAGAGCCAGTCTATACTACAGACTATTATTAAAATAGCACTTAGATATTTCTTGCAGTGGTAGAGTGCATGCTTAATTTTAAATTGTAAACTTAACCCAAACATCTGCATTTTGGGAGATAGGCAGTTCTTGCATGGAACCCTCGATGTGATGTTTTTAACCAATCAGATAACCTGCATCCCTAGCAACCAAGCATATGACGTCACGTCATGAAAGTATTAAACTGCTGATGTGGATGTCTAGATTCACTATCAGAGCAACCTTCGAAGATGGCATATCAACTAAGGCTTGGTGATCGGAGATACAGTAGATTTCATACCAACTCTGTGTATTTGAATGTCGATTTTACTCAAAGTTGGAATCATGTTTTACCAGCCGACGTTCCGCAACAGTTGGATGATACGTTTAACCAAATTATCCGAGAAATTGGAAACTATCTGAATTGCGACCCAGACGACCAAGTTAGATTCAGTGTATCACACCCAGGACTGAAATCACCAGCATGGATTCCATTTAATAAATGGTCAAGAATAAGAGCTCAGGATATTTTGAACCCTGTGGCAAGAATTTTGCAGTCCAACGAACAGTTTAGATTAGACGAACGTATGACACTTGACGTGACATGTGTGTCATGTGAGTGTTCCAAAAGGAGATGGTCAAGGAAGATATCAACTTAAACGGGAATCATTATCGTTGGAGGATTATTTGAAGAGAAAGAAAGCGATTGTAGTGGTCAAGAACAGAGATAATTTGTGCTTCCAACTTGCTATTGTGATCACCAAACACTATGCCAACAAAAACGACACACCGGAATGGGAGACGCAACGAAAACGATTAACAGCACATTCAGGCCCTTACATTTGGCAGACAAAATGTGTTGAACGATTGATTCAGCAAGTTGGGGCACGCCCTGAAGCTTGTATTGGGCAGGAAACCTTGGATTTGTACCAAAAAACACTCGGACAACAAGGCTACCAACTGTTTGTGTATTCTCGGCTTCTATTTGGAAAATTATTATACAAAGGCAAAGTTTCCGGTACACCCAAAAAACTTCACCTTTACCATCAAGACCATCATAAAGACGTCATTACATCTATGCCTGCCTTTTTAGAGAGGAATTATTATTGCGACTTGTGTGGAAAAGGGTACAATAATATCGAGACGCATCCATGTACAAGTATGTGCAGTGCTTGTCGACGCCAAGGAAAAGATTGTTCCACTGATACACCTCGATCCTGTTTAGAATGTCATCGCACCTTTTTCAGTGAAGAATGTAATAAAGCCCACAAAACTGGAGTCACCCCAAACGCCATCATCGCCTGTAACACATGTGGCAAGGAATGGGACACAAGAAAACGAGGCAGACTATTAAAAGAACATATCTGTGGAGAATATCAGTGTAAGGTATGTCGGAAATGGCACGTTACAGGCGATAAATGGTGTTACATATAGACCATAGACATCGACAAAACACAAGTGGAAAAAAACCAAACCAAAGATGTGACGAGGTTTGTCTTTTACGATTTCGAGTGCCACCAAAATACGGGGAACACATACCTAATTTATGTGTGTTGCAATTGTGCTGCCATTTCTGTATCGTTGCATCCACTCCATGTCAACATTGCGATTCAACTTGGAACCACCAAAAGGAAATCATCTTCTAAGGACCCAACACTTTGGATGAAGTTGCCAAGTTTTTTGTTCACTTATCAGCCAAGAAAGTTTCACCTGGAGGTTGTGTCACTACCAAAAGTCAAAACATCGTTGCTGTGGCACATAATTTCCGAGGATACGATGGTATGATCATCTTACAAGGCTTACACAAACATGCCATGGATGCACCCAAAGTCATATTGAATGGTGGAAAAGTCATGACCATTCAACTGGGATGTGTGAAATTTGTGGACTCTTTAAACTTTTTAGCTATGCCACTTAAATATTTACCCAAGACATTCGGGTTAACTGAACTTAAAAAAGGCTACTTTCCCCATTTTTTCAACAGACCCGAGAACGCACAATATGTTGGAGATTACCCACCAGTTACCGATTATGATCCAGACGGAATGAGTGTTGGAGAAAAAGTTTTATACCTGGTACAAAGAACAACAAACCAAGTGATGTCGGAGTGATGTCGATATTTTGAGGAAGTGTTGTGGAGCATTCAGAACCATCTTCATGTCAGAAACCGGAATAGATCCATTTTTAGATAGTTTGACGCTGGCCAGTGCATGTAATAAAGTTTTCCGAGCACATTACATGAAACCCGACACCATAGTCATCATACCCAGAGCATTGATGGAAGCCCCAACACCTGGAGAAGATTGGAAAAAGTTTCAACCGAGACAACAAAGCTACAAGGTTTTACGCTGGTTAGAATGGAAACAGCATCAAAAACCATCGAGGCTCTCAGCCAGAAGCAACCGACACCCAATATCAGACATGCTAGAAACGGTGGAGAAGTGAAGGTGGGCCCATTCAGCTTAGATGGATATGATCTCAACGATAAGACTGCACATGAATTCCATGTAAGTTTGGTTATTTGTTTTGATACTTATTATTTCTAATACAAAACAAATATTTCTAATACAACAATTATTTTTGATACACGTGACAAAAATCTTTTGAATTTTTTGAGTTATTTAGAATTAACATCATCATCCCTATGATCCTTCAAGAACCATGAGAGACTTACATCACCACACCATGGACCGATTGGAGAAATTGAAAACCTATGGGTTGGATAAAATAGAAGTCATGTGGGAATGTGAGTTTGATCGACAACGACAACAAAATAAGGAAATGGATGAATTCATCACTGGTTTGGAATTGAGAGGATGGCCGTGCCCTGATCCATTAATGCCCAGAGACGCATTCTTTGGTGGACGGACAAATGCCATACAACTGACGGCGGAACCCCAACAAGAAGGCGAAGAACTCCACTACGTCGATGTAGTATCACTTTATCCCTACGTCTGTAAATATGGTACCTTTCCCATCCAAGAACCTGATATCATCACACAGCCTGAACTCAGTCGCTGGCACGAATATGAAGGATTGATTCAATGTCGAGTTCTTCCGCCCAAAAACCTCTACCATCCAGTCTTACCATTCAGAAATGGAAAACTAACTTTTCCCCTTTGCCGGACGTGTGTACAAGATCACATGTAACAAGATGATGTTGCCGTGCATCAAAAATGTCATCACAGTGAAAAAGAAAGAGCTTGGGTCGGCACGTTTGTGACTTTAGAATTGAATTGGAGATGGGTTACAAAATTCTGAAAATTTACGAAGTCTGGCACTGGAATCAATGGAGCCAGTATGATCCCGAAACCAAGACTGGTGGATTATTCACTGATTATATCAACCGTTACTTGAAGATGAAGATGGAGAGCAGTGGATATCCAGACAACTGCCACACAGATTAAGAGAAACAACATTTTATCAAAGAAGTTTACAGAAAAGAAGGAATATTGTTGGATCCTGACCAAATTAAACCGAATAAAGGCAAACGCGCCTTTAGTAAAGCTATTTTGAATACGCTCTGGGGAAAATTTGGACAAAGAGATAATTTTAGTCAGACTGAATACATCACAGATCCTTCAGAATATTTTCAATTGATGAATGACACCACCGAAAATTATGGACTCGTCCGGAACAAAAACTGTATAAAGATGTTTACACCAAACGAATGGTTCATTTCAACTCAAGAGGAGAACCTGACAACACCTTACCCTATGGATATACTGAAATCTAAAATTAGACAGGTGGTTGAAATTTAGAGTTGTCCATGACTTTTTACCCAGAATTCAAGAATATCAACAAACGAATTGTATCGGTTGTGAAACGGATCATCCCAGTCAAAAATATCACAGTTGTCTGCGCATTGGAATTTCATCGAGTGGGCGGAGCCACCCAGTCGACGATTATTTGTTTTTGGCCCTAGAGGAAAAACCTAAGGACGAAGATATAGACGTTGTATTGGGAAGTTTGATTAAAGACCCAAGAAGCCACGTGCGATTGTGGGAGAAGGAAGACGATTGGTCCATCGACGTGGACAGGCAATTAAGAAAATATTGGAAAGAAGTACCCGGATTACGAATGATATTACCATCATGGAAACAAGAGACAGAGAATTGTTAAGAGACGTTTTATCAGCTAGCCTTGGACGAATATTTTTCAACGAGAGATTTGAGAGGGTTGCACATTTCCTTTACAGCCATGGTGGAGCAAACCAAAACCATAAAGTCCAGAAGCATGTGTGTCATTATTTAGTGTATATACTGTATATAAAATGTTATAAACTGTTTGAAACCAATGAAAATATCAGCAACAAACCACGTGACTTGTCTTGACCAATGAAGACATGAGCCATCTACGTGATCTGTTTCAACCAATGATAACATCAACCAACCACGTGATCATACCACGTGACCTGCCAGAGGGTATACATGCCGAATCACAGCTTCTTTTCATTACTCTCATCATAACACTTGGAGGAGTTCGACTGATGAATCAAAAAAGAAGCTATGGAGAATGTTATCATTGTGGAGACAAGGGACATTGGTTGCCAGAGTGCCCCTTACGGACAGGAGAAAAAAAAACAAGCCAAGAAAACACAAGACAGAGACATGTGTTACAACTGCAACGAAAGAGGACATTGGGCCAGTGATTGTTCTCAACCCAAACGAAAACAGCCCAGGCAAGGAAAATGTTTCTCATGCAAAAGAGATGGACACTGGCAAAACGAATGTCCCGAAAAGGAAAGCAGCAGTAAAACGAAAGGAGAAAAACCGAAGAAGCTGAAGTTATCAAAAGTGCCACAACTGAAGATAACCTCAACAAACATTCCACTGAAGAAAACCACCGATGTCTCAACTGTCACCAGCTCGGACATGGATTGTTTCATTCATTGTGGACAGCCCATTGAAAACAGAGTCACCTTCGACGACGTTACCAATGCCTTGTTCAACAAGCGAGGTTCCTTGTACAATGCCAGAAAACAACGCTATTGGTACTTGTGTGGAGAAGCTGCCGAATATTTTCGAAGATACCAAAGCTCCAAGTATTGAACCCACTGAACCAATCATCACTGATGATTTGGCCAGAGCTGTTATCATCCCTCTAGGTCCCCGTGGATTTAGAAACGTGTACGCTTTACCTAGAGCCCCGTGGAAAAGTGAAGCCTGGACCTTAGTAATGATGACTCTAGGCGATTTACAAGATTGGATGCAGGATGATGCCTTTCAGATGATGTGTGGAAACATGTATTGGGTTCCAAAAAGTCTACGTTATTGCGAATGGACTTATAACCAAATTATGAAGATGGAACAAGAGGCTGAATAGTTTGCTGTGTTTGTTTTTTTCTTGTTACTTTGTAAAAAAGTTTACCTGTTTGAAGATTTTTTTCTTAAAATCCCTTTTTAAAATGTAAATACGTTTGTTGTGTTAAATTAATGTAAAACTTTGAAATGTTATATAAAATTTGTTCAATCAAACATTGGTTTTTTCTTTGGAGGGTCTCTGTAGCAATATAAAAGGAGAGGCTTTTGCAAACAAAGTCAGAATCATGGAATTCGACACAGCACTCCGACATCCTTTCACCATGCTTGTATCGGGCCCCACAGCCGTTGGCAAGACTGTCTTTGTGCAAAAATTGTTAGAGGTCAACATGTTTGACCCCACACCCGAACGCATCGCGTGGGCCTATGGCGAATGGCAAAAGTCCTACGAGTCCTTTCCTTACACTTATGTCCACGGTTTGGCTAGCATTGATGATGTCAATTAGAAAGTGTCTGGTCCTCAAATTTTTGTGGTGGATGATTTGATGGGAGAAGATACGGCAACTCTTGAACAATGGTTTACGAAAAAAAGCCATCACCGAAACACAAGTATCATTTACATAGTGCAAAATTTGTTTGATAAAAATCAACGTACAATTAGTCTCAACGCCCATCATTTGGTTTTGTTCAAAAAACCCAGGGATGCCTCAAAGTTGGGAGTGTTGGCCAGGCAAATGTATCCAGGACATTCACAATTTAAGCAAGAAGCCTACACGGATGCCACTTTAACACCCAGAAGTTATTTGCTAGTGGATCTGAAACCGGACACGGCCGAAGAGATGAGATTGCGAACACGAATTTTTCCTTCTGAATCCCCAGGCTACGCCTATCTCCGAAAAGAATAAAAAGGATCAACAAGTTTGTGATGAATCATTCACGATGGCACGCACCAAGAACACCAAAAGACTTCAGCAACCAGCTCCAGGTTCCACTTGGTTGCCCAGAGCAAGGTTTACTCCTTTGACACCATTGGCTCCCGACCTAAGAGATCCAACAGCTCGGGTACCTACACACCCTACCATTCCAGGAGCCCGACGCAGAATCATTTCACCCACGCCACCAAGACCAATATCGCCTTTACCACCCACTCCAGCCAGATTGTTTGCTACGCTGGCCCCAGACACCCCCAATGCCAACACCAACACCATCCAGACAGCACACCACTTCGAAGTTTGAAAAAAAAACTCGTCAGACGAAACAACTTCCAAAGAGGAAAATTACACCACCTCCCAAGAAGAAAAAGGCAGCACCAACAACAACAACACCAATCAGACAGCCAGTCGATCCCCTGGCTCGCGGTCGACAAAATAAAGAAATGAAGGAAATGACTGATTTCATCAAACGATTGAAACGTCTGAATCCTGAAATGATTTACACTGAATTATTGATAAATGTTGGTACTGCCCGCATTGGTTTGTTACAATGGTTTAAACTCGCAGCCAATCATCTCTTGAACGGAAACATTCAACCTCTACACGCTCAACATGCTAAATGGGTGGCCAGGAATAAAGAAATTTTGAAACAATGGACACAAAATATCGGACCTAAAGAAAAATTAGCATTGGTCATGAAACCCGGGGGTCAAGGATTTTTCGGTGGAGTGTTGATACGCATTTTGATACGATGGAAAGAAAGACTTGAACAAGAGAAAAAGAAAAAAGAGAAGAGAGCCAAGAAGAGAAAAGTATAAAAAGGTTGTCCCAAACATATATTATTATCATTTGACAAAATGGCACGTCGTAGCATCAAGTGTTTTTCTAACCAATGTAAGGCGATTTTGAAGCGTCAAATTCGATTAACACCACAACAACGCCGCCTGCTGACTCCCCATAAAAGAGCTTTGCGAACATTAGCCAACCCTCGAACAGCTGATCGATCCAAAAGAAAATTATTGAACAAAAAGGGTGGTTTTCTAGGTGCCTTGTTGGTCTATTTAGCCTCTAGTGTCATTGGACCTATCATCGGAGCCGTTCGACGGTGAAAGGGTATATAAAGGACAAACCTAGGACCCTAGTCTCAGTCATGAAGCCTCAACAGACCTTGGACGATTTCTTGAAAACCCCTCCCAGTTTGCGAAATCATATTTTGAACGATAAACAGGTCGTGGATTGTTTATGTGAATGTATTGGTAATTTGATACGGGGCGCCTTACCACTATCAGCTGCAGAAACAAAACGTTTACGACCAAAGTCCACTTTACTTAGGCGCCTAGGAACACCCAAAACACCTTGGAAAACACGAAGAAGGTTACTTCAACAACACGGTAAAGGATTGTGGAAACCCGTCTTTCATCCTTTGCTCAATAAATTAAAACAACGATAAAGTTTACACGAAAAATGAGATTGGTCCCAACCGATGAAGCAGAGAAGATTGTAACGGTTAAACCTTACGAACCCGTGTACAATCGAAATCCCGTGAAAGAAGCCTTGGAAGAATTAAGTCATGAAATGCAACGTTTACTCCAGTCGGATGTTCCAGACTCGTCTAAAATGGATCAATATGGACAAATGTTGCAACGATATCGAGTACTTCAAAATAAAAGACACACACCAATCCTACCCGAGACAACAATTAACAAACCTGACGATGTCGCCCCCGTGGAAAAGCCGGATATTTTAATTCGGTATCAAAAACATACCAAGGGGGGCACGTCTGTTATTGCAGCATTTAGAAGAAAACACCCTACTCTTGGAACGACAAATACCGCAAGACAACCAATGCACCCCATGGTTGGCAAGCCGTCATGAGAAGTTTGAAAGAATCAAACATACCTCGAGAAGCTATTGGAAACGATCATCGATGGGAATTGTTTTCGACACCTCAAACACAACCGTCTACCTCCTCTTTTGAAACGCCCAAGAAACGTACAAGTAAGAAGCAACAGAGGAAAGAAAGAAAATGGCTATCTTTTGACAGCCTATAAAAGAAGATTGTACAGATCATACACAAATCAATGATGAAGAAGCTAGCACAAGTCTATTATGATCCGTGGCAAGCGGATTTGAGTAGTTTGGCTAAGAAAAACAATGGCTATCGTTTTTTGTTGTGTGTGATTGACGAGTTTTCGAAATACGCTTGGGTCGTACCCATCAAAGACAAGAAAGGCGACACGTTAGTTAAAGCGTTCCAAAAAAATTAAAGACAGAACACCATTAAGATTACAAACGGATAAAGGGACGGAATTTTTAAAAAGAAAATTTCAAGCTTATCTCAAGAAGAAAAAAATTTGGTGGAAAGATTCCAACGTACTTTAAAACAGAGAATGTGGCGATATTTCACCTACCAGAAAACTGAACGTTACATCGATGTTTTGGACCAATTGGTGCAAGGTTACAATGCAGCAACGCATCGTACTATTGGTATGGCCCCTAAGGATGTGACGGTTCAAAACGAATGGTTAGTAAGTCAACGATATAACGTCGACTGTGCGATTGGCACTGGACAAACAGAAAGCCTTCGATAAAGGTTATTGGTCCAACTGGACATTGGAAACGTTTCAAGTCAAACCAAGTGTAGGATCTCGTTATAGATTGATTGATGGAAACGGTGAACCGTTGGAAGTATCGTTTTATCCCGAAGAATTACAAGAAGTCAAGGAAGATAAAGACGAAGCTTACGTGATTGAAAAAATCATTGAACGACGAGGTAAAACATATTGGTTAAATGGAAAGGAAATCCTGCTAGCTTCAATTCCTGGATTCCTGAATCGACCGTAGAGTATAAATAGAAGTAACCAACTACAGTAGAGATACATCATGAAAGACGAATCCACATCGACAACATATAGAATATCCAGATCCTGGGCCTGTCTAGGACGTCGGGTGCCTCAGGCTGAAATTGTATTTTTCTGTCAAGTGATATTGGTTTAGATTGTGGCGGGTATTGCCCTGTCCCAGTTGCCCTGAAACCCGAAGGACCTCAAACCACTTTGTGGACTGCTTTGTTATCCAGTAGTTTGGGTTATTTTCTGCCATCACCGCAACTGAAGAAAAATGAACGACTTCTATCTCACCCTGCCTAGTGACAGTTCTATAGGCATGTTTACGGACAATAGCCTTTCGACGTATCGCACTCATTTGAATCCACCCATTCATTTCAATCACCAAGAATGGGAGGTTGCTCTGGCGGCCCTGGCGTTTCCAACGGATTGGTACAACCTCACGGAAAAAGACAACAAACTGAGACTGAAAATTTTTCCATGGAAAATCATCCCAGGAATGGATACCATCAAGTGTGTGAGTGACAAATGGTTGGAACCTCCCGATTGCAGCACAGTTCCTAACAATGATGAAGGTTCAATCGAAGTTGAAACGCATATGGAAACCAAAACTTACAGAAATGTGGAACAATTGCTAAATGTATTGAATGCATGCATGGATTATGGAAATGTAATGAAATACAAGAAATCATTCATCGAAAACCCGTTCGCCTGGATCCCAACATCAAGGAATTGACACCCTTAGAAAAAAATGAACAAGCAGAATACGAAAATCGTTTGAAATTAGCCAATCAAGCAGAAAAACAACCCTATGCATCCTTTGAATTGGATCCGTTAAACCAAAGAATATATTTATCCTTTGATACTGTGGAAGTCGTCAATTTTATGCGTATGTTACCCGCCATCAGTTTTGAAATTGAGGGGCCCATGGTGGGTATGTTAGGATGGTCTGACATTTCGCAAAAGTTTCATTTGGATAAATTATGTCGGCGAAACATCCGCGACGCCAAAATCACTGCTCCAGCTGTAGATATGGCCTTTGATATGTTTTACTTGTATTCGGATATTGTCGAACCACAACGTGTAGGTGATACGGTGACTCCGATCTTGGATGTGTTTCACAGTCAATCAGGATACTTTCGTCAATCAGCCCTACATTATTACGTTTCGATCAAATATAAGGAGAAATGACAATGTTGGGAAGAAGTAACATTCGAGTGTATCGTGGAGGTGAGACAGAGAGGGTCTGGATTTTTGTCCGGGTTAATGAACACGGTCAAAAAAGGTGCTGTGATGGCTGGCAAATCTTTATGGAACGCTGGTAAACAAGCCATAAAAGACAATCTCCCACAAGTTGGAAATGAGGTGTTAAAAGTTGTTACAGGCAAAGAATCTGTAAGTCGAGGATTGAAAAACATTGTTCAAGATGCGGTCAAGCCTGCTTTGAAATCCACGGTGTCGGAAACTTTGAAGAATGTGGTCGGAGGTATAAAAGACCGACAACCTCCATGTCTGCAGCTCGTTCTGTCAACATCAAAAGAAAAAGAAGAAAGAAAGATATTTTCGATCATGGCTTCAATGATGCGTAATGATTCCTGTCCTTGTGCTCCTGATGAATTACAACAATTGTTTACCGTTCCTGACACTCGAACAGCCGTCACCAAAGTAACCAAAGTCCGCAAATATCCACTGACCAGTGATCTGAACCACGATGGTCCCTTGGAATTTTTGATTCCTAATTCAAGTAAAGATTTTATCGACTTGGCCAACATTAGTTTGTATCTTAAATTGAAAGTTGTGAAAGAAGATGGAACGAATGTCGGTGCGGACAAAAAATTGGACCCGTCAATTTCTTTCACTCTTTGTTTAAATATGTGAAAATGCGCCTTGGAAAAGATTCTGATACGTTGGTGACCGCTTCATTGCCCAATTATCCTTACAGAGCTTATCTGGGAAATCTACTGAGTTTTGGACGTGGAGCCAAAAAGGATCAACTCAACCAACAAGTTATGTGGGAAAAAGACACGGCTGATACATTAGATATTACACAAGCCGTGCAAACTGGAGCTGGTGATGCCGTAGTACCCATCGTTAACCATGGTTTGGGCGAAAGAAGAAAAAGGATGGGTGAAAGTTTAGAGTTTGAATTGCAGTCACGACTCCATGTGGATTTATGTTTACAGGATCGTTACTTAATAGATGGTGTGGATGTTCGCATCCAATTGGAAAGACAACAACCAAAATTTTATTTGATGTGGAACGAAAACAACGAAAGTTACAAAGTTGAAATGGTAAAAGCCACTAGCCAAAACACTAGCCAACATACACACGCATTGCTGAACAACTACAATCGGACAACGCCAAATATCCACTGAAGAGGGTTGTCGTCAGCATACCCAGCCGTCGACGTTTTCACGTCTTGGATAATTTATTCATCAACGAAGTGTTGCCTAAACGATTCATTTTGGGTTTGGTGGAGAATGATTCTTACGATGGTAATTCCATCAAGAATCCTTTCAAGTTTCATCATCATCGACTAGAATACATCAAACTAATGAAAAATGGTGATGTGATGTCATGGATTTTCCAAACAAACAAGCCACAACACTGTATTTAGATTTGATGAAAAGAGTAGGGATACTCAACAGCAAAGAAGATTTAGATTTATCCTACAACGACTATATTAAAGGCTACACTCTTTTTGTTTTTGATTTAACCAATGACCACGGAGCGGAACAAGTCAATTTTCATCCCAAGTCGTCTGGAAGTTTGTCTTTGGAATTGAGATTCGAAAACGCTCCACCGAATCCACTCAATTTGCTTTTGTTTGCTGAATACGACAATGTCATGGAAATCGACATCAACCGCCAAATTTTGGTGGATTGGTAAACCTCTGTATACTGCCCAGTTAGAAGAAGGATTGGGTTGTCATATCCCCGAACAATTTGGTTGTGTCCTGGCTAGAAATCAATTACAAAATGTAAAACCAACCCACTATCCCATGGCATACGTCGTTAACACGATGACGAAGAACAGCCTGGAAACCATTGGACCGTGCGAAGAAAACTATTATGATTTCTTTGATTCACACGGATGTCCCCCAGACCTGTATGGAAAAGATTTTGCTGACTTTGCTCAACGTCAAGGACCAGTACGACACAGTTCCCAATGGATTCAAGGACTCCAAAGTGTTCTGTGTGGCTATTATTGCTTGTTTTACCTGTGTCATAGATTCCACGTACCCACACCAAAAGCCTTGTCGATGTTTAAATCGAATCTGACTGAAAACGATCGTTTAGTACATGCTTGGACCCATGACCATTTTCCCTGTTTAAGATTTGGCCAAACTTGTCGCAAATTTATGGATGTAAATACGTTATTGTTCAATTCCACTTTATAGTTCTATTCTTTAGTTTATTATGTTATTATTGTTCATTGTTTAAAGTTAAAAAATCATACCACGTGTTTTTTTTCATCCAATCACAACCCCTTTCAGGCATGCAGCCTATAAAATCGCAGTCATTTGTCTCAGACCCTTCATTTTCATCATTGCAGCGGAACCTATAGGTGTAGTTCAACTTATGGAAGCGGATGACGCACCTATTAACGTATTTTGCCGTAATGGTAAAACATTACCTTTTGGAAGAGTCGACGATAAACGGGTTCCCCGATGACGTCATCTCCGTTGCCTAGCAACCAAAGTTCCTAGCCCTATCCCCTACTACTGTTTTGCTAGGAAGGAGAATAAAGTTGGACGCCCCTTGGGAGAGAAATTATCAAGATTAGTAGAAAGGCATTGGATGGATGAAACATCTGATCGCCCAGACTGTATTGTGTGTTCTGATCGTTCTCGGAATTGTGGTCGTAAGCAGACAAAATTAAGATGTAGACAATGTTGTGTTGGACTTTGTGCTGCCCCTTGTAATGAGATTTATCACACTATGAAACTGTTCAAACAATGTCATTTAGACAGGTCATGAATGTGCAGAATATCATTGTTTTAAGAAGTTGAAAGCTTCTTATTGGTGTTTACAATTGTTGAATTTTATTTCCTGTGATTTGCAAGGATTTTACTACTTGTATTTTGTTTATGATAAATTTGTTACCCTTCTATAATCTTCATTATGTGGTGTCACACATAATCAGTTATTAGTTAGTTGTTTACAATTGTTGAATTTAAATTCCTGTACTTGATTTACATGAAGTTTACTTCTGATATTGTGTTGGTGATAAAATGTTTTATCCCTTCTATTACTTTTCTTTATTGAACAAAATAGTCCAATTGTTGCAATGATATGATCCCATTTTTTGCACAAGTTGCAAATAAACAGTGTCATGGTAAAATACAAATATTCATACATTTAAAAATTGATGAATAATCCATGTTTTGACAAAAAATCTACTAATTTTAGATTTTGAACATATGGATGTCACAATGACGTCACAATATGATGACGTCACAAAAATTAATATAACCATGGTAACAATTATCACTGAGCATTTTATTCAATGACACTTAACACCTACAACCCACTTTTTTTGAGCAAAACGCCGTTTAAAAAGGGTAACACAAAATGTCAATTTTCTCAAAATATATTCGGCAGTTAAAGGGTTAACAAATTTTATTCCCTTCCTTATTAAAAATTATCAAATTAAAGAAAATGAGAATGAATCATAATTTATAATTTAATGTGATTCCTGCTAAAATCTACAAATTGTTAAAGTAATCTCAGAATCGCATAGTGATTAATGTAATTTTCAGATTCAGATTCAGATTCAAATTAATGTTCGGACACTTGAAAAGATTGGTAAAATATGTTTTATTTTTCTTGTCAATACCTTTGTACCTATACATTGGAAGTTGTTAAAATGATTTTGTATAAGGTGTAATTAATTAAATCTGCTTTACATATACTATAAAATTGTTAAAATAACTTTGTCTATAAGTTTACTTACATGATATGCTAATGGTGAGCCAATATGCTGGGGACCAATGGGTGTTGCAGTTGTTGGGGTATTGACGCTTACTAAATAAGATATTGGACTGTTGCTTAACAATTTAAAATCAGCCATATCTTGTTTTGACACTTGAATTTTTCTGAAAAGAAATTCATGAAGATTATGTTAAAAACAATGATTGACATTAAGTTGGCCTATATATTCAATAGTGCATTTGGAAAGTCAACACTAATTTCAAAATCTTTGATTGGAAAGACCAATATTCGATCAAATCGATCTGAATAAATTGAAGTCTTTTTAACGTTTTGAAAAGTCAGAATTAATAATACCTATTATCATTAAAACAGGCCATAACTGGTCTTCTTTTCCTGTCAATATTACCAGGCCTGGATATGATCAGTTGTGACACTGCTTCGGGCTGGATTTTCGGGCCTCTAGGTCTATGCTGAGGTAGGCTTGGTGGTTCTGATGGAACATCATTATATCCAGCTATTTTCCACTCTTCTGCTACCATTATCACAGCAAGAACATGTGCACACCTCCCCCCCCCCCATTCTGCAATGTAACAAAGTCCTCATAGTAAAACCAAAGTACATGTATATCAAAAGACATTAGGCCCTACCCTACATGTCATTGTGATAGGCTCTGATTTATTTCACTGAATAACTGTGTTCCTTTGCCTACTAAGACTCGTTAAGGTCTAATTAGAACAACTCAAAGCACTGAAATTACGTGTTTAATATTTACCCAGCTTTACAACTGCACCAAGCGTCTAAAATCTGTTCATTCTTGACATCTATCTGCAATGACGTCTTGTGTGGCTCCTCTGATTTTCTTTGGCTACGATAAACTCGACAGGAAACATCAATGGGATCATCATCTTTTGATCGCGAAATTAACATTTTCTTGATATAACTACCCTTTACAAAAGCAATGGCACGCTGTTTTTGTCAGAGAGACGGTACGTAAGGTAAATATCTGGATGACAAATTGCTAGGTAGATCGGCTAAACGCAGAAGTGACGCCATATTGTTTACCTTCGTGACGGGCATAAATCGAGTTATTCCCCTTTGTCATTGAGGGCGGGGTCTAATGGATTGCTAGCCATCCGTCAATTACTCATGCAGTAAACTGGCTTGTTATCCTTCCAACAACAGGCTACAACTGATCCAGAGCTACAAAATTCTGCTGTCCCACGCAATACATTTCGTTTCTTTATGATGCTCGATTTAGGCAAAATTGCTCCCTTCATTCTGTTTTCTCGAACAGTTCCTGTTGCTGCAAATCCTTTGTCTGCCAGAGTCTGAAGCAAGTCATAATCAGTGAAAAAATTATCAAAGGTTATGGAATGAGCCCTCGGATTCTCAACAACACTCAACAGATTGAAAATCACTGAAGCTCCAACAGTACCAATGACCGAGTTATTAGCTGCTTTACCACAATAAAGAACGATCTTAAAGGGAAACCTTGAGCAGATGCCAGTACCCAAAATTTGTATCCAACTTTGACAGGTTTATTTCTCATGAACATTTTAGCACTTTGTTTGCCAAAATATGGCACCATTTGTTCATCCCCGCTCAAATCTTTACTGAATACCCCAAACTGCACAAGTGCCTGATTTATCTTGTCATTAAATGGCCTTACCTTTGCAGCTTTATCATTGACATTTATACCTTCGTTATTAGCAACATGAATATACTTTTTTATTTCACAAAATCGGTTTCTCGTAATAGCATTAGTAACTATAGGCACTCTTGTGTCATATGCCGTTTCCCAATACAAGTGTTGTTGAGGAAGGGAATGGTATCCACTGAGAAGCAAAACAAAACGTAAAAGTTCTGTAGATTTAAGCTCGAAAGTATGATTGTTTTTCTGTTTAGCAAAACGATTCGTTTCATCTTTGATCAATTCTATCATGTCGTCATTTAGAAACAGTGAAAACATCTCAAATGGGGTCCTATCGGCCAGTTCCGGGTGTTTTTCTTCCAGCAGATACTTTCTCGAGTATCATCCAGTAAAGATTCTTCGGATTCTTACAGGAGCGGATTTGGATTTCTTGGCCTTTTTAAAGACTGGTGGCGTTTCCTCTGTTTCTTCTGTCGTTGTCACTGCAGTTATATTCTACCTCAAATTCACCAGGCACGTAAGCTGGCATGACATCCGCATTTTCATCTTTATCTTCATCAGAAAGATTAACTTAATTGTCAGGTGGAACTATTACAACATTTTCGATGTCAGCTTCCTCATTATCAATTTCATCTAGTACGGCCTCTATTAAAAAATTGTAGCTTATTTTGCACCCACAAATATTTTTGACGCAATATTACTAAGTCAAGGGCAATAAATCAAAAACAATTCGTTAAAAAAGTCGGAAATTCAAACTTGACTAATGTCTTATCTATTCTGATGCTTACACCAAGTTCCATCAAAATCTTTTGAAAATTAAAGCTTCTTATTGAAACCACATTAGAATCTTGACGCAATTTCATGAAGTCAAGGGAAAAGACTCAAAACAGTTCATTGAAAAACTGTCAAATTCAAACTTGACTGAGGTCTAACCAATTCCAATGCTCACACCAAGTTTCATGAAAATCCTCTGAAAATTGGAGGATTTATTGCATCGAAACTAAAATTTTGACGCAATCTTACTAAGTCAAGGGCAATAACTAAAAAACTGTTCATCGAAAAATCTTCAAATTCGAACTTGACCGTCGTCTTATCAATTCCAATGCTCACACCAACTTTCATTTAAATCCATTGAAAATTGTAGCTTCTATTTTGTCCACAAGAAATATAGAGGCAGGGGCAATAACTCCAAAACTGTTTATCGCAAAATCGTCCAAATCGAACTTGACCGCCATCTTTTCAATTCCAATGCTCATACCAAGTTTCATTAAAATCCATTGGTAATTGTAGCTTCTATAGTGTCCACAGAAAATGAATTTTTACGCAATTTTACTTAGTCAAGGGCAATTACTCAAAAACTATTCAACAAAAATCGTCAAATTTGAACCTGACCACCGCCTTATTAATTCCTATGCTCATACCAAGTTTCAAGCAAATGCATTGAAAATTGTAGCTTCTATTGCATCAACAATAAATTTTGACATGATGTAATTAAGTCAAGGGCAATAACTCTTCAACCGTCTATTGAACGATTTCAACGTAATCTCAGTTGTACATACTTTTTTTCGAAACCACCCTCCACGTGGTGCTGGAACAATGTTTATTCCTAAATCCACGTGGAAACCACCTAATCAGATTTTAAGACTTGTCGACAGATGATTCTTGGCAATCTTTCATTAACATAAGCATACTTCCTGTTACACAGGTATTCTTTTCACCACTTATAGGCTTACTTGCTGATGGTTATCTTAACAATTGTGTTTCTCCATGATTTAATGATTTAAGTAATTTATTAATTTTATTTTTCCCTTTCTCACAGGTATATATTACCACCAACAATTCTATTTTGGCCTAACTTGAACCATTTTGAAAATCTAAATTATTACTGTCGGGGGATGAGTAAACATCCTTAAAGCTGGTCTTGAGCATGGACAAATCCTACTTCCCCCTCCATAGAAAATAAGAAAATAAGAACATAAAATGGAGTAGGGTTGGGTAGCCCGCTCGCAGCACATGCACTGACGCTTTGGCAATTCTTTTTTTTTTTTATAGGTACTTGTCTATTCCTTGGTTTTTGTGGTCATGTACTTGATCGCAGACAGATGAATCTGTCCATTTTATACACATGTACTTGTTTATTTTAAAACTAATTGTACGTTGAAATGATATATGGTTTTTGCTGTCATGTACTTGATCGCCGGAAGATAAATCTGTCCATTATTTACACATGTAATTGTGTATTTTAAGACAAATTGTACGTTGAAATAATACGTGATTTTTCGCGGTCGTGAGCATGGCCGCGGGAACTATATATTATATCCATTTTTTATAAACAAATTGTAGGTTGAAAATCTGTCCATTTCATGCACTTGTGTATTTTTAAACAAATTGTACGTGGAGTATTATATATTTATTTTGTGGTCATGTACTTGATCGCCGGAACATAGATCTGTCCATTTGATACACATATACTTTTGTATTTTTAGTATTTTGGACGAATTGTATATTGAGATATTATGTATTTTCGATTTTTTTCTTTTCTTTCTTTTGTTTTTTGTTTTTTTTTTTTTTTTTTCCAATGTATTGCCCCATGGGCTGAATGTGAGACAGGACCATGTCCTTGTGTATTGGGCCTAATTCTGACCCATGTAATATAAAGAGTTTATTATTATTATTATTAAAGCCACCATCCATCCTGAAATATTAAACATATTTGCAAGTATGAATAACCAAATATCAAATCTTTCCATAACTCACGAGAAACCTAATCACGAGAGTAGAACGTGAAGCGTTAAATTTACTTAAAAAAGACGATAGCATTGCAATTAAAAAAAGTGACAAAGGTTCATGTTGCGTTATAATAAATAGGGAAAATTACATTTTAGAAGCAATAATCAATTGATTAATGCAATTTTACCGGAGCCAATTTTTAAAGAAACTGCTAATATGATAGACAATATCCTTGCCTATTTAGTTAAAACAAGTCATTTAAAACAGAAACAATATGACTATCTTTCTGCCAAACCTGATTGCCGTGAGAGACACTAATACACTTTTCCTAAAATTAATAAAAATCCTACCAAGGATTGGTTCATGCCTAATAGAATCCCTAAAGGCCGCCCGATTATCCCTGATAACAACCACCACCGTCCATCAAACTAACAGCCAACGTCAGCCACAAAAGCATAGATTTCCTCGATACCATTGTCTTTAAAAGAGATTCCATAGCAGAGACTAATAAACTAGATATTAAGGTATATTTCAAAGAAACAGACACTCATCACCTTTTGCATAAGAGTTCATTTCATCCAAAACATACTTTTTCAGGAATAATTAAGTCTCAAAGTTTTACGATTTCATCGAATTTGCACAAGGTCATCTGATTTCAACCAAGCCTGTACGATTGTTTTCTCAAAACTGAAAGAAGGGTGGATAATCTAAACGATTTTTGCGAAACATAAAAAAATTCCACCTTAGCACAGATGGCAGCTAAAAATAGACTTTATGTCGAAGTACCTCCAGGCTTGAGGAGTGCCCCGCAGACCAAGCCAAACATCGTCGGATCGTCGGTTATGACCGGTAAAAAAAAACAAGGACCACCTATTTCTGGCGATCTACAGGACCTGATGTCCTGTAAACAATATTGTTTGAATTTGTTAAAATTCAGGGAAATCTGCTGTTACAACCAAACGAAAGTCAATTCCTCTTTCCGAAGATCAAAGAAAGATAGCATAATTTTAAGTATCGCGAAGATATTCTATTTTTATTTAAGCTTATCTTATAAATGGATAAATTTATAAATAGATATGGACAACAAGATTTTAATCCAATCAGAAATTAATTTTATAAATAGCAGCCAATGAAATATGTTGTGTTAGTCTCTCGTCTCGTATTCGTAACAACGTAGCATCTCTAGCGTCAAGACCAACCAAGAACGTCGTTCTTGTCACGGACGAGTGCAAGAACGATGGTAACGAATAATAAAAGAGCAGAAAGTAACCATTTTCTTCTGTCTTTGTTCAACTAATCGCGTTCAGACGAGTACAAAATTAAAAAAAACTAGCTCGAAGAACGGTTTGTTCTGCCTTTACTTAGTCGTCTAACGCACCTAATATTAAAGTTACGTAGGGTCGTGTTCTCGTGTTGTCAAGTTACAAAATTGTTTCTCTAGTCCATCACGCATGCGTGGCGGGACTGTCAAATTCCGCGTGTATACGTCGGCATTCTCGCTGAATGGCCGACGTATATTATACGAATGTGTGAAAATAAGTAAATAAAATGAATTTCTTACGTTATTACGAAGGAGCGATCCCTGGCCAAAAACGCAAAAACACCACAGATCAAAATGCGGCTCGACAGAAGAAGCTAGAATCTTGGAGGGCTTACGAGGAAAAGAGAGGTGGAAGAAGTTTATGTGAAAAATGGAAGGAAGGTCGCGAATGATTGACCTTGAATTCTAACTCAGATGATATTGATATGATGACATGTACCCATTGTAATGATCTGTACAAGGACGAAAAATCGACACCCTCAAACTTAAAAGGACAGAATTCATTCGTTACAGGCTTTAAAAATAGGAGAATTTCCACTGTAGTTGAGCATGAACAATCAAAGAGTCACATTAAAGCCTCAGATGTTTTTTGAGCGAAAACTAGAAATGCAGATGAATTTAAACAGTCACAATCTGCTAAGGCACTGATGTCTTTAGGATCAGCAGATAGAAACCGCCTATGTAATCTATTCAGAAATGCTCATGCCATAATAATAATAATAATAATAATAAACTCTTTATTTTACATGGGTCAGAATTAGGCCCAATACACAAGGGCATGGTCCTGTCTCACATTCAGCCCATTGCCAAAAAGAGAAGACCATTAAGTGATTATGTTTGGTTATGTGAAGTAGACGAGCCAAGGGATTGGAAATAGGAACTACTTATGTCAATGCCAAGGCACCCCTTAACTTTATTAAGTCTATAGCTGAGGTTGAAACTGTTTCATTTTTACAGCAATCAAACTTTTTTTTCATTTTTAATGGATGGTTCCACTGACATTAGTGGGGATGAACAAGAATCCGTTTATGTACAGTGTTCCTATAGAGGCAGTGTCACTGAGAGATTCCTGCACATTGGATCACCACCAGGCACATGTTCAAAAGACCTACCTCAATACCTGATTAATATTTTTGAATTAAATGGAATTGGCAGAGGTATGTTTATATATCATATGGTATATATTTCAAAGATAATACTAATGATAATAGTCGTTTCTTAACATCTTGCCATTGATCGCTTGATTCAGGAATAATGTTCATTTTTACGCTGGAGACAGATAACACTTTCAAATTAGTAAAAAAAAGATATTGTTAAGTTTCTTTCAGTTTGAAAAACTAATTCCTTAATTAATTCAAACTTTTTCTATTTACAGAGAAGCTTGTTGGCATGGGCTCAGATGGAGCAGCAAATATGGTTGGGACCAAGTCCGGGTTGTTAGCTCTGATTAAACAAGATCTTAATGGAGAGTTTTTCAATATTCATTGTTTGTCAAATAGACTTGAGCATGCATTCAGAGATTTTTAAATTATACGACAAGCTCATGACTCTTCTAATTGGACTTTATTTCTTTTACAAAAAGGTCTTATAACAACAAAAAAGCACTGTTGAACACATTCGCAGCACTAGAGTTAAAAGGAATTTTACCACCCAAAATTACTGGTACTCGATGGTTGCCGCATCTTTCAAGAGGATTAGTTTCAGTCATACGCAATTTTACAGCATATGAAGCACACCTTAGCACACAAAAGTACATCAGATGTAATTTCTGACCTTAAGCCTAGGTAAATAATTTCATTATCATATTTATAGGCTGCATTTTGTAGTTTATGGAGAGGCTAATGAATAGAATTACTGATCTAGAAATACTTATTTTCAACATTATTATAACTGTAGAACATCATTTTAGTGATATTACATTTATATTTTAAACTTGAAACATTTATTTCCCAGAGAAGATGCAAATCTTTCTGAAGTTTTAAAGAGAGGTATGTACGAAGGCACTTCTTTGAGGCATGTGGGTAGCAGTTCAAATTATATGGAAGACATATTATCAGGAGTGGTTAAGGCAATGAATGAGCGATTTAATTTAAATCCAGATGAAGACACTCTCATAAATTGTACAAGAATTCTTGATTTAAAATCTTGGCCAATTGAAGATGCTACATTTGGAGGTTATAACTGTTGAAATTTTTTGTTGAATTTGTTAAAAACTTTTAACATTTTGGTTTCAGGATATGTTGTTATTTATTGTTTATTGGTGTTGGTTTTTTAGTTATTACTGAAGAAAACAAAATTTTATATAAATCAATAAAATATATTTATATTTTTAGTGAATTAAATTAGATGTTAGTCACACAATACAATGAAACATTAAAATCTTAGTGTCTGACACTAGTTGTTTTAAAGTGTATGTCTGGTAAAATAGAAATTTTAATATTTTGGGATTTTTTTTGGTAATAAAGAGATCATCTTTGTATGGGAATATTATAAAAGACACTTGTCTGCTGCAAATAATAAATTCGAGGTTAATGATACAGTGCTTGAATGGATGTTGTTGAAAAAGTTTCTCAGAAACAGGTACAAATATTTCTCTTTTAATTCAATTTATCAGAATGTATACTAAGCATTTGAAAATGATACTTCCTCTTCTTCAAAGAAATAACAAAATATGAATTCTCAACTCGTCAGTGGACTTGATCTGGGACAATTTGTATTTTTCACTCTAAGAGGAAGCATTCCTTTTATCACTATAGAAAATCATTAATCACTATATTGCAATTTATCTTTTTCAGATCTGATAAGCTCTGTACTATGGAATGGTCTGCTGTTCTGCCAAATCTTGATAATGATTTTCAGAATATCATCAATGTAATAGACCTACTGCTAAGTTTCCCCCCAACAAGTGTTTCATGTGAAACGTCATTTAGTCAGATGAAGTTGATTAAAACAACAATGAGATCTAGCATGTCCAGTAAAACTTTAAATAGTTTTCTAACTGTAAAGCTTAACTCTCCTGAAATTAAAAATTTTAATGCAGAGGATTTTGTTGAACATTGGCTGGTAAATTTATTATCATGTTACATTTTTCATTGTTTATTATTACCACCACTTAAAAAATGTGTTTTACTGTTGTGAGTCAAATCAATCATATTAATTGATGTTTCTGATAAATAAAGCATTTATTTCAAGTCAATAAACCGTATGATGACGTAAAAAGGCTTCGGAAATCCATTTGACTCTAAACTGCTTTAAAAACACTAAACTCCATGTTTGATCACGTAACCAAGTGACATTATGTTGTTTAAACTGTATCAGAATTAATTTATTTTTTACATTTTGATCTTTCAATCATTGTGGAAAAGTTGTATTAGTATTTTCAAAATCTGTGCTAGGTCAAATGCGAAAAAAAAAATTCTTGCACTTGTTTGTTGTGGAAATATTTTATCATTATTTATCAATCTTTGAAGATGGATTTTGAAGGGTAGACCAATGTAAACTTTTCTGAGCTCAAGTCATACAAACAACGGGTAGAGACTCCAGTTTATATACGAACCCCAGCTATTTCAATCAATAGGTTTATTGTAAAAAAAACAACCCTGTATTTATAACCTTCATTATTTTGAAATTTTGTGATATTGATCAAATTGTTAACAGTAGTTCTAACTGCCGCCAGGTCGTCATTAGCTTGTACATTATCTTGTTGAGATTGTATTTCCCAATCTCCCGTATCCATCCCGATGCCGTTGTATAATTTGTGGGAAAAAGAAGAGTTTTCAACATAGTGTCAAACTTACCTGGGTGTCTTTAATTTTGAAATCACAGCGGAAGTAAGCGTCGGATAGAAGTAACCAATTAGACAACGAATTGATTTCAGATGTTACCCTACCTCCGTCATTAAACTGAGATTTCGACCCAACAGTTTCTTATTGAATGTATATTCTACTGGTTCATAAAGTTGAAAGATCGGGTCAAGTTTTGCCATTTTTACATAACAGGATTTAGGCCTTATCCCAACACCTTAAATCCTTTTCCGTGCTTCGCATTATGCCTGAGTTCTCTAATTTTGTGCAATTCATCTAATTCATTTTTTTTGTTGGACAGATTTAGATATGGCCCTCGCAGCCTGCCCGACTAACGATATCGCTTTGGCACCCGAGGATATATGGTCTTTGTTTTTAGTTACAAAGGATGTAACCTTTGGTATAAGGGACATCAATCCAGAGAAGAAACCATCGCCAGTGTACCCGTCTTCATTAGCCCATAAGGTGCAGAAGAGTAGGACGTAAAACTCCATTCATTTCATTTCATTTATCGCCAGTGTAATTGAACTTTTTCTCTTCATGCTTTAAAATCAATCCCATATTTTTAATATAGTAGATTTGATAAAAGAAATACAACAAAACAATTTTATTACAAGTATAAATACATCAAGTTTCCATAATCAATACAACATCATTAATAGTTCAACTCATAGTTACGGATGTTGATATTAGGTTGTTATTCAAATGCGCAGTCTCAGAGGAATAGTATTCCTCTTTTATGTTAATAAGCTACTCTAATACACAGTCTCAAACCAATACTCCAATGCGCAGTCTCAGAGGAATGATATTCCTATTTAATGTCAATAAGCTACCCCAGTGCGCAGTCTCAGAGTAATGGTATTCCTCTTTTATGTTAATAAGCTACTCTAATACACAGTCTCAAACCAATACTCCAATGCGCAGTCTCAGATGCGCAGTCTCAGAGGAATGATATTACTATTTAATGTTAATAAGCTACTCCAGTGCGCAGTCTCAGAGGAATGATATTCCTTTTCTATATAAATAAGATCACATGATATATTACACATATATCTGAGTCAATACTGTATTATTGATTATTCATAACATCTGGTGGAATACTTGCCACGTAACCTGAAACATAAAATGGAGAATTTAGTATTAAATATTTTACACACTCACCTCTTAAATAATAAACAGACTCTCGAACTGTATTAGATAAGATTCACAAATATTTTCAAATCACATTAGTTTCCAAAACGTTACTTCTTCAGAATTATTTTGAAACATTGTTAGATTTTGTTTTAATTTTACAATTGACAAACTTACGAAATTTTTAAATAATTAAACTATTGATATTAAATATAGATATTACATACCTGGATTGGATTATAGTCAAATATAATTCTGTTAATCTCTTATCCAAAAAATATTAAACCGAGAGGCTTCAAAATGAGTTGGCAAGTAACATGTGTGAAAGATTACTACGCAGTAAATAAAGTTCGAGAATATTCTTGAATGTTTATTGTTAAAGAGAATATTGATTAAACAATAATGTAGCTGACGAATTTGTTCATAATATTTCATGAAGTTTAAAGTAAATGTTTATTAAAGACATTTTTGGTGAAGTATTTTATTAAGAAAGGAGGGTGGGTGGGCAAATAGTAGTATTAGAGCTTACAGATATCCGGTAGCTCGGAGCGGAGCGGAGCGAAGCGGAGAGTTGCCGGATAACTGTAAGCTCTAATACTACTTCTGTACGTCGAGGCTAACGAACCCTCATTGTACGGCAGACGTGACAGACTTTCATTGCAGTTTGCTATTAAAATATCATCTTTGCCCTTCCACCCGGCTCACCGCCCCGTATTTAATCCTTTTTTAGCATTTGTACGAGGCAAACCCTCATGCAATTTCTTCTTTTGGAGTCCGCATTCAACCCCTTATGTCAGCGGCTGGCCTCAGCCATGGGCCTCAGCCATGACAGTATTGCGGACTTCATAATGACCACAACTCCACCGTGGTCAATTGCTCCACTTTAGATAGACTTTAGTCTCTCGAGCAATAAGAAGTCACAGACAAGCTCCATTGTCTTTAATTCTAAATTACTCAAATTAAGGTCTAAATATGGGGATTATGCTTCTTTTTATACAGATGGGTCCAAGGATGGTGATAAAGTAGCAGCCTGTTTGTATCTCTTCCATCAGCAGCCTCTATTTTTTACTCAGAACTCGTTGTAATTTTACAGGCACTCGAGTTCTTTCAATCTTCATTAAAAAATGTATTATCTATTCTGATTCTCTGTCCGCAATACAAGCTATTCACAACATCCAATAATCCGAGATATTTACAAGCTCTCTGGGCCGAAAAAGACCATTGTCCTTTGTTGGCTCCCCGGTCACATGGACATTCGGGGGAATGACCGGGCAGGTGCGGCGGCTAAGGCTGATTTGTCACTGCCGGTCTCCCCCTTTTCCTTGCCCTACATCGACTTTAAGTCTGTAATAAGGATTTTTATTTTGCAACGATGGCAGCAAAAATGGGATGCTGCAGATACAAACAAACTATCATGCTATCAAACCTGTCTTGGGGGACTGGCCATCCTCCTATTGTGCCAACAGGAGAAATGAAGTTGTTTTGTATCGCTCTCGTCTTGGACATACTCACCTTACCAACTGTTACCTGCTCAAGCGAGAGCCTCAACCAGTCTGTGAGCACTGCCAGGTTCGCCTGACTGTGAAACGCATTCTGATTGAGTGCACGCATTTCAAACATATAATATCGCAGCACTACCATGCTAGATCTTTGTTTCAGCTGTTGGCGCAACCTTCTCTAAATGAGAAGGTTGTCGCGTTTTTAAAAGAGACTAATCTGTATTTTATATTTTAAATCCTTAATTTTGTGTTCTAGTTTAGTTTTGCTATTTTGTTTTTAGCCCATTTTGGGTTACAATCATTCTTTGATATTGTTTTTAGCATTGTTTTGTCGCCCTTTTGGGGTTTCTGTAATAATTTTTATTTTAATGTATTTTTAAATTTTTGTTTTTGTTTTATATCGTATTCAGGTGCTATATATCCCGTTTTGGTTCTGATGCACTTTAATACATTTCATTTCATGTTCATTTCCACATAATTTTGATAAAAGTAATTGTTATCCATATGATTTATGTCTGTCTGACATTCTATGTTTATATCACAACTAATATTTCCATAATTTGATTTCACATGTGGGTCGCTCAAGATTTAGGTGGTCCTAGAAGAGAATTTTACTCTTGTATTACAGGGTATAAAAGAGAAATATTTTGAACCTTTAAAGAATGGATGATTGCTGACTATAAATTCATAGGGAAATATTTGGTATGTAAATGTGTATGTATTTTTCTGATATGACCAATTCTAGAATTTCAGTTTTACCAGTTTATAGGTGGTAGACTGGTAAACCTAACATTTGTAGGGTTTATTGAAAAATTATATTTCAATACCTATGCTCAATCCATTGAAAATTTGACACGTTTTTATTATTTTGCCTTGTTTTTCTTTATTGTATAGCCTTATGTGTTCTTCAAAATGGGCCATTACCAAGAATTGTGGGTGTTGAATTTACACAGGAACTTTTTAATGGAATGCCATCATCCAGTAAAATAATACAGCAATTGCGCCGAGGACTTAATTCCCTTGGGCTAACTGCAATAAGAACATTTTAAAAGTTACTCTAAAAGGGAAGGAAAGTTTCTAGTAACACTACTGACAAGTAGTATCACAGGTCTGTTGTAAACAGGAAGGTGGGCATAGTTGGCTATTTTTAACATTCTAAGAACAAAGTTCACCATCTATTTCTCTTAAAAATGTCTTCTTCAGAACAGTCTGTTTCATTGTTTAAAATATCAGACCCAACACATACAGTGTTAACTCTGATTGGATCAAAATTCAAACGAACCAATTAAAAGTTCAAAATTTCAAACCAGCAAAATCTGAACTGAACTATCTGAGCACAAATCACTACCATCCAATCCTTGTCCACTACAGTGAGTCTTATCTGAACACTTTTCTCCCACACTATTGTTTCAACATATTCAAATCTTTACCTTAGCAGTGCAGGGAGTTTAAACCGCCATTAAGGATATCAACAAGAAATAAGTTAAATGGAGATATTTTGGTAAGTATTATTTAGTAAAGGGTCGTTTTGTTTTATATTTACTGGTTTTCATTTTTTAGTAAACAATTTTTATATTTCTTTCCATGTCGACACAATTGGAGCAAAACAGGAAGACTACGAAGAAGATCTAGAGGATAATTCAAGCTAAAAAAGGGGAAAATAATTAATGAAAATAAGCTTCAATTGGGAATTGTAAGTGCTGTTTTATTTTAAATCTGTGAGGAATATACTAATGGGATTAAAATGTCTTTTTCTGTTGCTTTTTTAAAAGAAATATAGGCTATTTTTTTTAAAGGAAATTTAAGCTTTACAATTGCTGACATACATCAGAATTTGGAAAGTATATTTTTATATCAAGTGATTTTAATTTCAATACCAGATGGAAACGACGTCATCTACATTAGTACCAACCAACTGTTTTTAACCAAGATCTTTTGAACGTAAACTGTATCATCCAGTAAACAGAAATCCTCATTGTAGAGAACTAGAGTCAGGTAAGAAGTGATATTCTTTTTTTTTGTTTGGAATAATAACACAATATACATTTTCAAATAAACCAATAAACTCATTTTTCAGTGTTAACAATCATTAAGAAAACAATATACACTCTCATCAGTACAGAAAAATTTGCACTAAAAATAATTATACAATATACTTTATAATGCTAATGCCTGTTTCAGTACTTCAGGGAGTTGTCTAGGTGTCAGTTTTAAACCTCAAATACCTAAAGCACATTTTTTAAATCCAGACAGACAGGAAGGTAATTGTGGTTCTACTACTACTACAATGGCCCTTACAATTGTTAGAAGCATGCGCGAGTTTATTTCAGCTAGAATTCATGACTTTCGTACAGAACGCATAGGCAGAAAATAAGGCATTTTTGTCCACCTTTTCCTTCTAAAAGCTTTAAATCATCTTAAGAAGAACGTTTGTAGCTTACATGATTATTATTATAATTTATTTCCTACGTAACCTACACAATTTTATTCTGTTATACATAATCAACAGGACGCGTATTTTAATAACTTAGTAAAAGATGATTCATTTGGCTTGAGCACTGCCTCTTGTCTGTAAGATATCTAAGATATGAGTTAACAAATCTAGTTTCAAAGTAGTTTTCTTCCAGATTATCAGTCAATACCATAGTTTTAGAAGTAAATAGCAGTTTTGCATGTTAATACCATAGTTTTGTAGGTTTATACCATAGTTTAAGAGATAATATCGTAATCTTGGAAGTTAATACTATAGTTTTCTAAGTAAATATCATAGTTTATCAGCTGAAACCATCGTTTCTAGGTTAACTCCTTTGTTTGTCAGTGGACTTTTTAGTTTCTCAGTTGATACCATAGTTTCAAGAATTTCTCGTTTTGTATAAAAGTTCTTAATTTAGCTCTTAAATAATGGTTCCTAGAAATTAGAAATAAGTAACCCCGTGCTTGTTGCTTTTGAAAAGGACTGGGTTTGTGAATTCTTACAATTTGGTTCTTGAAAATAAATTAATAAAATATTAATAATTTTTGGTGTGTTGTTTTATATCATACTGGTTTGGTAGATGGTTCATTTCTGTGTAAAACATTGAAGGCCTTTCTTTTTATGTTGTAAGCCGAATTATTTCTTTGGCTCAAATTTATGAAAACTTCACGTCGAAATCTAACCAAATGTGTCCCTGAACATTTTTAAAAGTTGTAACATAAAAAATCTAATAGTTAAGTAATTATATAAAAGTTTAAGCAAATATCTTAGATCTGTATTGTTTTTGTTAGACTTAAGAAATCCACTGAAAAGATTTAAGCGAAATAAACGTGTAATTAAGAATTAGTACTTTCCATTTATCATTAACCCTTTTAAAAAAAAAATATTTTGATCAAGTAGATACAATTAAGTAGGATGTTCAAGAAATATATTAGTTTTTGTTTTAAAATATTAACCCTTTTAATTTAACTTTAACGACATATTTTTTGCATTCTGTCGTCCCTGTGATAGAATGGAATGAAAATAATGAGGATAGTTTATATTTTACAATAGTAGAAATTGGGATACAACAGAGTTACTCCTTTGATTTCCAACATATAACAAAGGTTTACATTTTGTCTTGAAGAATTTCAATTTATTTCAGATTTAATAAGAGATTTTATGTTATTGAGCTGACTGTATCTAAGAATCATACCTTTAGAACTGAATAGGTTTAGATGTAGTTGACGTTTAGCTTTAGGAGAAAGTATTACACAATCCTAATTTAATCACACACAAAAACAATCAAAAAACCTTATTAATTAGCATCATTGCTCATTGCTGAAAAACAAAGTTTTAAAAATAAATATATCCAAATATATACCTTTGATCATTGATCACGAAGGGAAGAAAGTAGATTCTGGTTGAGATTAAACCAGGCAGGTGTGTGGACTAGGTCTTAGTCTACGATATCTAGGACAGTCTATAAGGATCATAAAATAACAATAAAGAAGCCCAAAGAGGCAAAGGAGCTAAGTCATCGAGCTCCGAATCTTGGCATCTAGAGATGGTCTATAAGACCTTCTGGCCTTGATCTTTGAAGTAAGCAACATCGTTTATTGCTAGTAAGCAATTGGTTCTACTACCAAGGACTTGGTCCTAAAAGCTGAACATCACCCTTAAAGTTCTGCCTTTAACGCAGTTATGAAAGCTGAGCTACTTCAAATCATAGTTGACCCCATCTAATCCCTCTGTATTCGTGTTCGAAATGAAAATTATAATCACCAAGTTGTTATTAGAAGTCCTTTTCTAAATTTTCAGAATGAAAAAGACAGGACTGGCAACTTGGTTTATATCTTGAATGTCTTCCCTTCATTTGGTTACATATTATTTTTTAAAATTGTATCATTTATTTTGGCGTTTTGAACAATAAATGCTGCTACTGTATTAAAAAAGGTTTTGTGCAATGCTTCATGAAATTATACAAGTCACTACATGATCCTCTGGTACTTTAAAGGGTGTTTCTCAGAGAAATCTAGTCTCAGACACATTAATTTAATTGATTCCGTTTTACAAGACAAAGTAAAAATATTTACCTTTATCGTTGTTGTATAAATGAACATCTGAGGACTGATTCTAGTCTGTCACAATTTCTAGCGTAAAGATACTGTCTTTCTCATTATTATTAACTTTTATTTCATTCAAACACAGGTAGAAGATAGAAAAGTTAAGGAATGAATACGAATCCAGTTTTTTTTTGTACATGTATTATATTTTCCACCAAAAGAAATTACATTATATAGTTAAAATTTAGATCCTCACCTCACCATTTATTGAGATAATTGATAAGAAATAAACCTCACATCCAAACAAATGTCTAAAATCAAGGCAATAAATCAGTTTATTTGTATATTTTTAGGTAATATATTTTAGATAGAAATACCAACAAATCTAATGACTGGTTTATTTTTGGAAAACTTGAAAGTAACTTTTGATCATTGATCACGAAGGAAAAAAGTCGAATCTGGTTGAGATTAAACCAGGCAGGTGTGTGGACTAGGTCTTAGTCTACGATATCTAGGAGAGTCTATAAGGATCATAAAATAACAATAAAGAAGCCCAAACGAGGCATAGGAGCTAAGTCAACAAGCTCCGGGTCTTGTTATCTAAAGATATCTATCATTTGGTTACAAATTATCTTTTAAAATATATATCATTTAAATTGGCGATAGGAATAATAAAGGTTGTTACGGTATTAACAAGGGGCTTCATGATTTATGAAATTTACGTAAGTTTTTAAAATAGTTTTGGTGTACCGGTATAACAATTAATGGTAGGCTTTTTTAAGTTAAAAGATAAGTCAAGGGACGCATTTCTGAAGGTTTTGGTACATGGTATTCATAAAATGAAGTAAACAATCGACCTACGAAAAAAAAGTAATAAATTTTATTTTCTGAAAACTGAGATGTTTACCGCCTTCTTATGAAGTTACAATGAACGATCTTTGCTCAATACCAAATACGACCAAGGTTTTGAACACTGATAGCACTAAACCATTTACCCCTTGTTTATTCAAAGCTAAGTTTGGTACATGGTATTCATAAATTGAAGTAAACAAGTGTTCGACCTACGAAAAAGAATGCTAAATTTTATTTCTGAAAATTGAGACTTTTATCGCCTTATGGATTTACAATGAACGATCTTTGATCAATACCAAATACGGCCAAGGTTGAACAATGATAGCACTATAAACCATTTTCTCCTTGTTTATTAAAAGCTAAGGCTTTAAGAAAAAAAAACAAGAATCCATTGATTCAGCAGTGTTCTAAAATTCTAGTGAACCATTTCTAAGATCAATGTTACAAGTAGTCTATATCAGTAATGAAGTATTAGGTAAAGGAGGTCCCTTTAAACAAACTACACATGTGCGCATTAGGGTACAATTTATAAATTATGGTCAATTTACAGTCAGGCACATTAATGTCCAATTTAAAACATTTAGACAGGGATTTACTGTTGTTTTGATGTGGACAGATAAATTCAGTTTAATCAGAAGTGCTATTATATTGTTTGTGCACGTCTGGGTTCGATTCATAATTATATCCAACAAATAAAATAATTGAGTGGCAAATTAGAAATTTGCCCCTCTTTGTTTTCATTAGACTTTTTTTTTTCGGGAATCTCTCTAGCCCAACTCGAAAATGGTATAGAAATTTGGTTTGAAAAATACGATAAGATACTTACTGGAATAGAAAATGAATATATAAAACTAAATTTTTTACGCATCAGTAGTTAGTAATTGCATAACTTTGTTGCTAATAATCCGGTCGCTTTGATAATTACAGAATATAGAGAAGTCGCCTATAGAAATAAAACCGCATCATAAAAAAAATTCTACCACTTCCGGTTCTTGCGTGAGAACTTCCGGTTTTTTAGAACCGCGTTGGGTCACTCAGCTTCCGGTGTATGTAAGAAATCAGTACAAAAGCTATACATATATACTATCAGGCATAATTAGAACCCTTTTAGAATAAAAAATCCAAACCGAAAGTGATACTTTATGTGTCATAAAAGAACGGTAACATTCAGGAAAATTTTAATAAGTCCGCTAATTTTTATCCGATTTGTCCGATTTTGGTGTTTTTCGAAACCTTGTTACTTTATCTAAAACATGTTGAGAACATGATTTTTAAAGTTAAATTTTATAATGCCCGATTGAAATTTTTTTGAAAATTCAAAAGGCCAAATCAAATGACCGTGACCTTCAATGACCCTGAATGTTTTCAAGTAGAATGTTCTTGACCTAAGCTATCCACACATATGCCTATTATGATCGACAACAATTTCTTTGGTACCCGTTTTAGTTTTTTGAAAATTCACAAGGCTATTAGACTTTTTTTTTGTTCGGGAAGCTCCCTAGCCCAACTCGAGAATAGTTAACAACGACAATAAAAAATATTTTGTAAACAGAAATTGCAATTGCTAAATATTAAATGGGTTATACAACAATGAACAAGTTGATATCTGATTATGTAGTTTTTATTTTAACTTAACAACATCTATCCATGTTTGATATTGACAAATTTCGTCAAAATCCATCTAGAAACAAGCTCAATATCGTGTCCACAAAGAATTCAAGAACAGAGGCGAACAAGGGGAATAACTCATATTAAACTTTTTTCGATTGGTCTGATGTTTAATACGGTTCATTCTTGGTTGAATAAAAAATCTCACACCAAGTTTTGTCAAAATCCATCAAGAAACCAGCCCTCTTTCGTATCCACAACAATTGTAGACTGACCTACCTACATTTAAATTTGGTACAAAAGTCTAAAATAAAAACACACGTGGATTAAAGGCACAATTTACCTAATAAATTTCAAATTCAATTACTGTATTGTATTGTAAAAAGGATACTAAGTATATTATATCATAAATCAACCTATATGGTATCATTTAATCTTTGTGGTAATGGGTATTTTTCGGACACAATTATTGGGTAGCATTGAGTCCTTGGAATGTTGAATATATACACTTCCAGACTTAGTTGTTGGGTAGCATATAGTCTACATATAATTGAGGAGTTATTACAGACACAATTATTACGTAGCATTGATCCTTGGCGTGTTGAGGATATACACTTCCGGACTACTAGTTGGGTACACATCAATAATCCTTGAAATTTCATCTAAATTAAAATAAGGACTGTTAGTGTTTGTAATAGGTAGCATGTTCCATGCGTTAACACTATTTTTTCCTTTAAGATAAAAGCAAGCAAATGTTAGCAAGGCAAGTGATTTCTTGAAAAATCTTTACATGTATACCATTTGTAGATATCTGACAAATCAATGGTGTAAGATGTTCCAGTGGCTATATTTGTTATGATATTATCACTATGTTGAATATGATCCATACAATGACTAACACAGCGTTAAGGTCTGTTGTGTAAAAAGATAGCCTTGCGAAGCAAGGTGACATACGCCCACCAGCAGCTTTGATATTAAGGACAGGATATTGTTGTCCATTCACATTTGGTTCATGTTGAATCTATATGGGATTTTAAGCAGATTTTTCTGGATTGCTTCTTTATTAGGTTGTTTTCTCGTGTTAATTCTTAAACGATATTTTGAGGCATGTCTATGTGTTGCAGATTTTAAATACGATATTTAGGTGGGAAATTACCCATTCATCAGGAAAATCAATAGGGGTTATCTTTAAAATGATACAAACCCACAAAAAAAATTGTAGCCTGTAGAATGAGCACAAGTTGCACCCTATAGCTAATGGAGTGAAAACCACGAAGTCAGATGCAATATTTCGGTGAAATATTATCCGATCATCACCAAAATCGATAGGGATCATCTTCATAATGACATTGACCCACAAAATCAAAATCAAAAGAATCCATAAAGAAGTGTAGCCTGTAGAGTGAGCACGAGAAAACCACAAGGTCAGATGCAATATTTGGGTGAAAAATTATACGATCATCACCAAAATCAATAGGGATAAAGTGAGGGTGATTTGTATTTTTTCTAATGAATGTTTGATATTATTTGTTAAAATATCCAGTACTAGCTCTCTAACATCTTCATATTTCTTAATATAATGTATAGGTAAAATACGAGTATCTGTTTACAGCTGATAAGTTGAAATAAATTGTATTATTACTCAATAGTTCTTCTACAATTACAAATTCTTTATAATATCTTCCAATGTAGTATTATATATAAAAACAACCCAACTTAGACCATTGATTTCACATACATCATTTGTCTAGCTGGAAATTGAAGAGAATTCTCTTATCTAAAAATAATATGTAATTGAAAATAATTGACATCAAATACCAGTCTGTAAAAAACAAAGAGACAATATTTCAGTCTAAATTTATCCCATATTAGTTTTTCAAATCTCACCAAACTAAAAATGTCAACAATGTAAGAGAATATGTGGATTCCTACAAAAAGGCCAAACCACTCTTGTATTTATCTATCAAAATCTATCAAAATTTCTTTCTTTTCAAAATATACTATTTGGCCTTGAAATTACTAAACTTTTGAGTGCACATAAGCTGAAAGTGTTCTGCTATATTATCTTTTATCTAATTAGTTGACAATACCCATAACTGGTGTTCCTAAGGGTCGCCATGCCCTAATAACTACATGTTCAAAAGTGTGAGAATTAAGCAGTTGGATTTCTAAGGGAGCACTTGTTCATGTAATAAAAATCAATAGAGAAAATAAACCATGAGATAAATATACTTACAAATCAAACACTAGGTAATGGGAACCTTCATCTTGTATATTATCATGTAATCTAACTGTAAAATATAAACAAAATGTACATATAAAATAAACATAATAAACATCATACATGTATAAATGTATTTTCATTAAAACAAAAATTCTGTCTTTTCTGCATTAAAGATAGCTTGCCAGGCAAGGCAATATACGCCCACTGGCAGCATTTATTTCAAATAAAAACTTTTCAGTAAGGTTTTTACTCAGTCAAGGGCAATAACTCAAAATCCGTTCATTTGATGATTAAAAACGCGTCAAATTTGTAGCCTCTATCTTAGATACAACCCAGTTTTTATCCGATCTTAATGAAACTTGGTATACATGTATATATTGATCAGATCTCAGTCAAGTTCGAAAATGGAAATATCAAATGAACGGATTTTGAGTTATTGCCCTTGACTAAGTAAAACACGTCAAATTTGGTCTGTATCAACGATAGAGGCTAAAGTTTTTAATTCAATCTTAATGAAACTTGGTATGCATGTATGGAAATTATCAAATGAACAGATTTCATACGCCCACATGGACGTATATTGTCGTTGTCCCTCTCCGTAGGTTTGTCGGTCCGTCAACATTTGTTGTAGACACTATAGAAGCTACAATTTTCTATAATTTTAATGAAACTTGGTATGAGCATTGGTATTGATAAGACGGCAGTCAAGTTCGATTTGGACGATTTTTCTATAAACAGTTTTTGAGTTATTGCCCCTGCCTCTATATTTGTTGTAGACCAAAAAGAAGCTACAATTTTCAATGGATTTTAATGAAACTTGGTGTGAGCATTGGAATTGATAAGACGGCGGTCAATTTTAAATTAAAAGATTTTTCGATGAACTGTTTTTGAGTTATTGCCCTTGACTTATTTACATCACGTCAAAATTTATTGTTGATGCAATAGAAGCTACAATTTTCAATGCATTTGAATGAAACTTGGTATGAGCATTGGAATTGATAAGGCGGTGGTCACGTTCAAATTTGACGATTTTTGATTAATAGTTTATGATTAATTGCCCTTGACTAAGTAAAATTGCGTAAAAATTCATTTTCTGTAGACATTATAGAAGCTACAATTATCTATGGATTTTAATGAAACTTGGTATGAGCATTGGAATTGATAAGACGGCAGTCAAGTTCGATTTGGACGATTTTGCGATAAACAGTTTTGGAGTTATTGCCCCTGCCTCTCTATTTGTTGTAGACAAAATAGAAGCTACAATTTTCAATGGATTTAAATGAAAGTTGGTGATAAGACGACGGTCAAGTTCGAATTTGAAGATTTTTCGATTAACAGTTTTTTAGTTATTGCCCTTGACTTAGTAAGATTGCGTCGAAATTTTATTGTGGGTTCAAAAGAAGCTATAATTTTCAATGGATTCTGATGAAACTTGGTGTGAGCATTGGAATTGATGAGACAATAGTCGAGTTTGTTCATCAAAAAAAATGCCATATTCAGTTTTTGAGTTATTGCTCTTGACGTGTAAAATCTTGTCAAAATTTTAGTTTCGATGCAATAAATCCTCCAATTTTCAAAGGATTTTCATGAAACTTAGTGTGAGCATTGGAATTGATTAGACCTCAGTCAAGTTTGAATTTGACAGTGTTTCAATGAACTGTTTTGAGTTATTGCCCTTGACTTCGTGAAATTGCGTCCAGATTCTATTGTGGTTTTAATAAGAAGCTTTAATTTTCAAAAGATTTTGATGGAACTTGGTGTAAGAATCAGAATAGATAAGACATTAGTCAAGTTTGAATTTCCGCCTTTTTTAACGAATGGATTTTCATTTATTGCCCTTGATAATATTGCATCAAAAATATTTGTGGGTGCAAAATAAGCTCCAATTTTTTAATAGATTTGATGAAACTTGGTATGAATATTGAAATAGAGAAGATGATGGTCAAGTTTTTGAGTTTTTATCCTTGACTTCAATATCCATTTAGTGAATGTTTTTGAGTCATTGCTCAATTTATTTTTCAAATTCAATGCTGCCAGTGGGCGTATGTTACCTTGTCTGGCAAGCTTTTTTTTCTATTGGTATATATTAATACTTAAATCAAGCAGGAGGTCAATGGGCCAAAACAGGCACCCATTATGCATACACAAATACACCTTGTTTTAAGATGACTTTAAAATGCTTAATATTTATACACAGGCACCGACCATTTATATGGAATGACAATAAATACAATTTTGTCCATTAAGGAATAGTTAATATTGCTAAAAAATCTGACTTGCAGGGTACTAGAGCATTGTAAAATGACAATATCCAAGAACATACCAAAACTATATCTATATCCTGAAGTCTTTGTCCAGCAAACTGTCCAGCAACATTTTAATCTTGTAGCAACATTAGTTTTCCAATATTGACTCTTTCAATGAAGCCACTTGTAGCTCTATAATGGAGTTTGTGTATATCTGCAGTATGGCCCAAGTGGCCACAGAGCCATTCCAATTCATGATCTTTCATGTCAATGACCTTAAATATAAATTAAAGTTCCTAAATATTCAACACAATAGAGTTTACAATTGTGCAATAATAAAAATTCGTACAAGCAAATCAAAAATCACATCCAAGGAATGGCAAAATCTTGATCTAAGGTATAGTAGTGGACTCCTCAAAGAGAAGTACCGTCAGATGTTTCGAAAAGAGTAAGCATGGTTTGCTTCGCGCACGACACCCGTCACTACTACAAAATTAAATACAACCAGATCCATTTATGTCCTGTCGAAGAGATCTTCCATAATGTCAGAAACCGACTTGTTGTATTTATCAAGTAGTTCTGTATAACGACCATAACATTTTCTAAACGACTTTCGAAGCTTGTGTGACAAGTAACCTTGTTTCAGCAATTTCAAAGTTAATACTCGGCCTCCAGCTAGGAAATCCTCATAAACATAACAAGCCCTAACATAGCGGATGAGTTGTGAAATGTAAACTCCATATGCTGGTGACTGTGGTATACATGATTTTACTTTTCCACTCAATGTGCCATGGATTGAAAAACATCTGATACCACATTATCATTCGTCAACGAATAAATCCTTTGACACAGAAACAATTGGATGATGAATAAATGATCTTCCAAAAAACTGAATTCACATAATATTTGGGAAGTGTAGTTGCCATATTTCTGCTCAACCAATTGTTCCCCAATGCAATTATGAGAGGATCATTTTTTGCCACCATTGTTGTATCATCTCTGGTCATGATCGGGTAAACTGTGTAATAGCTTCACCTTTCCTTAGGTTTTCTTTACCCTGGTCTGACTTGTTCCTTGCTGCACAAGTTTTCTTATGTTTTTTGGAAAATGACTCTATTCTTAATCATTCAAGGCACAAAGGACAGGGCCCATAATCTTCCATTTTGAACAGTCCATGTTTTCTCGCTAGGAATAGTTCACCACGTCCCAACGTTTTAACACGTAAGTTATGCATATGATCTCCCCTGCAACGCAAAAGAACTTGTTTTTTGCTTAGATCCTTTTTCATTTCAATAATCTTTTGGTCTTTGGAATTTCCTGCCTCTATTGCTCTCTTCATCTCTATTGTTTCTCTGGTGTCCTTATTATCCTGTGTGTCCGAAGATGTGTTAGAATGTTAGTTGTACGGTTAGTTGTATGTTTTTTACAAATAAAACAACAATGATAGTTGTTGTAAACACGATTTGTTTTTTTTTTCATCCCTGTCTGTGTCTTGCTTGACTTCAACTGTTTTCTCACATATGTACCAGGGTGATTCTTGTCTCTCTCAAAATATTCCTCATCAAGCTCTTGACAAACACACAAGGAACTCGCATCTTCATCAGTATCATACCCAACATCATTTCTATGCTTTAGGTTTCTATTATCATCCCTGTTCCTTAATACCTTATTTTCTTTCGGTTTGTCTTCATCCTCAATCAGCATATTTCTAGCACCTTTACTGTCTTTCATATTAATTCCCTGTATGTCTAAATTCTCCTTATCAACTACATCGTCAGTGTTACTCCTAACCTTATCCTCAACATGTTTAATGTAGCTGTTACTCTTCTAAATGGCTAACTTGTCTCTATCATCTTTGTCTGAACCATCGGTATCCTCTTCATTAATATCAACCATATTCTTAACACCTTTACTATCTTTCATATTCATTCCCTGTATGTATAAATTCTCCTTATCAACTACATCGTCAGTGTTACTCCTAACCTTATCCTCAACATGTTTAATTTTCTGAATGGCTAACTTGTGTCTATTATCTTTGTCTGTACCATCCGTATTCTCTTCCATATCATCTTAATAATTAAGGTAATTGAAGGTCAGGGTCACTTGATACAGCCTTTTGAATTTAAAAAAAAAACTAAAACGGGTACAAAAAAATTGCTGTCGACCATTATAGGCAGTATCACAAAAATATTGGAATATCTCATAAATTCTAACATTATTTACTAATCATTACGTAGTTTCCATTTTGTGGATAGCTAATGTCAAGAACATTCTACTTGTAAAAATTAAGGGTCATTAAAGGTCAAGGTCATTTGATATAGCTTTTAAATTTTTTAAAACATCAATCGGGCTTAAAAAAAAATTAAATTTGAAAATGAAAATTCTGTTACCAACAAAGTTTAGATAAAGTAACAAGGTTTCAAAAAACACCAAAATCGTACAAATCGGTGGAAAATTAGCGGACTTTTTAAAATTTTGCTAAATGTCACCTTTCTGTGATAACACATAAAGTTTCACTTCCGGTTAGAATTAATTATTGACTTAGTAAATGATAGTGACGCCATTATGTGACAGTGACGTCATTAGATGATAGTGACGTCAATAGATAATAGTGACGCCATCCGTACAATTAACCGCCGAGTTGAGATTAAAATCTGTCACATACGATGTTTTTGCACTGAACAAATTTATTATTATGTCAGATACGTTTCGCATGCGAGGTTCTTCGTAATATAATGAGCGTAGATTGACAAAAGTATGCCAAGTCTTAGAGGAGTGTTATATGAGTATAAATCTGCATTCAACTCAGTTTTGACTAATCTGTCACTTACGATGTGTTTGCTCTGAACCAACGAAGGTTTGTCCTCTAATATATTTGGTACAGAGGAGTTACATGGAGGATTGAACAAATGATAATGAAAGGAAATGGAGTTTTACATCCAATTCTGCTATTATTCTGCTAATTAAATAATCTAGTATAAGACGATTGGCAATCAAATGGCTAATACTGAATCAGTTTCTTCATTTTGTCAGTGTGCAACATCTCAGTTACTATATAAGGCTTCTTTTTATTAGCTTGAAGCATACATTCACTATATCCCGATGGAAGGTATATATTTTTCTTTTCGTACTGGCCTTTAATAGCAGAGAGCATCGAATCAGCCTCCATCAGCCTCGAGTGTCCCATTTCGAAATATTTATGCTCTATTGAATTAATCTCCGATTTCGCCAAGAACAAGACCATTGCTGTGATTGTGATTCGGTTGCGATTTTGGCCACCCAAGTATCACTACAAAAGATAACTCTGCTCACACCTTTTTTCTCTCTCTCCCATAACCAATTCCACAACGGTATTGCAATATCATTAGCCCCTTTTGCTACCTTCATTTTCTGTCCAGCTATAACAATATCCCTGGTTTGGTTTTAGATCCAGGATGGTCAAGTTATAAACACTGGCAACGTTTATCTTTGGACAGCACATAACCTGTTGTATATCGAATTCTGCTACTGCATCTGTTGATTTTTCGTTCTTATCAATATCTTTATTTTCTCTTGCTTGATCTCTTCTTCTTAAATGTGCTTCTTGCTCCATTTTCTCCTCATTTGTGTGCTCTTCTTTTAATTCGTATTTCGACCAGATATCGCATACATCTTTAGATGGCAAATGAAACCCATAATTATACATAGTATTAAATATTTTCCTATAGATCGGTTCTTTTACACACTTGGTTTTATATAACATATGCATTTCTCGAATATTAAGAGGGATCAAGATATTCTCGCTTGGTGCCCTTTCTAAAATAATGTGTGTCAATTATGTGTCAATTTTTGGAAATATGCGATTTTATGTGCTGGACAGTTTCCTCTTAAGTTTTATTTCGAGCAGTAGTTTTAGGCTTTTCACACAAAACACCGTGTGAAAAAATTCAAGTCTGTCAGAGATTTTTTCTTGATACACTAGATATAACAGAAAAAATGGTTGATTATAACATGAAGAAAAAGCAAGCAAGCGGTGTTTTGTGTGAAAAGCCTAAAACTACTGCTCGAAATAAAACTAATCAACCATTCTTTCTGTTATATCTAGTGTATCAAGAAAAAATCTCTGACAGACTTGAATTTTTTCACATCCTTCTTTGTTCATAAAATATTTCATGGTATATAATCTTTTTGTAATATCTTTAGTTGTTGAACGAAATTTATTCAGTTTGAGGACATGACTAATTATAAAATCCCTCCTTCTGTCAGCCTTATTCATACCCCAAAACTGCTAAAAGATATTCTTTGGATCATTTTCACTAAATTGTTTCATACATTTCCGTTTACAGCTCTCTTTACATCCTGCTTTTATATTTCTTTCACGAACGGCTGCCTTAAATCGTTTATCTTGTCCTGTATTATACAGATTGCTTTTGACATTCTTTGCCCATCTTTCTTCCTTTCGTAATCGTTTCCTGCTCCTTCTCTTAGGACTTAATGCTAGTGGATGTTCTTTCGTAACTTCATTTTGAGAATCAGTTGAATCTTGAGGATATGAACCTTTTTTGATAAGAAAACCAATGGGAACAAAGCTCGCATCATCATCACTGTCATCTTGTTCTTCAGAGCTTGAGGAATCTACAAATGGAAAAAAAGTCAATAATTTTTGACAATCTAGAGTAAGTAACAGCCCATAAAATCTGATATCAGGCCGATGGCTTTGCTTGTAGACTAGTTTGTCCAAAAGATCATTCACCTATTAGCCGTAAGCTTTGAGTCCAAGTCCAAAAACTGTAGTACATTTTACCTTGTGAAGATCTGGTAGCTCTAAAATCTGTCATTTGTTGTTGAAGAAGTGATGCACACCTAGAAACTTCTAGAGCTTGACTGGTTTGAGATATCATCCATCTTGATTATCTGGAACTGATGCTGTGATCACTGAAAATGTAATGTATAATTAGCTTAAGTCACATTTTTTTGACCATGTGAAAAAATCCAAGTCAACTAGGGATCTGAAATTTAAGGATCTGGAGATTTCAAGTATTTAAATTTCAAATGAAGGCTAAATTTAATAATCTGGACCTTGGATCAGTGACATCCAACAAGTCAAACTTCCCCTACCTTTCTTTTTAGTTTCAATTTCAGTTATATCTGCCTTATCAAAGTTGCTGTCATCTATTCTGAGTGAGTACTGTCGGAGGCACTATCTACACAATAAAAAACATTACTTTTATTTTATTTTTTCTCATTTTGATTGACAGCCACAAAATTACTACTGATTTAATCTATTTACCTATGAAAAGGCATAAACTCATGGACAGTACTATCAGTTTTGTTTTATGCAAAATGGTCATAACTACAGAAAGTTGAAACACTACTGATTTACTAAACATTAACCCTAACTTATCATTTAAATTCAGTAAAAATGCAGTTTATTGTTAATTTTACCCTAATATGGAATTTAAGTTACATAAGGGAAAGCTAACTTACCTAATATTACATTAAGAAGCTCGAGCTTTAGTCAGAAAACGGCGGGAAGACGCCATCTTGTTATAAAAATAAATGTCATAACTGCTACTCAGTGAGAGTTACCTTTCCCTAAATAGCAGTTATGACCATTTTGCTTTAAATTAAAGTAAATTTAAGATGTTTTTTTTAAATATATGACAATCAATAAAACTCTCTCAGCCAGTTACCAACATTTTTTTTGCAATCATCTAAGCTTTCGGGGAAATATAAACATCACGCAGATCGCTCTTATCGTAGAGGCCCCCTTTTGAGTTTTACAAAAAAGTGAATTTCAATATTGCGACCAAAGTATTACTTCCGGTCTGGATTTTGTTTTTTAAATCGGCCAGTTTTTTTCAAAAGATATTGTTCTGTGGCACTGTGGCACTTACGGTTTTGCAAAAATGTTCCAATTTATATTCATTTACAACATTGCCACAACAGAAGGTCTAGGAATGTTGAATAGTTGTTGCAACTACTGTAGACTAAGCGCAGGAAGGTGTGGAAAAATCGAAAAAAAAAAGAACTAGAACCGTTAGACGGTACCAAGGCAGTGCTCGTCCGTTCTATTGCATGGGTGAAACGTTGCATTTATAATATCCAATTCCATAATAATAACTAGACCTGTTTGTAACAATTGTGCAGCTTCCGAGATATTTAGAATGTGTTATATCTCCTGGCTGTCATTTAAAATAGAACGTAATCACGCCTACTCAGTATAATGACTTGTTTTGAAATTTGGGTTTCGATACTTAAACTGCAAATGTCAAAATTTGTCTTGCCCTTTAAAGATAAGAAATTAACACAATTTGACTTTTTGCCCTGTTGCATTATCTTCTTAACTCTTCTTGTAACATTTATATCTGTTTAATTAGTGTGTAAAACAAAACGTCGAAAAAACAAATTTGTGGTCATAAAGGGACATAACACCTTATTTGAGAATATAAATTGATCTCGGATTAAATTAACTTTCCAGATCGTTGATACTTTTAATTTGTTTATTTATTTTTTTTATCAATCTTAATTTAGGTGTAGTAGGAACATTAGATCCTGCAATTTGTGGCAAGTTGCCATGGTATAACATAGAGCCATCAAATTAACAGCGCGGCTTTACATCTTTAAGAGAGTATTTTATAGAGTTGCGTCCCTTATACCACTAGTCCTCTCAATTGTACATTATTTTTGCTTAAGAGAATATCATTTTAAAAATTTTAAAGGTTGTCATTTCCTTCCAAATATTCCATATCATTTCATCGCCCACAACGAGAAATGAACAATCATTCCTTTTTTTTAAGATATATAATATCTTTGAATCATTTTAACTGGATTAATTTTTAATCGTAAAAAAATCAAAATCAAAATAACAATTCAAAAATCGGTTTCCATATATATTTCGGCAATAGATTTTTTATATACATGTAAAATCAAAATAACACAAATTGAATTATCTTCCGAGACCCTATTTTTGATTTAAAGAGTTAGTATAGAAGAAATTACAAAATTTGCAAATTTAAAACGTGCAATTTTGATCAAAAATCAAGTGTTATACACCATTGGAAAGAATAACTAGACCTGTTTGTAACAGTTCTGCAGCTTTTTGGGCTATTTAGAATTTGTTGGTCTCCTGGCTGTCATTTAAGGATGTAGATTGATTTTGCGATTATTGGGAGAGATGATTTATTCATGATTTTTAAAACGTTTACATTTGAGCTAGTTAATAGACTGGCAATCCCTTAAGGTTTTTTGATGTAAAAAAAATCTGGGCCTAACCACGCCCACAAAGTCCATTGACTTGTTTTGGAAACTTCAACTGGAAATGTCAAAATTTGTGAATTGACCGTTTTATAGGAAAAATTCGCAATTTTTAAATGCCGATAAACCGAAAGTTTACATTTTGCTATAAAGCTTAATATGTCATTGGATAGAACGTATCACATATGTACAGGTATAAAGATCGCCAAAGGTCAACGTCACAATATACACCTTCGAAGTTTTTTTAATTTTTAATCGTAATTAAATCAAAATCAAATTAAAAATTCAAAAATCAGTTTCCATATAAATTTCGGCAATCGGTTATAGATTCTATATACATGTCCATCAAAATAACACATATTGACTGATCCTCCGAGACCCTATTTCGATTGAAAGAAAAATACACACAGTGATGTAAAATATCTGGGTTTAACCACGCCCACAAAGTCTAATGACTTGTTTTGATTGGTTGGGGATACTTTAACTGGAAATGTCAAAATTTGTGTCTTGACCAAAAGATAAGAAATTAACACAATCAGATTTTATGACCTGTTGCATTTATATCTGTTTAATTAGAGTGTAATTTTATTCTTAAACTTTTCGCAATTTTTATTTATACATAATGATTTATATATTGCTTGAAAGCTGGGAATTTGCACATTATAAATCTGTTCGAATTTTGTTTTTAAGTTAAATAGAACTAAATATAAAAAAAATATGAATGTTAAAATCGCTTATTTTTTACTAGGCGTATTTTCATAAGTTTTCGGTCTATAGCTAAAATAAAGATATTGTTAGAAAGCTGATAAAAATCACACCCAATAATGTCAATTAGAATGTTGCCAAGAGTCTTGTTCATGAGATATAACCATCTGAAGATACGAGAAATATGCAAATTACCAATTTTTGGATCCCTATTAATCCATATGTTCTGTACTAAAATTAGAAATCAAGGTATCATATGAACCTTTAGCCAATGAAGATGATTGTGCAGAAAAATAAAGGATGCATATTAGTAAGTTATTCCTCTTCGTTCCTTGCGGAGAATAGGGCTGCTACAGACGTTCTCCATCTCACTCTATTATGAGCTGTTCTTTTTGCTTCATTCCAGGTCTTGCCAATCCTTCCTAGCTCTTTCAGTCTTATTCTTTTCAAGCTATGTAAAGGTCGTCCTTGTCTTCTATGCCCTTGGGGATTCCAGTCCAGTGCCTCTCTGATGATGTTGTTTTGAGATCAAAAGGATGCATATGGTAGAGTTCAAAAGTTATGAACTTTCAGACGGAAGTCAGTTTTGAAAAACTTTGGCAGGACCTGGTCCAAAGACAAATTTGAAATCGAAAAATATGCCACTAGAGGACCTAGATAATTATCCAAATTATATTTTAAAACAAGTCTGAAAAAATAGGATTAAAAATGGCGGACGAGTAGTATTTTTCCAATAATTTGCATATTTCAAGATGGCGATCAAACGGTTAGGAATTTGCATAAATGGCATACATACAAAATGAAGATATTGATGGTACTAATTCTGTGGAATAAAAAAATTGCAAGTTTGTGCAAAAATTTAATCCGAAAATTCCGATTTCTGTGATTTTCTTCATTTTTTGGTCATTTTCGGACGTTTCCGGCTAATTTCGGAAAATGTTTTATCGGAATCTTTAATGATAATTTTTTGTCTACTCATCTACCAATTTTTGTGAAAAAATAAGACGTAAATTATAAAAAAAAAACACGTGCTTTTTCATAAATCACGCACAATTAATATAGAACTAAGAACAAAATTTTCTAATATTTAAAAGCGCAATTTTGATCAAAATATAAAGTGTTATACACCATTGGAAAGAATAAATTACGCGTAATAAGGACATAAAAGAAATTTTGACGTATGTAAATGAGGTCACGTGACAGAGCTCTTCGAAGTTAAAAAGTGCAATTTTCAAATGGCTGTAAAACCGGAAGTTGACATTTCACAACAAAAATGAAGACATCAATGGATAGATCTCGACAAGGGCAACAACTTTTGTGCAGGTCACATGGTCACCGAAGGTCAAGGTCACGATATATGAACGTTGGAAAATTAGGCACTGAGTGAAAAAAAAGAACCGGAAATGAAAGGTAAGCTAAATCGAAATTCAAAATTCGGCTTCCTAAGAATTGTTAGCAATCGATTGAAGATTGCATAGACATCAAAATTACAATTGTCCGATTAACCCCTAAGGCCCAATTTTTCACTTTACAAAAGTAAGTGGTTTATATGATGGCGACTGATCTGTTACTTCCGGTTCAATTTTTGTTAATTATAAAATCATTATGGGTTAATAGTAACTAATTGCAAAAAAAAAAATTCAAATATCTTTAGAATTCCGGAAGTGAAAATTCGAAGTTTAGCGACGTATGACGCCGAAACCGGAAGTGATGTCGACATTTTGAAAACAGATTTTTCTTGACAAGAAAAATATTTATCTAACTGCAAATTTTGATTTCGATCTAATCAAAATTGCAAAAGTTAGAAAAAGTGTTAAATTTTAAAATGAAAAAGTCAGCAACAAAAGTAAAAATTTCAAAATTTTTAAACTGCTATTATGTAAATCTAAGTTATAAGTAGTAAATAAAAAAAGTCCGAACCAGATTGGATAAATAACGAGCCGTGAGTTAGTAAACAAAAATAAAATTTGTGACGTTCTACGTCATTTCCGGTAGAACAAAAATGCGTCATTTTACATTTAAACAACAACGAGCACAAGATTACGTTACAATATCACGCTAGATTGTGTAAGACATTTGCAGTTATGGCTGGGGAGCGTGACCAGAAAGAGACAAAAAAAAAAAAAAAAATAGTCATTTCGAAAACAAAACAAAATCATTATGGGTTAATAGTAACTAATTGCAAAAAAAAAAATTCAAATATCTTTAGAATTCCGGAAGTGAAAATTCGAAGTTTAGTTTGGGACCCAGTTTGTTTTTGTTTTTTAATTGCAGTGCGTTCTTCGAACGCACTGCAATTAAAAAACAAAAACAAACTGGGTCCCACAATAATAATTTCTTTATTAGGTTATCAATTAGGACTAAGCCTTTCTAACATCGAGCCGTTAAAATACAAAACCTACAAAAAACATATATACAAGGCGATAAAAAAAAACATATGTACAGTTTATAATCAGTCTATAATTACTTTAGAATACTGGAGAATTATATAATATTGTGTAGTATACATAGTTAAAATGAAAATGATTATGCTCATTTAAATCTCCATAAAAATGGAGTGTAGACAATTTCTTAAAAGAAAGGAGTGATTTGGCTTCTCTTATTTTAACTGATAGATATACCACAATTTTATAACTTTATATTTTAAACTGTGTTTATAAAGGTTTAGTAAACGTTAACTTTTTATTAATGGACGAATTTACATTAATCTAATATTTATGATATTAGATAATACTTATCCTGACATAACTTATGTGCATATTCCGTCCATATTTCATCCTTGGTAGTTTGACGGTAAACTTCAAAGAAAAAGACCAATAACCTTTAACCTCAGCCTTACTCATACGTGACTGGACCCACGCCTCGCTTCCGCACGATCTTGATCTTCCTCTTCCGTTTTATATGCTAGCCTAACACAATACATGCCTTGGGCAGGAATGGCTGGATTCCAGCGTTATGTCAGGATAAGTATTTTCTAATATCATAAATATTAGATTTATGTAAATTCATTTACTACTTATCCTGACATAACTTATGTGCATAATTCATCGGAAAGGAGGTGAAGGCATGTAATGTGATACTGTCTATTATCAACCCTCCTCTAGCGCTGTTCACGCGTAACTAGACAATAAATAGGTCAAATAATACACCTACAATTGTCTAAGGTAAGGAAATTGTCTACAAATTGGAATTTTCCCTCAATAAGTAAACCGAAAACCTACCTTAAAAAGAGTGAGTACCATTAAATCACCAGAACATACTTTCACAGAACGCCAGCACCAGAACATATGTACACAGAACGCCATCACCAGAACATATGTACACAGAACGCTATCACCAGAACATATGTATACAGAACGCCATTTTTATACGCCCACATGAAATGGGGGGCGTATATTGTCGTCACCCACATCCGTCCGTCCGTCCGTCCGTCCGTCCGTCGGTCCGTCCGTCCGTCCGTCCGTCCACAATTGCTCGTAAACACTCTACACGGTGTAATTCTTGACGGATTTAGATGAAACTTAATATGAGTGTTTATGATCACGCAAGGATGAACCCTATTGAAAATCAGCGAAATCGGAAAAAAATTAGTATGAGTTCGTGCCCTTGTTCTTGAATGGCTCGTAAACACTCTACAACGTGCAATTCTTGACCGATTTTGATGAAACTTGGTGTGAGAGTATGTTATAACTCAAGGATAAACCCTATCGAAAATCAGCGAAATCGAAAAACATTTAGTATGAGTTATTGCCCTTGTTCTTGAAAACGCGTTCAATTTTAGCTTGTAAACATTCTTGAGAGAACAATTTTTAATGGATTTTAATGAAACTTGGCCTGAGTATTTGTTATCACCCAAGGATGAAGCCTATTGAAAACCAGTCAAATCGAAAAAAAATTAATATCAGTTATTGCCCTTGTTTTTGAAAACGCGTTCAATTTTTAGCTTGTAAACACTCTAGAAAGCACAGTTATTGACCGATTTTGACGAAACTTGCTGAAATTGTTTAATATCACCCAAGAATGAACCCTTTTGAAAATAGCACATATCGAAATATATTTAATAGGAATTATTGCCTTTGTTCTATAAAATGTGTTGGATTTTTGCCTTGTAAACACTCTACAAGTCACAATTCTTGAGCGATTTTGACATAACTTGGCATGAGTATTTGTAATCACCTAAGGATGAACCCTATTGAAATTCAGTTAAATCGAAAAATATTTAGTATCAGTTATTGCCCTTGTGTTTGAAAACGCGTTCAATTTTAATGATAATTTTTTGTCTACTCATCTACCAATTTTTGTGAAAAAATAAGACGTAAATTTAAAAAAAAAACACGTGCTTTTTCATAAATCACGCACAATTAATATAGAACTAAGAACAAAATTTTCTAATATTTAAAAGCGCAATTTTGATCAAAATATAAAGTGTTATACACCATTGGAAAGAATAAATTACGCGTAATAAGGACATAAAAGAAATTTTGACGTATGTAAATGAGGTCACGTGACAGAGCTCTTCGAAGTTAAAAAGTGCAATTTTCAAATGGCTGTAAAACCGGAAGTTGACATTTCACAACAAAAATGAAGACATCAATGGATAGATCTCGACAAGGGCAACAACTTTTGTGCAGGTCACATGGTCACCGAAGGTCAAGGTCACGATATATGAACGTTGGAAAATTAGGCACTGAGTGAAAAAAAAGAACCGGAAATGAAAGGTAAGCTAAATCGAAATTCAAAATTCGGCTTCCTAAGAATTGTTAGCAATCGATTGAAGATTGCATAGACATCAAAATTACAATTGTCCGATTAACCCCTAAGGCCCAATTTTTCACTTTACAAAAGTAAGTGGTTTAATGATGGCGACTGATCTGTTACTTCCGGTTCAATTTTTGTTAATTATAAAATCATTATGGGTTAATAGTAACTAATTGCAAAAAAAAAAATTCAAATATCTTTAGAATTCCGGAAGTGAAAATTCGAAGTTTAGCGACGTATGACGCCGAAACCGGAAGTGATGTCGACATTTTGAAAACAGATTTTTCTTGACAAGAAAAATATTTATCTAACTGCAAATTTTGATTTCGATCTAATCAAAATTGCAAAAGTTAGAAAAAGTGTTAAATTTTAAAATGAAAAAGTCAGCAACAAAAGTAAAAATTTCAAAATTTTTAAACTGCTATTATGTAAATCTAAGTTATAAGTAGTAAATAAAAAAAGTCCGAACCAGATTGGATAAAATAACGAGCCGTGAGTTAGTAAACAAAAATAAAATTTGTGACGTTCTACGTCATTTCCGGTAGAACAAAAATGCGTCATTTTACATTTAAACAACAACGAGCACAAGATTACGTTACAATATCACGCTAGATTGTGTAAGACATTTGCAGTTATGGCTGGGGAGCGTGACCAGAAAGAGACAAAAAAAAAAAAAAAAATAGTCATTTCGAAAACAAAGCAGTGCGTTCGAAGAACGCACTGCAATTAAAAAACAAAAACAAACTGGGTCCCACAATAATAATTTCTTTATTAGGTTATCAATTAGGACTAAGCCTTTCTAACATCGAGCCCGTTAAAATACAAAACCTACAAAAACATATATACAAGGCGATAAAAAAAAACATATGTACAGTTTATAATCAGTCTATAATTACTTTAGAATACTGGAGAATTATATAATATTGTGTAGTATACATAGTTAAAATGAAAATGATTATGCTCATTTTAAATCTCCATAAAAATGGAGTGTAGACAATTTCTTAAAAGAAAGGAGTGATTTGGCTTCTCTTATTTTAACTGATAGATATACCACAATTTTATAACTTTATATTTTAAACTGTGTTTATAAAGGTTTAGTAAACGTTAACTTTTTATTAATGGACGAATTTACATTAATCTAATATTTATGATATTAGATAATACTTATCCTGACATAACTTATGTGCATATTCCGTCCATATTTCATCCTTGGTAGTTTGACGGTAAACTTCAAAGAAAAAGACCAATAACCTTTAACCTTGATCTTCCTCTTCCGTTTATATGCTAGCCTAACACAATACATGCCTTGGGCAGGAATGGCTGGATTCCAGCGTTATGTCAGGATAAGTATTTTCTAATATCATAAATATTAGATTTATGTAAATTCATTTACTACTTATCCTGACATAACTTATGTGCATAATTCATCGGAAAGGAGGTGAAGGCATGTAATGTGATACTGTCTATTATCAACCCTCCTCTAGCGCTGTTCACGCGTAACTAGACAATAAATAGGTCAAATAATACACCTACAATTGTCTAAGGTAAGGAAATTGTCTACAAATTGGAATTTTCCCTCAATAAGTAAACCGAAAACCTACCTTAAAAAGAGTGAGTACCATTAAATCACCAGAACATACTTTCACAGAACGCCAGCACCAGAACATATGTACACAGAACGCCATCACCAGAACATATGTACACAGAACGCTATCACCAGAACATATGTATACAGAACGCCATTTTTATACGCCCACATGAAATGGGGGGCGTATATTGTCGTCACCCACATCCGTCCGTCCGTCCGTCCGTCCGTCCGTCGGTCCGTCCGTCCGTCCGTCCGTCCACAATTGCTCGTAAACACTCTACACGGTGTAATTCTTGACGGATTTAGATGAAACTTAATATGAGTGTTTATGATCACGCAAGGATGAACCCTATTGAAAATCAGCGAAATCGGAAAAAAATTAGTATGAGTTCGTGCCCTTGTTCTTGAATGGCTCGTAAACACTCTACAACGTGCAATTCTTGACCGATTTTGATGAAACTTGGTGTGAGAGTATGTTATAACTCAAGGATAAACCCTATCGAAAATCAGCGAAATCGAAAAACATTTAGTATGAGTTATTGCCCTTGTTCTTGAAAACGCGTTCAATTTTAGCTTGTAAACATTCTTGAGAGAACAATTTTTAATGGATTTTAATGAAACTTGGCCTGAGTATTTGTTATCACCCAAGGATGAAGCCTATTGAAAACCAGTCAAATCGAAAAAAAATTAATATCAGTTATTGCCCTTGTTTTTGAAAACGCGTTCAATTTTTAGCTTGTAAACACTCTAGAAAGCACAGTTATTGACCGATTTTGACGAAACTTGCTGAAATTGTTTAATATCACCCAAGAATGAACCCTTTTGAAAATAGCACATATCGAAATATATTTAATAGGAATTATTGCCTTTGTTCTATAAAATGTGTTGGATTTTTGCCTTGTAAACACTCTACAAGTCACAATTCTTGAGCGATTTTGACATAACTTGGCATGAGTATTTGTAATCACCTAAGGATGAACCCTATTGAAATTCAGTTAAATCGAAAAATATTTAGTATCAGTTATTGCCCTTGTGTTTGAAAACGCGTTCAATTTTAGCTTGTAAGCACTCTAGAAAGAACAATTCTTAATGGATTTTGATAAAACTTGGCTTGAGTATTTGTTTTTACCCAAGGATGAACTTTATTGAAAATCAAATAAATCGAAATATATTTAGTGTCAGTTATAGCCCTTGTTCTTGAAAACGCGTTCAATTTTAGCTTGTAAACACTCTAGAAAGAACAATTTTTAATGGATTTTGATGTAACTTGGCTGGAGTATTTGTTGTCTCCCAAGGATGAACTCTATTGAAAATCGAAAAATATTTAGTACAAGTTATTGCCCTTGTTTTTGAAAACGCGTTCAATTTAACTCGTAAACACTCTAGAAAGAACAATTTTAAAAGGATTTTGATGAAACTTGCTTTTAGTATTTGTTTTCTAAGAAGGATAAACCCTATTGAAAATCAGATAAATCGAAAAATATTTAGTGTCAGTTATTGGGCCTGTTTTCAAAATCGCTTTCAACTTTTGGCTTGTGAACACTCTAAACATTCATTTTTGACAAAACTCGCTGAAATTGTTTAATATCAACCAAGGATGAGCCTTATTAAGAATTAAAAATATCAAAATATTATTAAGGGTGAACCCTATTGCAAATCATAAAAATACCGAAAAATATTTAATGAGTTGAGTTATGTACAATTCTTGACAGTTTTTAATGAAACTAGAGACCCTAGAAAAAAATATATGGTGGAAGGTTGAATATTTCATTCCACTTTTGTTACCTTACTGAAAAGTTTTTATTTGAAATAAATGCTGCCAGTGGGCGTATATTACCTTGCCTGGCAAGCTATCTTATAATATGTACAAATCAGTGCCTTCGTGGTCTATTACGGGCGACCAGATTTTGAGCAGCCACAATAGGTCCAAGAGAATGCCCAAAGTTTCATCAAAAAATCCCTCAAATAAAAGTTTGCGAAAGTTGTATCACCAGACCAAAAACAGCCTCGCATAATATCCGACGTCGAAATATTATTGTGAAGAGCCATGGTAGCAGCGTAAGCCCTAATTTCGTGAGGTCGGTCTGAAACCGGTGGCGGAAGGCCAGCACTCTTGTATGCATCCAAAATAACCGAACGAAGCCAAAAAGCAATAGTGTTCTTTTTCACTTCACCATGTTGCGTTTTCAATGGCAAAAACAAACTCTTGCGTTGACCACGAGAACTTGAAGACTTTTCAATGTAATGTTTCAAAGCCCTGATCGGGCACAGGGATAAATCCTCATTGTCCTCTGGTCCTAGAATACTGCTAAGAGGTCTGATAACAAAGGTTCTGTCAGAATCCCCTATCTTCTGATTTTTAGCTACAAAGTCCCACATTAACCCTAGCTGAAAGGCACCATTCCCACCCCTTAGGCGTTTCACCTGCTTCACGTCGAGGGCATGAATTTCCGAAACACGGGCTGCTGTTGCGAACGACAGTAAAAATACAGTTTTGTGAGTTAAATTCGTGAAATCCGATAGATTCAGAGGTTCATATGGATCCTTTGTCAGGTGATTTAAAACGATTCCTAAATTCTATGCTGGAGGTTTAAATTTACTCAACTGGCTTTCCTGTCGAAAACCTTTAACCATAGCAGAAATAATGTTACAAGAACCCAATTTCACCAGTAAAACTTTGTCTCGTACCGACGAAACGTAAGTAGCTATAGTTCCTCCACGAAGTTTTTTAACATCTCGTAAATATACGAAAAAGTCAGCAATCTGTTCCTCGGGAGCATGTTCGGGAACAGCATTATTCTTCGAACACCAGACCGTGAAAACAGACCAACGGACATCATACGCATCTCTTGTAGAGGGTCTGTGAGCTTTAAGTACTGCCTCCGATGATCTTTTGGAGAAACACCTTTTTGACAGTTCTTCCCGTACACAGTCCATGCGTGTAGCTGAAGTATTTCTGGATTTGGTTGAAGTTGCTTGGTTTACGGATTTATTAGTAACCGGCGCCACGACGGAAGAGGAAGTGTGTTCGGTTCTGCTAACTCCATCAGATCTGGAAACCATTGTCGAGCACCAAGGAGCTACGAACAGAATCTTGCACGTGTGCATCCTGAGTTTCTGTAACACTCGCGGAATCAATATTGCTGGAGGGAACGCATATCCGTCCATTCCTGTCCAACTTATCGCCAAAGCATCGTGGTCGAGTGCTAGAGGATCCGGAATTGGCAACACATACAACGGTAACTGCTTGGTTGGATTTGTTGCGAAAGAAACCACCATAGGTGTCCACATCATCTGACACAAAAACCGAAAACAATCTGGGTGCAGCTTCCACTCCGTCGTGCTCGGTTTGAGAGGACGTGACAAGGCATCCGCCACTACGATGATGGCTCCGGGTATATGCCGTGCGCGAATCGAGAGGCCTAAACTGTCTACTAGATTGTAAAACTCGAAAGTCGTCCGACAAGATAGCTTGAACGAGTTCCTCCCATCTTGTTTATGTACGATTCAACCATTGTATTGTCCGTCGCAATAAGAATCACAGAATTCGTCAAAATCTGAGACCAGTGTTGAATGGCACGAATTACCGCCAGAAACTCTAATACATTGATATGAAGAGTCATTTCTTGGTGTGACCATGGTCCTGAAACAATCCGAGACATTCGACTTATGTCCGGAGTCGAATGGTCCGTTAACTGTGCACCCCAACCCTTAAGACTTGCATCGGCATGGAGATAAAGTTGAGCTTCCCTCTCCACAAGAGGGACACCTGACAATACGTTGGTCGGTACTGTCCACCAAACGAGATACTGTTGGAGATGCACCGGTAAATGGACAATTTACTCGATCCATATCCAACAATGGACGAAGAAAGATCTGTTAGGGTCGGAGGTAGACCCATCGTCTTCCACCAAAAATGAACTGACTGCTGGTCATAACAGTTGCCGTACAGCTGCTTGTATTTTGATCCATCTGTCCTACGGAACCTTTAGCACAGCATGTTCCGTGTCGAATTGCCCGCCAATAAATTGAATGTGGTTGGTTGGTTGGTATCAAGTCGGACTTCTCCCGGTTGACTAACCAGCCCAGACGACGAAAGACCTCCAAAACAAACCGAATTTGCTGCGCAAGTTGAGACCTCCCCGAACTCGCTAGAATTGATTCGTCGAGGTATGCGTCGAAGCGGACTCCGTGACTGTGGACAAAAGTTGCAATCGGCTTTGTTTTCCTTGAGAACAACCACGGGGCTATCGAAATCCCAAACGGAAGGACCCTGACATTGGTAATGCTTGCCTTCTAACTGAAACCGTAGATACTTCCGGTATCCCGGGTGAATAGACACATGTAGATATGTCGCAGCTACCAATCGCCCCGTTCTGAGATTGTAATTGGGACTCACTACGGATTTTGGGTCGAAGGATGGAGATTAGATTCAAATACAATTTATTACACACATATAATTCACAATAAATTGCGTGGTTTCACATCATCAAGAAATACCACGTCATCAGGAAGTACCACATGGACATTAACGAACTAGTCGCAGATACTTCTATTCACCATTAAAATATGGACAATCACTCCAATGTTAGCATTACAGCTACAATTGCAACAACGTAACGATTACATTCGTACCAAGTACTGAAATTTACTAGCCCTGAAATAATAGTAAATCCTATTGACAATAAATTACTTAACAGAATATTTTCAACGTAGTAGCTTGCAGGATAAAACATCCAACGACCAGGATCTGCGACTAGATAATAAATCAAAACATAAAATAGAATGAGTGACAAATATCAATCACACACTTAGACAATTAGCCGAAGTCACAAAAACATACAATTAAAGCATAATTACCAGTTTGTGGAAAAGGGCCACCATACCAACGACTAACGCTCCAGTCATCTTACATGCGGGTACTGGGCTTTACATTCAGTGCAAGTTTTATACACCCGAAATTCATGCTCAACCAATGAGATACTGCACGAGGTCACCTGATAAAATTTACTACAACCAACCACAGAGCAATTATTTACACCATGTGATAAACAAAATAGTTTAACTATATAAACCAATACTTTGCCCATTAACTGCCAGCTGATAAATATATCAAGTAATAACTATGCCACAGTATTTACAATGCAACCAAAATATATTTTAAAACCACGACATTAACCATAGTGACCCTTAACACTAATATAAATGAGCTAACTTACAACAATTTACTAAATATATTTTCCAACTTTAGTTATACCAGAAATAATTTACTGATAAAAATAATATAATCACTAACCGTCTTAGTAAACATATAAGTGACTACCAAATCTAAGTCTTGAATACTTAGACACAAATTCTCGAAGCTCACTCTGCCACAGATATGCATCTTGTAAATCTATTGAAGCTAGGAAATCCGCCTGCCGAATGGACCGACGTAACTTGGCCAAAGACAACATCTGAAACTTGGGCGGATGAGCTCAATACAGTTTGTTAAAAAGTTTCAAGTTGTGTATTATCCTCAACTTGTCTGAATTCTTCTTGGGGACTAGATAGATTTTGAATAATATCCGGGAGTCATTTCCGTCAACGGAATCTCCTCGATGGCTTGTTTCTGAATGAGAATCTCGATGTTTTCCCTTAGAAAAGACAGATGATGAAGAGGGTAAATCGTTACCGGTGAAGTTAGGTTAAAGGCGGCGATTTTATCAACTGGAGCCGGTACCCAAAACGAATCACATTCATTACCCAAGGATCGTCTATTAATTGATCCCAATTTTCCCAAAACTTTTGAAGATGTTTTTACAAAAATAACCGGTTCGGGAAGAATGCAAGTCTCTCCTCCTGACCAACTCAAAACGTCTAAAGAAAGTCCGGTTTCCAAATCGTAGTCATCGTCGCTTGTTTCCGTATGATCTGTTGAAGGTCGGTCTAGTAGCACCTCGGAGTGAAGATCTTCTTGTATCAGAGGCGCGAAAGGAATTGTTGTTACCGTAAATAGGTTTCCGATCTAACGTGGAAGGAGCCGATGTGGAAGCCTGACCAGTCTTCTGACGTTTGAATTTCTCAAAATTATTCCTATCAAAAGAAATCTGCTTCCTCTTGAGAATCTTCTCAATCTTGATATTAGATTCCAAAGACTTAGCTGTGGCCACTTGAGCGTTCATTCTCTCTTGTGAACTAAGAACCTCTTGTATATGATTATTAAAAATGGACTCTGAAGTAAAAGGTTGTTGTAGGAGGACTTCCCGCAAATGGTGCTCCATTCTTAAACCTTCAAGGGCAGCCACCCGTCTTTCCTTCACAATACTACCAACAAGAAAACTGTTTATATTAGCCATAGTATTTAAAGCCAAAGCCGCAGCAGCAATAGCGGAGGTAAAGCATATATCCTTCTCGTCCTTAGAGTAAAAAAGGTTCTCCAGTATTTTATATAGTTTCGTCCCTTATACCACTAGTCCACTCAACTGTACATTATTTTTGCTTAAGAGAATATCATTTAAAATTCTAAAGGTTGTAATTTCCTTCCAAATAATCCATATCATACATCGCCCACAACGAGAAATGAACAATCATTCCTTTTATTTAAGATATATAATATCTTTGAATCATTTTAACTGGATTAATTTAATAAGTCCCTAAATGAGACGACGCCATCATGGATTGTTTCACCGACAACTCCCAACAAAACAAGACACTATCTCCAATCTTAGCAGCCGGAATGGAACGTTTTGATGTCAAACAGTCAATGTCTGCATCAACCTTCATAGCATCCACCGAGAATTCCAAACCATGGACAGGATAAAAGGATTCTTTAACAACCGGCTTATTGAATAATTTTCCACGGGTTAATTTATAACCCTTAAAAGGACGAATCCAAAAGATGAAATTGTTTCACCGACAACTCGGGTAAAAGAAAGCACTATCTTAATCTTAGGCCACCGGCAATGGTAGGTTTTGATGTAAATTAGTCAATAACTGCACAAACCCATGCTACCCGGTTCCCCCTTTGGGGATAAAAATTTTTCCCGGCTCATGAATAAGTTGTCCCCGCCCAATCAACCTTGAAAAGGACGAATCCAGGTAAGATGAAACTTGTTTAACTGTCCCGTCTGGGGTAAAAGAACAGCATTCTATGCGTTACTTTCTACCGGCCTACCGGCTCTGGTAGGTTGAGGAGTAAGATTAGGAATAACAGTGTACACCCATGCTACGGTGTCCTTGGGTGACAAAATACCCGGCTCAGCATCCAAGTTGTCAGCAATCTCTTCTGAACTATGAGACGAATGTGACCGTGAACTGTGATCATCGTAAACATAGGTATTCTGTGATGTGACGTACCAGGCAACTGAATATGCGTAATACTATCATCTTGATCGGTTGACCTGTTATCTTGAGAACCTTGAAGCAAATTTCCAAATAATTTCCCAACAAGGGAAGCCATGTTAGAGTCGTTCGAGGTACGCCAGAGACATACACCCAAGTTCTGCAAGGCATCAGCAATCTGGCCAACAGTGTTATTAACATCCGATAAGCCTTGAGGACTATGATGAATCCTCGTCGTGTCGGGTCTGAGATACGAGGACCGGGCGGACCCATCCATAGAATGCGGTAAACCAGATGATGAACCGCATCCGCCGGAGCCACAGCACCAAAAGATACGCTGGTCTCGCACCTAGGTGTATTAGATACACCAGTAGGTAAGCCTTGAGTAGATCTTGCCGTATAAGATACACCAGCAGATGAGCCTTGAGTAGATCTTGCTGTATGAGGTACGACAGTAGATAAGCTCTGTCTGGAACTCGACGTATGGGATACACCAGTAGATAAATCCTGAACGGATCTAGATGTACGAGGTACACCGACAAAACCGCTCGGGTGCTGGAGACCAAAATCCGATTCCTGATAAAAAGAAACCAGGAGCTGGGATCTGGTTATTTACATTCAAAATAGGAGTAACTGGAACACTGCCAGACTCATCGAGGGAGTCTGGAGGTAAATTGACATCCACAGAAGGATTACCAGAAGCCTTCTTAGCTTGTCTAACCTGCTGGTTCTCCCGTCTTCGGACAACGTCCAAATAAAGTTTAAAGGATTTAGGATCAAGGTCCCGACAACTAGACATTTGTTGAGACTAGAACAGGGAACCGTACAATCTGGACACAGGGGGGTGACGGTCCCTTGCCGATTTGACATAATTACAATTGGTACAAAGTACTTTATCGATTGATTTAACACAGTAAGGGTATCTGATCGGTCTGAAAATTGCCGTGAGTAATCAGAAATCATTACTAAGACATATTGCCACCTTTCGTGTGGATATCGTGATTGGAAATAATTTTGTATGCGATGCAGCAAAAGGGGCATAGCGGTATGACTTTATCGATTGATTTAACATAGTAAGGGGTTTCTGATCGGCCTGAAAATTGCTGTGAGTAATCAGCAATCATTACTAAGCCATATTGCCACCTTTCGTGGCGATATCGTGATTGGAAATAATTTTGGATGCGATGCAGCAATAGGGGCATAGCGGCATGAATTACGCGATTGTTTTAAAATTGGATCGGTCTGAAAATTGTTGTGAGTAATCAATACATTGCTGTCATCGCATTGTAAATTTTCAGATCAATGTGTACGCGTCAAACGGCAAAAAAGTCATTGCAATTTTGTAAACTCAAACGAAAATGATTGCAGCTATACTCGTTACATCGCAGTGAAAAATTGACAATTTTTGGTCGAAATGACCCGAAATTGAATGATATTTCAAAGCAAGTACGACTAAACAAAAGAGTTAAGTTCCCCTGCTATTTCGCCATTATCCAATTTATCGGAAGAAATTTCAGTCATTTCAACACTTTGAAAAATAATTAAAAATAGAGGGAATGGTCGGAATCGTCTGAAATTTGCCGTGAACATTCAGGACACATATAAGTATCCCTCTGCCAAGTTTCAAATCGATAGCTTTACGGGAAGTTGGGGGGTGTTTAAGTAAAACAGTGCCTCGGCACTGTTTTACATACGCAAGTTCTAAATTTTCATCTGTGGCCATTTTCAACATTAAAACTGACAATGCTTTATCGAGGGACACTTCCTCTCTTCCGCCAACATTGTTGTGTATATAAGCTCTGGATATCTACTTAATTCCCCCACAAGAGAATTGAATGACTCTACTGTCATGCGGAATCTTCTTTTAAATGTACTGGGCGAATACTGTGGAACTGATACCTCAAAGTTTGTGCCGATTCTAACAGCATCATTTCGTTTTCTGGAAAAGAAAGCGAAAATCGTTGATGAAAACAAGATTATACATGCTGTGTTTCCCTAAATCTTGAGAAGACGAAAAGGCAAAAGGAGTATATAACTGTTGGTTCAAACCTGTTATGTTCCCATACTTTTTTAGCAACAATGACGGGAGTTTAGCTCAAGCAGAGTATTCTTACTCTTTCGGAAACAACAGAAGCCACCACATTAGTTTGCGACTCTTTGTTGTTGACTTTGGCCTTCATTTATTGGTTGATTGGGGTGGTGAATGGCTCAGTGGTTAGCGAGTTGGACTGTCGTCTGCTAGGCGACTACGTGCCGTGGGTTCGAATCCCGATCGGTGCGAGGAAATAAAATTAGGTCTGATTCCTAGGCCCGTGTTTCCCGGAACTACGAGATAGTAGCCCCCCCCCCTCCCTTATCATAACTATACTTATAACATGACGTTTTGTATAATTCTACTAAACGTTATTATTTTTACTATATACGGGTTATTACATTTGAAAACGTTCAGTTAAATCTGTACGAAACTTCTTATGTTAGAGTGATGGTTTCTGCTTTCAAAATGTAGAAACAATATTTATTTATTTGAGCGATTTAGAAATACCTCTTCTTTGTTGACATACGCCATATTGAAATAAATCCGGCCATTCGATTGCGTATCTTAATCTGTAATCAGGAATTTCAAACTCCTCTACCGGAACAGTCACAATCGAAACTGCCCTAATACGATCTTTCACCTTTACGGCTAACGTTGATGGTAACATAGTTCAAGCAGTTAAAAAATATCCAAAAGGTTGTTCCCATTTTTGGGTGATTCCACGTACCCTAAAAACACAAGCATAATTGACAATATCTAGAGAAGAAGAGGAAATAAAAATTAGGTCTGATTCCTAGGCCCGTGTTTTCCCGGAACTACGAGATAGTAGCCCCCCCTCCCTTATCATAACTATACTTATAACATATGACGTTTCGTATAATTCTACTAAACGTCATTATTTTATTATATACGGGTAATTACATTTGAAAACGTTCAGTTAAATCTGTACGAAATGAAATGTATTAAAGTGCATCAGCACCAAAACGGGCTATATAGCACTTGAATACGATTTAAAATAAAAACAAAAATTAAAACTAGAAAATCAATACATTTAAATAAAAATTATCACAGAAACCCCCAAAAAGGGCATCAAAACAATGCTAAAAACAATCTCCCAGAATGGTTGTAACCCAAAATAGGCTAAAAACAAAATAGCAAAAACAAAACTATAACACAAAATATATTTTAAAATTTAAAATACAGATTAGTCTGTTTTAAAAACGCGACAACCTTCTCATAAAGAGAATGTTGCGCAAACAGATGGAACAAGGATCTAGCACGGTAGTGCTGAGATCTTATAGGTTTGAGATAGTGAAACATATTCTGATTGAGTGCACGCGTCAGGCGAACCTGGCAGTGCTCACAGACTGGTTGAGGCTCTCGCTTGAGCAGGTAACAGTTGGTAAGGTGAGTATGTCCAAGACGAGAGCGACACAAAACAACTTCATTTCTCCTGTTGGCACAATAGGAGGATGGCCAATCCCCCAAAAGAGGCTTGATGGCATGAAGTTTGTTTGTATCTGCAGCATCCCATTTTTGCTGCCATCGTTGCAAAATAAAAGTCCTTATCACCGACTTAAAGTCGGTGTAAGGCAAGGAAAAGGGGGGGGGGGCCGGCAGTGACAAAGCAGCCTTAGCCGCCGCATCTGCCCGGTCATTCCCCCATATATGCATGTGACTAGGGAGCCAACAAAGGACAATGTCCCTTTTCGGTCCCGAGAGCTTGTAAATATCTCCGATTATTGGGTGCACAAGCTGGATGTTATGAATAGCTTGTAATGCGGACAAAGAATCAGAAAAGATTATATATTTTTGTAATGATGACTGAAAGAACTCGAGTGCCTGTAAAATGGCAATGAGTTCTGCAGTAAAAATAGAGGCTGCTGGTGGAAGAGATACAGACAGGACTTCGGATGGCGTCACCATCCTTGGACCCATCTGTATAGAAAGGAGAATAATCCCCATATTTAGTCCTTAATTCAAGAAATTTAGACTTGAAGACAATATAGCTTGTCTGTGATTTCTTATTGCTTGATAGACTAAAGTCTATCTGAAATGGAGCAATAGAACACGGTGGAGTTGTGGTCATAATGAAGTCCGCAATACTGTCGTGACGGATACCAGCCGCTGACAAAAGTGGTTGAATGCGGACTCCAAAAGAAGAAATTGTACGAGGCTGCTCAAAATAAGGACTAAATACGGGGCGGTGAGCCGGATGGTATGGCAAAGATGCTATTTTAATAGCATACTGCAGTGAAAGTCTGTCACGTCTGTCGTACAATGAGGGTTCATTAGCCTCGACGTACAGACTTTCAACTGGAGTTGTGCGAAAAGCGCCTAAACTGATTATAAGGCCTTGGTTGTGTATGGTGTCAAGCTCTTTGAGGTAGGATGGACGAGCTGAACCATACACCTGGCACCCATAATCGAGCTTGGATCGAACCAAAGCTCGATATAATCGGAGGGGGACCTTACGGTCAGCTCCCCAGTCAATGTTGGATAAGACTCTCAGTATGTTGAGAGCTTTCAGACATTTTTTCTTGAGGATTTTAATGTGTGGACGGAAAGAAAGCTTGCTGTCAAATGTAAGACCAAGAAATTTGAATTTCTGTACTACAGGAACGACAGCATTGTCAAAACGTAGCACTGGGTCAAGTTGCAAACCTCTTCTTTTACAGAAATGCATGCAGATGGTCTTGGATTCCGAAAATCGAAATCCATTATCAGTTGCCCATTGCTGTAGATTATTTAAGCAAAGCTGCAACTGACGCTCGATCGTCTGCATGTTAGTAGAACTGAAACACATCTGAAAGTCATCAACATACAGAGAGCCATCAACCCCCCGTTTAAGGCACGACGTGATGGAATTTATCTTGATGGAAAAAAGGGTAACGGATAATATGCTACCCTGAGGAACTCCATTATCCTGAGGAAAAGGATCGGAAAAAATGGAGCCAAGTCGTACCTTAAACGTCCTATCATGTAGGAAATTGGAGATAAATATTGGCAATCTTCCTCTAAGACCAAAGTCAAAGAGATCACGAAGAATGCCATATCTCCAAGTAGTATAATATGCCTTCTCCAAATAAAAAAATATGGCTACTTAATGGTGATTTTGGATGAAGGCGTCCCTGACGAACGATTCAAATCTAACGAGATGGTCAAGAATGCTCCTTTGGGACCGAAATCCAAATTGGAGGTAAGTAAGAAGATTGTTTGACTCGAGGTGCCAAACAAGCCTTCTAATGATCGTCCGTTCCATGGTTTTACAAATACAGCTGGTCAATGCAATAGGGCGGTAATTAGTAGGATTCGTAGGATCCTTACCAGGTTTAGGGATGGGAATTATTGTAGCAATCCTCCAAGAAGGAGGAAAGACGCCGTCATCCCAAATCTGGTTAAATATAAGTAAAAGTTTTTTTAATGTTGGGTAAGGAAGATGTTTGAGGATCTGATCATGGGCCTGTTTCAAATAATACTTTAATTCAGATATAGTAAATTTTTCGTTGTAATATTCCTCATTTTTAGATGCAAAATTTAACCTTTTCCTCTCTTCCCGGAGACGCACTCTCTGGAAAGCATCAGAGGAAAAGTTTGAGGATGAATTGTATGAAAAATTACTTCCTAAGGAGTTAGCAATATCTGGAAGTGTGGTGAGCGTTGAGCCATCTACTTCTAGATGGTTCACAGATATTGTATCTGCTTTACCCTTGATCCTACGAATCCTATCCCAGACTAATTTGGAAGACGTACGACTGTTAATCCTTGACACGTACTCCTGCCATGACGACCTCTTTGCCTGGTGGATAGTCCGCCTGGCCTTGGCCCGTGCAATGCGAAAAGAGGCCATGTTGTCATCGGAAGGAGCACGTTCAAGCAGTCGTAAAGCACGATTACGTTCTTTCAGTGCTTTCTTACATTCTTCATTAAACCATGGTTTATTGAATCGTTTTGGAGTTGCCGAGGTTTTACGAATCGCCTGACCCGATACATCTTGTAAGATGGTGGTAAATAGTTCCATCGGGTCTTCTGCTACATCTAGATCATCTTGAGGAAAAGAAGATATGCAAAGCGCCTCTGACAATTAGCTTTAGAGAGTTTCCATCTTTGTGGCCTGTTTACTGGTGACGGACCACTATTCTGTAGAATTACAGGATAATGATCACTGTGGCAGAGATCGTCGTGGACCTTCCAAGAATAATCTTGAAACAAAGATGGTGAGCTAATTGTCAGATCTAGACGAGAAAATGTTTTTGTTCTTGAACAGAAATATGTAGGCGATTCGTCATTAAAGATACAAAGATCGTTGTCATAAATGAAGTCAGCTATTAATTTTCCTCTGCTATTATCATTAGGACTACCCCAAAAAGAATGGTGACCATTGAAATCTCCGAGCAAAATGCAAGGAGAAGGAAGCTGGGCAACAAGGTCATCCAATTCTCTATGGATGGAACAGAGGGTAATAGACACGTGGAGTGTTACTCGCACGGCAATTACTTGCAGAGGAGAATTGAGTGTGACTTCGGACTGGGCAACGTTTCTATTGACAATAATAGAAACACGACCCGAGACCTTGTCATCACCAGTGCCATAATGGTGGTAGGAAACAAAGTGTTTGAATGGCACTATATGCAAATCCGTTGACCTGAGGAATGTCTCTTGGAGACAAATAGCCAACGGATTGTATTGTTGAATTAATAGCTGAACTTCATTAAGATTATGGCTTATAATGCAATGGAATTGTCGAGGTATATTATTTCAGCTATTAATTTTCCTCTGCTATTATCATTAGAACTACCCCAAAAAGAATGGTGACCATTGAAATCTCCGAGCAAAATGCAAGGAGAAGGAAGCTGGGCAACAAGGTCATCCAATTCTCTATGGATGGAACAGAGGGTAATAGGCACGTGGAGTGTTACTCGCACGGCAATTACTTGCAGAGGAGAATTGAGTGTGACTTCGGACTGGGCAACGTTTCTATTGACAATAATAGAAACACGACCCGAGACCTTGTCATCACCAGTGCCATAATGGTGGTAGGAAACAAAGTGTTTGAATGGCACTATATGCAAATCCGTTGACTTGAGGAATGTCTCTTGGAGACAAATAGCCAACGGATTGTATTGTTGAATTAATAGCTGAACTTCATTAAGATTATGGCTTATAATGCAATGGAATTGTCGAGGTATATTATTTTTTGGATGCACCGTCAGGGTGGTTTAAATAGACTACGAGGTTTGCGGCAAGGGGGGTTGAAGACTTCCGCATCAACCTCTGAAGTCTCCATATCTATACTATCAGATATGGCAGACTTCAAAAGATCCCTTCCTCCCTTTTTGGAGGAAGAGGATCCATGCTTTTTGTAGGCTTGTCATAAGAAAGACTTTCGCTACGTTTTGCCTTGGACTGTTTACGGCTGAACGTCCTTGGAAGGCTGACTAAACTACTATCATCAGTACAGTAGCGAAAGTCTTTCCAGAAGGTGTAGATGGGGCTTCCCCTTCTACAACCTTCCGCGCTTCGGGATAGGAAACTTTGGTTTCCACCTTTACTTTTTGGATATGCTTCTCCAATTTCCACTTAGGGCAGTCCTTGGAGAAAGCGACATGGTTTCTATTACAGTTGCAACAGCAAGGAGTATCACTACAATCCTTGCTGTCGTGCCCGGATTTGCCACAACGCGCACATCGCAACGAACTCTTGCAAGTCCGAGTTCCGTGCCCGAAGCGCTGACAATTATAACACCTGGGAGGGTAAGGAATAAATGGCGATACCTTGATATTTAAATATCCTACTTTTATTTCTGATGGTAAATTTCTTCTGTCAAAGAGAAGAATGAATGTATTTGTTGGAATTAATTGGCCGTCACGACGGATAGATATGCGATCGACGTTCGTGACTCCAATATCTTTTAATTCTTCCTTCATTTCATCTGAAGAACAACCACTAAGGTCAGGGTGCCGTACAACACCCTTAGAGGAGTTCAAAGAGAAATGAGGTGAGACAGTAATAGGAATATTTACTAAAGATGTTGATTTTAAAATGAGTTCAGAATGGATCTTACGGTGACATTCAAATAATAAAGAGCCATTACGAAGTTTTTTGATGGATTTGGGCTCACTAGCCAAACCAGCTATTCCTTTGGCGATAGCAAATGGTGACAATGATGCCAAAGACCTCTCGGGGTCACTACTATTGATGACATGAAACCGAGGCCAGGAATCACTAGACGAGCTAGATGATTCAGTAAATTCTGCCTCGGTTAGCCTACGTTTATTGTTTTTTTGGTTAGGGTTAAATGTAGCCATGAAGAATAATGAGGATTCATCTCCCGAGACCCCCGACCACGACCTCCGCGCAGGCTCGGCGCGGGACTCCAGCGCCAGCGCCCTAGGGGTAATCGGGAGATATACTCAGATAAAAAAAAGAGTAAAAGCTCTGAATGGAGCAAATAAATTCCGAACTTTTATTTCTTTTTCTACCCAATTGACCCAAGCCGCTGCTTCTGATTCGGTGAAATGAACTGAAGGATAAGAATATATTCTGTGATTAGAAAAAAGTGTTATCTGTTCTGACCACCGACTCATTGGCTCAACACGACAAGCCGATTGACCAGCGTGGGCCACACTTGCCACCCGTCTAGGAATCCCCTGGCCCAAAGTGATGTATTGGGAAGTATGTTACCCTCAACCACCAGGAGTCCATTCAAAACCGACACGGGTCGCACCTCACGTCAAACGAGGAGCCCCAATTCAGTCGCCTTTTACGACACGCTATGGGGGACGGTGAACCTATTCTTAACCCCGGTCCACTGGGGGGAAATCTGTACGAAACTTCTTATGTTATAAGTAGAGTGATGCTTACACATATAAGTTTTTGTTATTTTAGTTGTTATAAAGGTTTTTCCTTACATCTTTTTGAGCATGGCAGCGATGATGACTACGTCATTATAAAAAGTATTGGCGTCCTCATCAATGACACTATTCAATATTGAAATAACAGCAGCAATGGCTAGATGAATAGTTTCTTCAACCTTCTCTTCCATCTGCATCGTGTAATCAACAAAGAAAATATTAAGAAAAACAAATGCGTAGAAATATCACAATTCTTTTCATTACTGCGTAACTGCGTTAGATCTTTATTTACTACAATTACGGCAATATGACAATATTTCAATGCTGTCATTGCAATTATCCACTACTACAGACTGTTTACGACACCAAGAGGACAAATAATTCAAACTTCCTCTGCTTTCAAAATGTAGAAACAATATTTATTTATTTGAGCGATTTAGAAATACCTCCTCTTTGTTGACATACGCCATATTGAAATAAATCCGGCCATTCGATTGCGTATCTTAATCTGTAATCAGGAATTTCAAACTCCTCTACCGGAACAGTCACAATCGAAACTGCCCTAATACGATCTTTCACCTTTACGGCTAACGTTGATGGTAACATAGTTCAAGCAGTTAAAAAATATCCAAAAGGTTGTTCCCATTTTTGGGTGATTCCACGTACCATAAAAACACAAGCATAATTGACAATATTTTGATCTAGAGAAGAAGAGACACCGTTCGTTCAAAGACATTTTGTCATAAGCAACCACAACATATTTCCCTTCACTTTTCAGCACTTTTGACTGTTCTTCAAATGCTATCAGAACAGGTTGATGGAAACCTTGCTTGATGTGTAGGGAATTGAGAGTCTTATGGAGTGGATAATCACATTCAATTGTAGAGCAAATGTCTTAACATCATCAGGCCAACGAATTCCTCGATTACGCTTATACGAAAAGTTAATATGGTGACAAAGAAATTTATGAGCAGCTGGAGAAAGGTGATGTCTTAATCCCGAAATGAGTTTTGGTTTGGTAACCACATGTCTGGCAATAAGTTTAGATCGTAAACGTTTTTTTTTTTTTTTAGGCTTTTGATGGTCTCATATAGCTGATTAACATCTATATTCAAATCAGTAATTGTTGTAATTGATTTCTCGGTCTCTTCTTAAATTTATGAAATTAAAAAAGGAAAAAAAGAGATTAAATGAGGTAGATAAGTACAAATCAATGCTAAGAATTGGTCATGGAAACTGATACAATGCAGGACTGTCCAAAACAGAAAATAAAGCTGTCATATTATGTGATTTGAACAAGTTCAAGTAATTATTCGAACCGCAGACAATACAATACCGTCAAAAGGAGCTGTAAAAAAAATCCCTCACCTTGCGGTTGAATGGATGATTCAGATTCTAGGAAAGATCGTTTCAGTGTCCACCTGTCTTCTGATACACGTTTTGGCGGGTTGGTGGCATCAACAAGAGTGGGAACATTCATTCTTTTCAGTCGACTTGTTCTGAAATTAACACAAAAATCAGGAGTAAAAATGAAAACAAAAACTCAACACAAATAAAATTGTTATATCTTTTCACCTGATAGGTACACTACTATTATAGTTGTTATATGTAGTTTTTTCTTTTTTTTGATGAAAAGTGGGGGGGGGGGTGGAAAAATCAATCAATGACATGTTTTACCTATCCTAAGGGTTCATGAACTGGCTGTCCTGAAAAAGTGCAGAGCACAGACGACGATGTTTTAGTTCATCTGGAGTCTTTTTTAGCATATCCTGTCGACGTATGTTGATCACCCAACCATTACATCTGCAACAAGATATAAATTATCAAAGCAAACTAAAATAGCCATTGATCAAATTAATGTTATCAGGTTTAAAATACTAATCATAATGCACAGCAATTGTAGATCCAAGCCTCCTGGTTTGCATTAAGACTATGAGATTAATCAAGAGTGTGAATATCTTTATTTTTCTTAAGCTATATTATGTGCTAAATAAGCAAGTACACTGTAAAAAGTCCATGTTAAAAAACAAGAAATAACTGTTAAAAGTTACAATTTCGTGTGTTAAAAAACAAACTTATGTTAATTTGTGTAGATAAAATGTATTTTAACATTTTTGTAAAATTCGAAATTTTAACCATTTTTTTCGTGTATATTAATAATAATCTGAAGTTTAATGTTAGTTTACACACACGCAGTAATTTTACAACACACGCTGTATTCTCACAACACACGCTGTAGTCTTACAACACACGCTGTATTCTCACATCACACGCTGTAATCTCACAACACCCCCTGTAGTCTTACAACACACGCTCTAGTCTCACAACATCCCCTGTAGTCTTACAACACACGCTGTAGTCTCACAACACCCCCTGTAGTCTTACAACACACGCTGTAGTCTTACAACACCTGCACACATGAATTCACTTCATGAATTACCTTTTCAGTCATAAAACCGACAAAGTAGCCTTATAAAAATAAAGTTAGTCCACTTTTTTCCAATTTGTTAATTTAAATTCGAAGGCTATTATAAAACTGAAAATTTCTACCAAAGAAAGAAACCATAGACCTATGCATGACTCTGCTAAATTTTGTAGAAGACAAGTTTTGTCAAGGTGTCTGCATTTTGAGGTCTAAACATTCTCTTCTGATCTTATTCTGAAGTAAAACAAATTCCATTGCTATTGCTTTCAAAGCAGGTTTGGTTATTTTGAGACACTCAGCATTTATAAAACTCGATATTATAATTTGCATTTGAAAAAGGAGAAAAAAATATAGTAGTTGGTATCTGTTCATAAAATGGATCGTTTTATCGTGGAATAGTATTGACAATATATAGAACTGTGCAGCTCGACAATAGGCCTACAAAAGTTTTAAGGTTTGGTCAAGGAACTAGTTATAATTAGGCCTAGGCCTATAGCCTACTTGAAAATGTCGATCGAATGATCTGGTTTGCTATGTTTTGCAAAACAGGATATTCATGTAGGCCTATTGTTAATTTTTGCTATGGAAGAAAATCTGTTAACATTTTAATTATCTGTTACCGTTTTGGTCGACTTGTTGGCGTTTTTACCGAAAAATATTGTTACCGTTTTGACAAATCTGTTACCATTTAATAAATTAATTTTGTTACCGTTTTGACCTGTAACCGTCTTAAATGGATACCGAATGAAAATAAAATAAAATAATGGAATATGTATAGCTATCAGAATTAAGGCCTATGTTGGTGTGCCTTATAAGACAGGTTCTGGACAGCGTGGACAATTCAACGCGGTTGTTGTTCTGCTTAGATTATTCTGAACGGCGAAACGAGCGGGACTGCTTTAATTGCGTCATATCCTCCTGTTTGGCGCCCTTTTGTCAGCTGATCACTTGTGGAAAAACTGCTGAACCATCGAAACCACTTTGAATCACGCGTGATGCAAGTAAGTCTTCATTCTTTTTCTCCACGTTAGGCCCTAGTATGTATGTGTATTTTTAATTCACTTGTGACATCTTAACTTATAGTTTAAGTATTGTATCACTGATTTCATAGCAGGTTATAAGTGCTAGTTTTTTTGTATTTTTAATTCATTTGTGATATCTTAGCTTATAGTTTAAGTATTGTATTACTGATTTCATGGCAGGTTACAAGTGCCAGTTTTGTGCCAAAGAACTAGGTAGTGTTAAACAGTATTTAAGTCATTATAAGCTCCATAAGAATGTAAAGAATATTGTATTCCCATGTTGTTTTCGTTTGTGTAAAAGGGATTTTGTCAAATATTCCTCATTAAAATGCCATATTACTAGGGACCATATCCAAACTTCAATAGAAAATAGACATTTACAAAATCATCAACAAAATGATGTCTTTGTTTGTAGCATTTAAAGTTGTAAAAAGGAAATAGAGAATCTTAAAGAATTGATCCCTTATTGTAAACAGCATATTAGCCCATGCCAATCCATGCCATGCCCCCTTCTAGGCTGTAATGGAGTCTTCACTAAACAATCATCCTTTACTTCACATATATCCAGGAAACATAAATCACCTTTCAGTGGTTTTAAAGATTTGTTTAGACAAAATAGTGCTACTTGCAGCTGGTACTGAAATAGAATGTACTGAAATAGAACAATCTGAATTTTGTGATTCTAATGAAGATTTGTCAAAAGGTTTTATTGATTCTCTAGCTTTGTATTACATGAAACTTGAGGCTGTCCATCTCATACCAATTAGTACTATCAATTCCATAATGACTGATGTATATGATTTGCACTCGTTGTCCATAGACATAATACTTAAGAATGTTGATTTTGAAAAAAGTTTAAGAATTAATCAAATTAGGGACCATGATGTTTTTAGCAAAGAGATAAATAGTGATCAAGCAAGATTCAATACAGATTTTAAGCGTAAGAGTTTTTTTAGACAGAAATTTAGATATGTATCTCCTGTTGAGCTCTTCTTGGGGCTCGATGAAAACAATAAGAGATGTATATATCACTATGTTCCAGTGAAAAAAATGTTAAGGGCATTGCTTGAAGACAAAGTTGTGCTTGAACAGATAAAAAAACCATTGGTGTCCGAGACCGATGTCTATGCAGATGTAACTGATGGTGAAAGCTTTCAAAATAATGAGTATTTTGTAAAGAATAAGGATGCTTTAAAATTAATGTTATATCAGGATGCTTTCGAAATAGTCAATCCCCTTGGTTCTGCCAAAAAAACATTTAAATTAATTGGATTTTATTTTACTTTGCTAGATATATATCCATATAATAGGTCGAAGGTTGATCCTTTGCAACTAATAATTTTGTGTCGTGAGAAAGACTTTCTTTATTTTGATAATGGCAAGGTAGTTTTAGAAAGATTGATGAATGAAATTTAGGAACTTTCTATAGGACTTACTGTTAATGGGATGTTCATAAAGGCGATTGTTGTGAATGTTTTAGGAGATAATCTTGGAAGCCATTTTATTGGTGGATTTTGTACCAATTTTTCAAGTGGGGAATATTACTGTAGATATTGCCTATTGACTAAAGATTCCTATGAACAGAATCCGATGCATATCCATACTGCTGAACTGAGAAATGTGGAAAATTTTGACGGTTCAGTTAAATATATAACAATGAATAATGTTAGTAATCACAATGGGATTAAATGTGACAGTCTTTTAAATGTCCTTCATGGGTTACATGTTTGCAATCCTGCCCTGCCACCTTGTCTGGGTCATGATTTGTTTGAAGGTGTGATAAAGTTTGACTTGGCACTTCTTTTGAATAATTTAATTAATGTTAAGAAGTGGGTTAGTTTGAAAACTTTAAATTTTTGTATTTCTACATTAAAGTATGTTGGTAATGATTTAGAAAACAAGCCAGTACCAATAAAGGCCAAATGTGACAATATAGGGGGACATGCAGTCCAAATATGGACTCTTTTAAGGTTGTTGCCTATAATTCTATCAGATTATGTTAAAAACCCTGAGGATGATGTTTGGAGAGCAATATTACTCTTAAGACTTGTCACAGAATATTTGTGTTTTCTACAAATCAAATTGGAATTATCCAGCAACATTTAGATGATTATATTACAATGAGAAAGTCTTTGTTTCCGTCGGTAAAATTGAGGCCAAAGCACCATTATGTACATCATTATCCTTATTTAATTACACAGTTTGGGCCATTGATGAGAGTTTGGACCATGAGATTTGAATCCAAACACAGCTATTTCAAACGATGTGTAAGAAGTACAAAGAACTTTAAGAATGTAACTAAAACTTTGTCTGAAAAGCATCAACTTCTGCAGGCTTATTATTCTGTAGGCTCATTATTTCAAACAAAATCTTTTAATGTTGAGGATGCAGAGATATTTTCTAAAGATACTGTTGGGTCTGACATGTTTAAGATAATTAATAAAAGCTTAAATAGTGCAACCTCTATAACTCATTCCAAAAATGTTACAATGTGTGGTTATTCCATCAAAAGTGGCAACTGTATCATCCTTAATAATAATAGTTTTGAAAGTCCAAGATTTGGAAAAATCTTGTTTTTTCTTGCAGTTAATGATTCTGATTTAAAAGTTGTCTGCAGGCATCAGAGTGCAATAAGATCAAACCTAGGTTTATATCAATTAGATTTCCTATCTGGAGAAATAGTTGTGGTTGATGCAAGTGAGGTGCTAGATATGTGTCCCTTAAATCTTTATAAGAATTTCATTGCTTTAAAGAATTACCCAATTAATATGTGGAATTAGGTTAAGTGCTTCAATATCAAAAAACTATTTTATGAGACATGTCTTTTCTTTTTTTCGCAAATATGGAAAGGTTACCTTGCCTTTTTGTTGTATAAGTGTTTTCAAAAATTTGAAACTGTTTTTATTTCATTTGATTTCTGTGAAATTATTTCATTTTGTATATCACTTTTCTAGTTATCTTTTTTTGATTAAAAAATATAGACCATTGATATTTTTTGTTTCATTATCTTGATTATGTATATTTACAATATAAATGCATCCATAGCATAAATGCAGAATTGATGCATACCCCTGTGTTAAAGGGGAATGTCCTGCTAAAAATTTTAAATCCATAGGAAAACATTCTTTAATGGTAATTTTACAAAACCTTGTTTCGGTTTTGAACACCTTTACCAAGTAACAAGTTTAAACATATATTCCTGCTGAAAAACATATCAACATGTAAATAATATTTACAGAAATCCTGTACATTAACATCAGAGTGAATAAAAACCATTACAGAAATAGTGTAAATTAACATCAGAGTGAATAAAAAACCTTACATAAAAATCCTGTACATTAACATCTGTGTGAATATAAACCTTTACAGAAATCATGTAAATTAACATCTGTGTGTGAAATAACATCATCATGGTTTTTGTCCTTACCAGTGACATGTAAAATTACACCCCCATGTTAAATTACCATGAGTTGTGGCAACTTTTCTGCCAGTGATTTCATGGTTGAAAAACCCAAATAATTTTTAAAGTGTAGCCTATGGCTATAAAAAACTGACAAGCTCGTAAACTGAAATTACAGAGCTAAATGTACTATGCAACAATTGTTTTGATTTACGAGATCTACTAGGCCTAGATCTAGTACTTATAAACAAAATTTTTTCAGCAGGGCGAAACAAAGTTGAAAAAATCTCAAGAGAACAGACAAAAAAAAAAAGACTGACAGGTGTTTGCTGTTGAGCTGTCAGTGACAGTCTTTTTTCAATGAGCTTGTTGCTAAGAATTATACACTTACAGTTCTTTTTCCTTTGGAAAGCTGAAGGATCAACGGGATTTTTCTGAAATTAAAGCAGTTTCCGTCAGATTGCAGCGTTTTAATGGTTCGAATTGATATGGCTTAATTTCTAATGACTCTATACCAGCTGATAAATCCTCTGTTATGTTCCCATACTTTTTTAGCAACAATGACGGGAGTTTTGCTCAAGCAGAGTATTCTTACTCTTTCGGAAACAACGTTTGCGACTCTTTGTTGTTGATTTTGGCCTTCATTTATGGATTGTTGGTTGATTGGGGTGGTGAATGGCTCAGTGGTTAGCGAGTTGGACTGTCGTCTGCTAGGCGACTACGTGCCGTGGGTTTGAATCCCGATGGGTGCGAGGAAATAAAAATTAGGTCTGATTCCTAGGCCCGTGTTTCCCGGAACTACGAGATAGTAGCCCACCCCCTCCCTTATCATAACTATACTTATAATATATGACGTTTTGTATAATTCTACTAAACGTTATTATTTTTACTATATACGGGTAATTACATTTGAAAACGTTCAGTTAAATCTGTACGAAACTTCTTATGTTAGAGTGATGGTTACACATATAAGTTTTTGTTATTTTAATTGTTATAAAGGTTTTTCCTTACATCTTTTTGAGCATGGCAGCGATGATGACTACGTCATTATAAAAAGTATTGGCGCCCTCATCAATGACACTATTCAATATTGAAATAGCAGCAGCAATGGCTAGCTGAATAGTTTCTTCAACCTTCTCTTCCATCTGCATCGTGTTATTAACAAAGAAAATATTAAGTAAAACAAATGCGTAGAAATATCACAATTCTTTTTATTACACATAACTGCGTTAGATCTTTATTTACTACAATTACGGCAATATGACAATATTTCAATGCTGTTATTGCAATTATCCACTACTACAGACTGTTTACGACACCAAGAGGACAAATAATTCAAACTTCCTCTGCTTTCAAAATGTAGAAACAATATTTATTTATTTGAGCGATTTAGAAACACCTCTTCTTTGTTTACATGCGCCATATTGAAATAAATCCGGCCATTCGATTGCGCATCTTAATCTGTAATCAGGAATTTCAAAATCCTCTACCGGAACAGTCACAATCGAAACTGCCCTAATACTATCTTTCACCTTTACGGCTAATGGTAACATAGTTCCAGCAGTTAAAAATATCCAAAAGGTTGTTTCCATTTTTGGGTGATTCCACGTACCATAAAAAAACAAGCATAATTGGCAATATTTTGATCTAGAGAAGAAGAGACACCGACATTGCCATGGACATCCTGCTGCTGAATACCTTCAATTTTATCTTCATTTCTGTTACAGAATAACCGTTCTTTCAAAGACATTTCGTCATAAGCAACCACAACATATTTGTCTTCACTTTTCAGCACTTTTGACTGTTCTTCAAATGCTATGGAGTGAATAATCACCTTCAATTGTAGAGCAAATGTCTTAACATCATCAGGCCAACGAATTCCTCGATTACGCTGATACGAAAAGTTAATCTGGTGACAAAGAAATTAATGAGCAGGTGAAGTCTTAATCCCGAAATGAGTTTTGGTTAGGTAACCACATGTCTGGCAATAAGTTTAGATCGTAAACGTTTGTTATCTTTTTTTTTAGGCTTTTGATGGTCTCATATAGCTGATTAACATCTATATTCAAATCAGTAATTGTTGTAATTGATTTCTCTGTCTCTTCTTAAATTTATGAAATTAAAAAAGGAAAAAAAGATATTAAATGAGGTAGATAAGTACAAATGCTCAGAATTGGTCATGGAAACTGATACAATGCAGGACTGTCCAAAACAGAAAATAAAGCTGTCATATTATGTGATTTGAACAAGTTCAAGTAATTATTCGAACCGCAGACAATACAATACCGTCAAAAGGAGCTGTAAAAAAACCCTCACCTTGCGGTTGAATGGATGATTCAGATTCTAGGAGATATCGTTTCAGTGTCTTCCTGTCTTCTGATACACGTTTTGGCGGGTTGGTGGCATCAACAAGAGTGGGAACATTCATTCTTTTCAGTCGACTTGTTCTGAAATCAACACAAAAATCAGGAGTAAAAATGAAAACAAAATAGTTTATCTTAAAATTGGATAGATAAACAAACTCAACACAAATAAAATTATTATATCTTTTCACCTGATAGGTATACTATTATTATAGTTGTTTTATGTAGTTTTTTCTCCTGATGAAAAGTTGGGGGGGGGGGGGGGGTGGAAAAATCAATCAATGACATGTTTTACCTATCCTTTGGGTTCATGAACTGGCTGTCCTGAAAATTTGCAGAGCACAGACGACGGTGTTTTAGTTCATCTGGAGTCTTTTTTAGCATATCCTGTCGACGTATGTTGATCACCAAACCATTATGTAGCCATCCTCAGGTTAATATACATATAATTTACCTGGTATATACAAAAATATGGATGTCTACTAGCAGGAACATTTACAGTGATTTTTAAATATTATTTTTAGTTATCAGATGTACAATTATAGTATATGTGTAAAAATCCATGCCAAATATTTAGACGTACTAATTGTATGCACAAGTTCTGATTTTAGACATACCATTGGATTGTGGGAAAATTCTTGGCGTCCATTTTCGTAGTACTTGGAGGCGTTTTGCCAGGACTTCTTTTCCATTAAAATTATATAAAATATTAATTTGTATTAATATCTTTTTAGGTATGTATTAGTTTTGTATATCAGGATCATGGTTATGGCATTTTATTCTGATGTCATTTTGTATTTGCCTTTGGATTATCGTATTCGATCAGGGTATATGCTCACTCACTTATTTCATATCATGGCGTGCTTTTCGGGAAACCCCCACGCACTTTGCATTAGCCAATCACAGAGCATGTGACGTCATCAGGGAATTCTTTGTTTACAATATGATACTTCCGTTTGATATTTCGTCTGCTTAAATTCTTAAGAATGTTGAATTATGTTTGAATCTTTTCACTTGTATTTTGTCATATTATTATATTGTATTTTTTAATCACTACTATCATATTCTAAGGACATATGAATGTCATTTGCTTGTTATAACAATTCTATGTTTGACAATTCATTGCAAAATTGTTTAGGGTTTATACTTTATTTGTATGATAGTCTGTTGACCTATCCAAATATCCCCTAGTATTGCAAATTGATTATTGCTTGTCTGTTTATTAGCCATGTCTTTTATTGATATATTGTTGCTCGATTCCCTTGTTTGAGCAAATGGCCACTTTATTGACAGTTGACTTTTTGGCTAAGTCTTAACTGAACTTTTAGATTATGTCCCTTGCATCCTAATTATCTTCGAGTATTGCAATGGTGACTGTTCTTGTGTGTTCTTGTATTAAGCATTAATCAATGTAAACATTTTGTTATCAAGCATTGTTGAGCTTTGTGGCTCACGCGTTTTGCCAGGACTTCTTTTCCATTAAAATTATATAAAATATTAATTTGTATTAATATCTTTTTAGGGTAATCCTTGGAGCAGAACGTTGACTGTGCCAGACCCCGAGTTATTTTAATCTGACCATCCCTTTGTCCTTCATACCCTAGACACACCGGACAGGGAGGTTACAATTACATCTGCAACAAGATATAAATTATAAAAGCAAACTAAAATAGCCATTGATCAAATTAATGTTATCAGGTTTAAAATACTAATCATAATGCACAGCAATTGTAGATCTAAGCCTCCTGGTTTGCATTAAGACTATGAGATTAATCAAGAGTGTGAATATCTTTATTTTCTTAAGCTATATATTATGTGCTAAATAAGCAAGTAGCCTATGGCTATAAAAAAAACTGACAAGCTCGTTAAACTTTAAGCTAAACTGAAATTACAGAGCTGAATGTACTATGCAACAATTGTTTAGATTTACGAGATCTACTAGGCCTAGATATAGTACTTATAAACAACATTTTTTCAACAGGGCGAAACAAAGTTGAAAAAATCTCAAGAGAACAGACGAAAAAAAAGACTGACAGGTTTTTGCTGTTGAGCAGTCAGTGACAGTCTTTTTTCAATGAGCTTGTTGCTAAGAATTATACACTTACAGTTCTTTTTCCTTTGGAAAGCTGAAGGACTTCAACCGTCGGCAATTTTCTCTGTAATTAAAGCACCCCCAGGCACTCTGGCATTGCAGGCCCAATTTCCCTGATGGAAAGGAACTGTATTTACAAATTTTCTCTTGGGACGCCATTTCCAGAAGTATAATTCAACACTTTTCCCATGATGCATTGCGAACGGCAAATCTTGTAAGTAACGTTAGGTTAAATATTTTAACGTTAAAGGGGTTGACAACCGTTCGAAGTTTATTTCAATCAGGAAACGTATTAAGTTGATATCCATTCTAGTAAAAATTTTAGCTCAATCGCTTCAGTAGTTTGTCAGATATCGGTCCGTAAAGATAAGCTATTTATAGAACACAATGGGCGTAATCCTCTATGTAGACGTACAAATTACGTTGTCAGTTGACATTTTTGAGTACTACGTCATCAGCTAAATAAACCTTTTCTACGTTCGTCCAATGACATTGCGTTTGTCGTTCAGATTTGGGGGAATCCAGAAGTCACGTGATTTCCCATAAATCATTACGTCACATGTAAACAGAGAAATTTTATGATTGTTGTAGGGGTGTTTTGACATGTGCTAATCCATTGTTTTAGCACTCCAATTATGTGGTTATCGATGCATTTCGATGCCGAAAAGCGCTTAAAGATTTCTACAGCACGAAAGACAATCTTTTAACAACATGATCGTTAATTACGTAAGGTTGACATGTGTATGCAAAATGTTGAAAAAAACTGCCATTTTTCCTAAAGCATATCTCGCTTACAATTTATCCGATTTTTACAAACTTTGGTTTCAGCTAAAGCTTACGATGTCCTCTATAACTTTACGTTGGCTTTTTTTATAAAATGAATAGTTTTTTAAAAATTCAATTTTTCGTAAATGCACACGCAAAATTTTTATTTCTAGCAATACCTTCAAAACAAAACAAATTTTTCCAAAAAGCCAACGTAATGTTGTGGAGATAAATGTAGACTTGTGTTGTGCAAAATTTCAAACTTCTATATTAAATAGCCTAGTAGATATGCTAATTTTAAGGGAATAATTGGCGTTTTTTTCGTTCATCTTTCATACCCTATTTCTCAAAGTTGAGATGTCATAAAGAAATAAATTTTATATTTTTGGATAGCTGAAAGTCCCCTCTTTACATTGATATTTAAATATTTCAGATAGGTGGAACAGAAGAGGTTGAAATCGTCTATTTTGTGTTCATAGGTTTAGGGTTGTCAACCCCCTTAAGTTAACCCTTTCAGACTACATTTTTTCTATGCAATCTATTGTTCAAGAATACACTTTATTTCACAATGCAATTAGTCAGGGATAATACAAATCTGCATGTGATACTATAAAGTAATAAAATAAACCCAAAACCAGTGGATATTTGGAAAAGGTTTGCAAAAACAATGTGATATTTCCTAAATTATCACTGTAGAAATGATGTTGTTGCTATGGAAACTATGGGTGGATTTTGATTTAAAAAAAAGACTAAACACAGTTTTCTAGTTTTAAATTTAAAATTGTCTCTCTTACTGATATTGCAAGACCTCTATTACTATTTAACTATTTAACAAAGATTTTTACATGTATGCAAATAAATTTTTGTAAAATTTTCAACAAATAACAATTATAATATAACAATTATAAATATCACAGAAATGTATTCTTGACTCAAAAGCCATGGAAACTGATTTTATATATTAGTAAAATCTACTATATTCATTAAAATTTGCTATTTTTACACTATAATATGAATATCTGATTTATTTCATATCATTCCAATTATGAAATGTAAAATCTACAATGCTTGTTACCATGGTAACATTTTTTGAATATTTGAAGTATAGTTTATTATGGGATGGAAATTCAAAATTTCAAGCAAATCAAGAAATAGGAACTTAACAAGATGTGTAATACCAAAAGCTACTTATCTTGCAAATTTACAAGCAATGCACATTGTAAGGAGAACATAACAATAATGATTTCCTTTGTTATCGGAACTCAAGATTTTTGAGGAATCAACTGATAGGAAAACGCCAAAAGTTTGGTCATGTCTAAAAAATAGTAGTACAGTTATTACAACTGGGACACTCTACTACAATTCGGACATTTATACTCATCGATAAGATCAGCTTGCTCGAGTGTTATATCGACACATTTGCCATGGAACCATTCTAGACAATGGTCACACCGGATACCAAATGCTAGATTTTCTACAAAGACAATAAACTTTCTTTCCTCTTGCAGGTTGTACCACTTCTCCATCCTTCACCCTAGACTGATTAGATTTTATTCATGTTGGTAGAACATGGTCTCGACAAATCTTAATTCTATCATGATGAAGAACTGTATTTTTGGTTTTGACCCTGAATAAAGATGCACTTATCTTTCCTATAATTACTCCAGGACCTCTCCAGAATTTCGCTAATTTCCTACATCTGCCTTTAATCGATGCTGTATCCAAAATAAAAATAGCGTCACCCACTTTATAAGTCTTATCATTCATCTTAACATCGTAATCCTTATTAGATCTTTGCTGAGCAACGTTCAATGCATCTCTTGTCACCTCATGTGCCTCCACTATCTTCTCACATAGCCGACATACATATTGATCCACGTCTGAATCATCCTTCACTGGTGACCTGTAAATTATATCTACTGGAAGCATCAACATATTTGCAGTATACCCAGTTTGTCGGTTAATAGAAGAGCGAAGTGCGCCAGCCAATAGTACCATGTTCTCATCCCAGTCTTTCTGGTTCTCACTCACGTAACAGTGCACCGCATCCAGTAGAGTGCGATTATAACGTTCAACCTGGCCATTTACAGAAGGTCTAAAACTAGTTGTTCTAGCCTTGTGTATTTGTAATTTGGCACATAAGCTGGTAAACAATGAACTTAATTCCCTGGTCTGTGAAGATTTGGTATAGATAACCGAATCTCGAGAAAAAAAAAAACATTCACTGCAGTCTGTTTCGTCAATTCTGCAGTTTTGTTTGGGACAGGAATGCATTCCACCAATTGGTCTTCCATTTAAAAGCATGTCAAATGTTGCTTACAAAGTGAAATCAAAAATTTAAATTTACACTGAATATCAGTATAAGGAATCAAAGATGTTGAGGGAAAGTGTTTTTTTTTTTAAAATAAATCACAAGTCCCAATACATTTAAAGCCATTCAATCAAGAATTTTATGTGCTGACAAGGTTAAAGAAAAGATTACCTCAATTTCATCAACATTGTCCATGTCCAATTGAACTTGTAGTGGGCGTATGAATAAAATACTCTGACCAAGAGCACGGCTGTCAGCAAGATATTCTGCTGTATACCCAATTTTAGAGGGTTTAATCAACTCCATGCAGTATCTATTAGCTGATCTTAGTATTCCAAAACCACCAGCTAATTTCAATTTTGGATACGCTTCATAAAGGGCTTGACTAAATGCTTGTACATCATTTGATTTGTCCAAAACAATTCTTTTTTCTCCAAGACCTGCATCAAAAAGATCTTTTTTCATATCTTTATTAGGAAGGTAGTCCTGAAATTATAAAAACAATATATCAAATATCAAAATTTGAATAGAAAAATATGTGTTCTAGAGTTTGTGAAATAGCATAAAAGATAGCTTTCCAAGCAATGTTATCAACGTTCATTTGTTCCAATTTAATAGATTAAATTCATATTGGCTATTGGCCAACGAAAAATCACTTATGTGAGGCATGCTTTAGGAATAAAAATCATTTCACATCAGTAATGTTGAAATAAAAAAACTACCTGATTGGGATCCGATAGACAACAAAATTTTCTGGACCACTTGACGTCAGGCTTGCGCCCATAGCCTCTTATTTGAGACTTATGAGGTTTCTGGTAAGGGGAAAACAATCTTCTTAATTCTGAAACATGTGTTACTGCAGGTGGTGTTACTGTAGGTGGTGTTATAGCAGGTGTTGTAACAGCAGGTGTTGCACTAGAGTTTACTGAAGAGCTTGAGCTCTCTAACTCTGCAGCAGTTTTTCTCAAAAGAGAAATAGCTTTTGTGATGTTTTCATCCATTGGAAACTAAAAAATAATTAGTTAGATAAGTTAAGTTAATAGCTGTAATTTCTCAATGGAAGTCTTTTTGATGATCCCAAAGAGAAAGATGTCAAGGCTTGACAGATTGACAATCCATTCTACTGGTACTTAAAGGAAATTAAAATGGCTCATGCTTAAATTTAGAACACAAGATAGGCCTATGGTTAGGAATAATCCACTCTTACTCTACATTTTACATACTTGTACACTTACAGGTAGCCTTAAGTACTGCAAGAAGTTACCATTTCAATTAACAAATTATAACAAACTAAAGTATAAATAGACATATAAGTTACTTCTCTTGATAACACCACCTGTAGCTAACTGTATGTGAAAGGCAGAGTAGGCCTATAATAAATCTAAGATAAATTTAATCCATATAGTTAGGTATTCCTATAAATGTTATCCCTATTTCTATATGTTTTACAAATATGGTTGTTTAAATGATTATTATTTCACCGGAAATACATCGTTTCAACAGTGAGAGTTATCTTTTCATAGACGAGAGAAATCATTTTTAACACAAACTACTGAATATGTAGTAAGGTCATGACCTTGCTAATTTAAATAAAAGATATTACATTTGAGATTTTACAAGTGAGATAATACATAAAACAAGTTGCATTATACATTGTACCGTAGACCTCGTGCAATCGTGAAATAGTATTTTACGCATTAGTTTATACATTAATAATGATGAAGATTTGTCAGTTTGGAATTAATAAATTATGTTAAATGAATTATTGATTTTGAAAATTGATAAATGTTATTTGTAAATAGGTATTTGTTTTTGGTATTATAGTCATTATGTTCTTAGAATTATAAGTATTATGTTAGATGAATTTTGAGATTTGTGTTTGAAATATTGAATTATAAGTATTATGTTAAATGAATTTTGAGATTTGTGTTTGAATTATTGAATTAGATACATCAGCAGAGCATCGACTTTTGACATAAATCGCCCTCCATATCCTAAGAGATGTTTTAGTCGAATTTTGGAAATCCTTTTTTGAGGAGTGTGCACTTGGACGAGATTCAAAAGTACCAACGCTCCGACATGACTTTTCAGAAACTGACTGGAAAGCAGTTGCTTGAATTCTTTTTTTCGGTTGGCATCAAAAATATTTTCCTATACAGTTGTCCAAGGCATTCATATCATGCTGCATCTTCGGGATGGACACCTACTCCAGTTCAAGTAACTCACTTATTTCTGAGTATTTGTCATATGTAAATGAATCAGAATCAAAAATTATTCGATCTGCTCTAGATCAAAATGATAAGCATGACGACGAAGATATAATTGATGTTTTAGGTTCACATGATTGTAGATCGATAGCAAATAAGGATAACATTTAAATTATTGGTGAAATTGCTCATAAGGAACTTATACAACAACCAATGTATGTGAAGGAATGCTGGTTCAATCAACTCCATTACCTCGGATTCACTTTAGGTGCTTAAGTTTCCAGATATTATGAATCCGATTCAAACTACTACTGCTGCCTTTCTCAAAAAAAAAAGTTCGGGATCTCCCGTGTGACATGTTGTCTAATTTTCTTCGTTTTTGTACAGGTTCTGACAATATCATTCTAAATCATGCTGGAAATGCAAAAGAAATTGGTGTCACGTTTAATTCATTAAGGGGGTTAGCCCGCAGACCCGTTGGCCATACATGTGGAATGGTTCTCGAATTACCCATTGAATATGAATCATTTTTGGAGTTTCGTTCAGAATTAAAGTTCTTAAAAGTGATGTTTGGGTCATGGATTTTATGTGAATATTCTGCTGACATTCACTGAGAACGAAACATAGATTTACGAAGGACTTGCGTAACAAGTTTTAAACTTAATTGCTTTATTTAGGTTTATCTTTATTTATAAAACAGGAATCTACAGACAAAGATTTTAATTATATTTTTGAATTTGTAGTATGAAAGGGGTTTGAATAATCACCAATGGTACATATGTGTCATATGAAGGACTATGATTTTTGTTAATGATTTATCTATAAGTGTTTTTACGAAAGAATTTTTAATTTTAAAAATGTGATATGCATTAAAACATTTTTAAACGGCTTATTTAGATACTACATATTTTTCTTCGGGCAGGTATATGCCAGATTTGATTTTCATCCTTTAGAGATTTATTGTATGTTTTTAAATGTCATAATAGATATTTCTACGGAGCCATTTAAGTGTAATTTTCTACATAATAATTCCTTAAAACAAAATGTATGATACTGTTTTGTTTAAACGAAATTACAATTTCGTCTTGATGGAATAAATAATTTGTTAAAACGAAATGATAGTAGAGAAAATTGGACCTAAAGGGCTCCGTATGTTTCATCCTTAAGTTGTTTTTTAAATGTCTTATACAACAAATCTCAGAGTTGTTGAGTATCATCTTAAACGATAACTGTTAATTTAATTTAGTTAATTTGTTTTGAATGGTGACCCACAATACATTATAATCATGTGAAGATATTTTATTTGTAAGGAGTCTGAATAATAGTAAAATAAAATACACTTAACAAGGTGGTATTTTTCAACTATAGTATCTCCCTTTTATAGTGGGAGATATCACAAGAATAATTGTGGAAATCGTGATACAAGCATGAAATTGGCATAAAGGTTACTTAACTGTTTATTTAAAAAAAAACAGTTGCTAGCCTAAAAAAAAAATAATATTTCATATTTCCAAAATGGCCACCATACATTTTGCAAATGGAGTCTGATCAAGTTGGCTATATTTCGTAAAACATTTTAAAGTTGTGTTATTTGTTTAATCCAATGTAAATTTTGATAAAAAAAATAATTTGCAGTTCCTAAAGAATGATGAGACATTACATAAACGAAGATAGAATGTAACTTTCGGTTCCAAAATGGCGGCCAAACCGGTGAAAATGTTAATTTTTCCAATTCCATCGACTTTCCATCTGATATCACTTACTATTTTTTTTTTTGTATAATCAAAATTATGACAAAAAGTAACATGCAGTCACGAAGATACGATGAGGCAATACACAAATGAAGATAAAGTTAACTTTCAGTTAAAAATGCAAAACGAAAATATCAATTTTTTAAAATACAAACAATCTAATAAGAGTTACTTTGTCTGGTGTTATCGCAAGAAAATAACGTACCCATAACATTACATATCTCACATCATACCATACCCACCTATACCATATTCACCCATTCCCTTGAATATCCCATCATATTGTATCTACTCATTCCACTATAGCATACCCCCATCATACCATACCACCAATTACAACCAGCATACCTCCCATCATACCATACCCACCAATTACAACCAGCATACCTCCCATCATACTATACCCATCCATTACAACCAGCATACCGCCCATCATACCATACCCACCCATTACAAAATACCCACCCATTGCAACTGGCATACCTCCTATCACATCATACCCACCCATTACAAATGACATGCCTCCCATCATACCAAACCCACCCATTACAACTGGCATACCACCTATCATAACATATCCGCCCATTACAACGAGTATACCTTCCATTATATTGAATCTACGGTAACCCATTCTACTCAGCATACTGCAAATCATATCGTATCTACATATTCAAGCCAAAATGCCTCTCATCATACCATATCTCCCAATTTCACTAAGTACCTCCAATCATACTGTATCTATTACATCATGTTTCAGGGACTGTATGTTACTTTTTATCAAAATTTTCTTTTGATTATACCGGACGAAGTAAGTGATAACTCTTGTTAAGTCAACGGAAAGGGTAATATATACATTTTCATCGTTCTGGCTGCCATTTTGGAACCGGATGTTAGATTTCATCATTATTAATGTATTGTCTCATGGTACTTTAGGAACTGTAAATTATCTAAAAACACAGCTTTCACAGGTTTAAAGAAATGAAACCGATTTGAATAGGCACTGTTGAAGTAACATTTACACAAAATTTCATGCTTGTATCACGAATCTCAAATAATTGTTCCTATCCAGAAGATTAATGCCCATTCCTCCTTTCCTCCCGCATTGGCATATTCTATCGAATTAGGCTTTAGCTAATGGGCAAACCAAAAGTTAGGAAGGAGACTTAACGACAGAAACTAGATGTGGACATGCCCTGTTTATAATCATCGTTGTTTTGCACCAGTGTGCCCTCGTCGTGCGTGAAAATTGCTCTTATATATATAAACTCAATTCTTAATGTCATCTGAAATACAGACATTGATTATATAGTCAAAAGTTTCGCAGTTTTGTGTGAAGTTTGTAACATTTTCACGCATGCGCAGCCCCTGAACACTTTAATTTTTCATTTCTAGTATTTATGTCCCTTATTAGCACGTTAACCACCAAACCTCGTGATTTTTTTCTACAATAAGGTTTAAAAAAAAACAGTTTTCCAGCTATTTTGAAAATGGCCGTGGAAATCTTGAAAAAATTGAATTTTTTTTTATGGACAGCAATTTTTTTTTCAAAAATTATATAATAATGTATGTAGGACTTCGTCACGTTGTGTTGTTCTTTTATAATAACTTCAAGTACTTGCGATGGTTAAAGATGATTTATTAAGTTAACGTATAGGTAGGCTGCGGTTGGCGTTATCAGGCGTCTGAGCAGTTCGGTATCCTCGAAACTAACTGGTGAGAGAAGTATTTTTCCCGCCTGATAAAGCCAAGTCACACAATACAATACAATACAAAAATAATTAAGAAAATAGAAGAATAAAAGAATATAGATATAGATAATATCCGAAATAAAAGAATATAATAGAAATATTAATAATGTTTACTTCTTTCACGGACCCCTATAACTGTTAATTGACTATTACCTCATGTAAAATAACCCAATCCCTTTCAAGTGGGCTGGTCAAGAGTGGTCATTTGGGGACACAATACATGTTTTTAGGTGAACCTCAGGTCGGCGGTCGGCCACCTTACACCTGTA
>CM060199.1:25652242-25668278 GCA_030562195.1 Nipponacmea schrenckii
TTCCCTGGTCATTCAGATGACGCTGTTACATATCCTGATTGTAGCCCGGAGGCTAGTTCGTCAGGAGGGGGTGAGGAGATATGTGAAAGTGGCGACGTGATGAGTGAGAGTAACGTTGTTTCAGACGAATCGTGCAGTTCTACAGATCCAGTTTTAAGTACGGGTAAGGTGTCTAATGGTAAAGTTAAGAAGTAGAAGCCCGAGTCCTATTTCTGATTCTACTTTAATTTCAGAGCGACCTAGGCGAATTACACGTAAACCTAAATGGATGCAAACAGATGAATTTGTAATGTCTCAAGTAAATTCTGACTGGGAGAAAAAGGCTAAGTATATTCATGCGTTACATTTAACAGGTTCTTTTGATAGTATGCCGTCGGTCGTTTGCGAGGCATTGATGTCAGTCGTAACGGGTAAGTAACATGACGAGGACGTCATTTCATGGTGGGAGGTAGTATGTGGCAGAGTGAGCTTCGAGAATTTGTGTCTAAGTATTCAAGACTTAGATTTGGTAGTCACTTATATGTTTACTAAGACGGTTAGTGATTATATTATTTTTATCAGTAAATTATTTCTGGTATAACTAAAGTTGGAAAATATATTTAGTAAATTGTTGTAAGTAAGTTAGCTCATTTATATTAGTGTTAAGGGTCACTATGGTTAATGTCGTGGTTTTAAAATATATTTTGGTTGCATTGTAAATACTGTGGCATAGTTATTACTTGATATATTTATCAGCTGGCAGTTAATGGGCAAAGTATTGGTTTATATAGTTAAACTATTTTGTTTATCACATGGTGTAAATAATTGCTCTGTGGTTGGTTGTAGTAAATTTTATCAGGTGACCTCGTGCAGTATCTCATTGGTTGAGCATGAATTTCGGGTGTATAAAACTTGCACTGAATGTAAAGCCCAGTACCCGCATGTGAGATGACTGGAGCGTTAGTCGTTGGTATGGTGGCCCTTTTCCACAAACTGGTAATTATGCTTTAATTGTATGTTTTTGTGACTTCGGCTAATTGTCTAAGTGTGTGATTGATATTTGTCACTCATTCTATTTTATGTTTTGATTTATTATCTAGTCGCAGATCCTGGTTGTTGGATGTTTTATCCTGCAAGCTACTACGTTGAAAGAATTCTGTTAAGTAATTTATTGTCAATAGGATTTACTATTATTTCAGGGCTAGTAAATTTCAGTACTTGGTACGAATGTAATCGTTACGTTGTTGCAATTGTAGCTGTAATGCTAACATTGGAGTGATGATTGTCCATATTTTAATGGTGAATAGAAGTATCTGCGACTAGTTCGTTAATGTCCATGTGGTACTTCCTGATGACGTGGTATTTCTTGATGATGTGAAACCACGCAATTTATTGTGAATTATATGTGTGTAATAAATTGTATTTGAATCTAATCTCCATCCTTCGACCCAAAATCCGTAGCGAGTCCCAATTACAATCTCAGAACGGGGCGATTGGTAGCTGCGACATATCTACATGTGTCTATTCACCCGGGATACCGGAAGTATCTACGGTTTCAGTTAGAAGGCAAGCATTACCAATGTCAGGGTCCTTCCGTTTGGGATTTCGATAGCCCCGTGGTTGTTCTCAAGGAAAACAAAGCCGATTGCAACTTTTGTCCACAGTCACGGAGTCCGCTTCGACGCATACCTCGACGAATCAATTCTAGCGAGTTCGGGGAGGTCTCAACTTGCGCAGTTTGCGGTTTGTTTTGGAGGTCTTTCGTCGTCTGGGCTGGTTAGTCAACCGGGAGAAGTCCGACTTGATACCAACCAACCAACCACATTCAATTTATTGGCGGGCAATTCGACACGGAACATGCTGTGCTAAAGGTTCCGTAGGACAGATGGATCAAAATACAAGCAGCTGTACGGCAACTGTTATGACCAGCAGTCAGTTCATTTTTGGTGGAAGACGATGGGTCTACCTCCGACCCTAACAGATCTTTCTTCGTCCATTGTTGGATATGGATCGAGTAAATTGTCTTGTTCATTTACCGGTGCATCTCCAACAGTATCTCGTTTGGTGGACAGTACCGACCAACGTATTGTCAGGTGTCCCTCTTGTGGAGAGGGAAGCTCAACTTTATCTCCATGCCGATGCAAGTCTTAAGGGTTGGGGTGCACAGTTAACGGACCATTCGACTCCGGACATAAGTCGAATGTCTCGGATTGTTTCAGGACCATGGTCACACCAAGAAATGACTCTTCATATCAATGTATTAGAGTTTCTGGCGGTAATTCGTGCCATTCAACACTGGTCTCAGATTTTGACGAATTCTGTGATTCTTATTGCGACGGACAATACAATGGTTGAATCGTACATAAACAAGATGGGAGGAACTCGTTCAAGCTATCTTGTCGGACGACTTTCGAGTTTTACAATCTAGTAGACAGTTTAGGCCTCTCGATTCGCGCACGGCATATACCCGGAGCCATCATCGTAGTGGCGGATGCCTTGTCACGTCCTCTCAAACCGAGCACGACGGAGTGGAAGCTGCACCCAGATTGTTTTCGGTTTTTGTGTCAGATGATGTGGACACCTATGGTGGTTTCTTTCGCAACAAATCCAACCAAGCAGTTACCGTTGTATGTGTTGCCAATTCCGGATCCTCTAGCACTCGACCACGATGCTTTGGCGATAAGTTGGACAGGAATGGACGGATATGCGTTCCCTCCAGCAATATTGATTCCGCGAGTGTTACAGAAACTCAGGATGCACACGTGCAAGATTCTGTTCGTAGCTCCTTGGTGCTCGACAATGGTTTCCAGATCTGATGGAGTTAGCAGAACCGAACACACTTCCTCTTCCGACGTGGCGCCGGTTACTAATAAATCCGTATACCAAGCAACTTCAACCAAATCCAGAAATACTTCAGCTACACGCATGGACTGTGTACGGGAAGAACTGTCAAAAAGGTGTTTCTCCAAAAGATCATCGGAGGCAGTACTTAAAGCTCACAGACCCTCTACAAGAGATGCGTATGATGTCCGTTGGTCTGTTTTCACGGTCTGGTGTTCGAAGAATAATGCTGTTCCCGAACATGCTCCCGAGGAACAGATTGCTGACTTTTTCGTATATTTACGAGATGTTAAAAAACTTCGTGGAGGAACTATAGCTACTTACGTTTCGTCGGTACGAGACAAAGTTTTACCGGTGAAATTGGGTTCTTGTAACATTATTTCTGCTATGGTTAAAGGTTTTCGACAGGAAAGCCAGTTGAGTAAATTTAAACCTCCAGCATAGAATTTAGGAATCGTTTTAAATCACCTGACAAAGGATCCATATGAACCTCTGAATCTATCGGATTTCACGAATTTAACTCACAAAACTGTATTTTTACTGTCGTTCGCAACAGCAGCCCGTGTTTCGGAAATTCATACCCTCGACGTGAAGCAGGTGAAACGCCTAAGGGGTGGGAATGGTGCCTTTCAGCTAGGGTTAATGTGGGACTTTGTAGCTAAAAATCAGAAGATAGGGGATTCTGACAGAACCTTTGTTATCAGACCTCTTAGCAGTATTCTAGGACCAGAGGACAATGAGGATTTATCCCTGTGCCCGATCAGGGCTTTGAAACATTACATTGAAAAGTCTTCAAGTTCTCGTGGTCAACGCAAGAGTTTGTTTTTGCCATTGAAAACGCAACATGGTGAAGTGAAAAAGAACACTATTGCTTTTTGGCTTCGTTCGGTTATTTTGGATGCATACAAGAGTGCTGGCCTTCCGCCACCGGTTTCAGACCGACCTCACGAAATTAGGGCTTACGCTGCTACCATGGCTCTTCACAATAATATTTCGACGTCGGATATTATGCGAGGCTGTTTTTGGTCTGGTGATACAACTTTCGCAAACTTTTATTTGAGGGATTTTTTGATGAAACTTTGGGCATTCTCTTGGACCTATTGTGGCTGCTCAAAATCTGGTCGCCCGTAATAGACCACGAAGGCACTGATTTGTACATATTATAAAATGGCGTTCTGTATACATATGTTCTGGTGATAGCGTTCTGTGTACATATGTTCTGGTGATGGCGTTCTGTGTACATATGTTCTGGTGATGGCGTTCTGTGTACATATGTTCTGGTGCTGGCGTTCTGTGAAAGTATGTTCTGGTGATTTAATGGTACTCACTCTTTTTAAGGTAGGTTTTCGGTTTACTTATTGAGGGAAAATTCCAATTTGTAGACAATTTCCTTACCTTAGACAATTGTAGGTGTATTATTTGACCTATTTATTGTCTAGTTACGCGTGAACAGCGCTAGAGGAGGGTTGATAATAGACAGTATCACATTACATGCCTTCACCTCCTTTCCGATGAATTATGCACATAAGTTATGTCAGGATAAGTAGTAAATGAATGTACATAAATCTAATATTATGATATTAGATAATACTTATCCTGACATAACACTGGAATCCAGCCATTCCTGCCCAAGGCATGTATTGTGTTAGGCTAGCATGTAAACGGAAGAGGAAGATCAAGATCGTGCTGAAGCGAGGCGTGGGTCCAGTCACGTATGAGTAAGGCTGAGGTTAAAGGTTATTGGTCTTTTTCTTTGAAGTTTACCGTCAAACTACCAAGGATGAAAACGGAATATGCACATAAGTTATGTCAGGATAAGTATTATCTAATATCATAAATATTAGATTAATGTAAATTCGTCCATTAATAAAAAGTTAACGTTTACTAAACCTTTATAAACACAGTTTAAAATATAAAGTTATAAAATTGTGGAATATCTATCAGTTAAAATAAGAGATTTAAAATGAGCATAATCATTTTCATTTTAACTATGTATATTACACAATATTATATAATTCTCCAGTATTCTAAAGTAATTATAGACTGATTATAAACTGTACATATGTTTTTTTTTATCGCCTTGTATATGTGTTTTTGTAGGTTTTGTATTTTAACGGGCTCGATGTTAGAAAGGCTTAGTCCTAATTGATAACCTAATAAAGAAATTATTATTGTGGGACCCAGTTTGTTTTTGGTTTGTCAATTCTTTTTTTTTTCGATTTTTCCACACCTTCCTGCGCTTAGTCTACAGTAGTTGCAACAACTATTCAACATTCCTAGACCTTCTGTTGTGGCAATGTTGTAAATGAATATAAATTGGAACATTTTTGCAAAACCGTAAGTGCCACAGTGCCACAGAACAATATCTTTTGAAAAAAACTGGCCGATTTAAAAAACAAAATCCAGACCGGAAGTAATACTTTGGTCGCAATATTGAAATTCACTTTTTTGTAAAACTCAAAATGGGGCCTCTACGATAAGAGCGATCTGCGTGATGTTTATATTTCTCGAAAGCTTAGATGATTGCGAAAAAAATGTTGGTAACCGATTTTTGAATTTCGCTTTTGCAATTTTGCAACATCCGGTTGAATTTTGTCGAAGTTTTGGGGCTTATTTCTCGTGACCTTTAGTAGGTCAAAATTTTGGACTGCTCTAGAGCGTGACCTAATTAATTTAGAGTATTTTTTTCTTCAGATTCTTTTTGTCCTCTTTCCAACGATATATAACAAAAGTTTGTAAAATGAAAATTGAAGTTTTTGATTTTTGCAAAGAAAGCAAAGATGGGCGTGGCACATCCGGGTGAACTTCAAATTTACCATTTATATCGGTCAGCGAATTACGGCTGCAGGAAATAACGTTTTTTAAAAAAGTACCTTGCATCCATATACCTCATTACTTTGGCCAGTTTATCCCAAAAAGTCAAATGAACTTTGGTGACCTTGACCTTTACAATAGGAAATAGAAATTTAAATACTTGAAATCTCCAGATCCTTAAATTTCAGATCCCTAGTTGACTTGGATTTTTTCACATGGTCAAAAAAATGTGACTTAAGCTAATTATACATTACATTTTCAGTGATCACAGCATCAGTTCCAGATAATCAAGATGGATGATATCTCAAACCAGTCAAGCTCTAGAAGTTTCTAGGTGTGCATCACTTCTTCAACAACAAATGACAGATTTTAGAGCTACCAGATCTTCACAAGGTAAAATGTACTACAGTTTTTGGACTTGGACTCAAAGCTTACGGCTAATAGGTGAATGATCTTTTGGACAAACTAGTCTACAAGCAAAGCCATCGGCCTGATATCAGATTTTATGGGCTGTTACTTACTCTAGATTGTCAAAAATTATTGACTTTTTTTCCATTTGTAGATTCCTCAAGCTCTGAAGAACAAGATGACAGTGATGATGATGCGAGCTTTGTTCCCATTGGTTTTCTTATCAAAAAAGGTTCATATCCTCAAGATTCAACTGATTCTCAAAATGAAGTTACGAAAGAACATCCACTAGCATTAAGTCCTAAGAGAAGGAGCAGGAAACGATTACGAAAGGAAGAAAGATGGGCAAAGAATGTCAAAAGCAATCTGTATAATACAGGACAAGATAAACGATTTAAGGCAGCCGTTCGTGAAAGAAATATAAAAGCAGGATGTAAAGAGAGCTGTAAACGGAAATGTATGAAACAATTTAGTGAAAATGATCCAAAGAATATCTGTAAGCAGTTTTGGGGTATGAATAATGCTGACAGAAGGAGGGATTTTATAATTAGTCATGTCCTCAAACTGAATAAATTTCGTTCAACAACTAAAGATATTACAAAAAGATTATATACCATGAAATATTTTATGAACAAAGAAGGATGTGAAAAAATTCAAGTCTGTTTTTTTCTTGATACACTAGATATAACAGAAAGAATGGTTGATTAGTTTTATTTCGAGCAGTAGTTTTAGGCTTTTCACACAAAACACCGCTTGCTTGCTTTTTCTTCATGTTATAATCAACCATTTTTTCTGTTATATCTAGTGTATCAAGAAAAAAATTCTGACAGACTTGAATTTTTTCACACGGTGTTTTGTGTGAAAAGCCTAAAACTACTGCTCGAAATAAAACTTAAGAGGAAACTGTCCAGCACATAAAATCGCATATTTCCAAAAATTGACACATAATTGACACACATTATTTTAGAAAGGGCACCAAGCGAGAATATCTTGATCCCTCTTAATATTCGAGAAATGCATATGTTATATAAAACCAAGTGTGTAAAAGAACCGATCTATAGGAAAATATTTAATACTATGTATAATTATGGGTTTCATTTGCCATCTAAAGATGTATGCGATATACGAATTAAAAGAAGAGCACACAAATGAGGAGAAAATGGAGCAAGAAGCACATTTAAGAAGAAGAGATCAAGCAAGAGAAAATAAAGATATTGATAAGAACGAAAAATCAACAGATGCAGTAGCAGAATTCGATATACAACAGGTTATGTGCTGTCCAAAGATAAACGTTGCCAGTGTTTATAACTTGACCATCCTGGATCTAAAACCAAACCAGGGATATTGTTATAGCTGGACAGAAAATGAATGTAGCAGAGGAGCTAATGATATTGCAATACCGTTGTGGAATTGGTTATGGGAGAGAGAGAAAAAAGGTGTGAGCAGAGTTATCTTTTGTAGTGATACTTGGGTGGCCAAAATCGCAACCGAATCACAATCACAGCAATGGTCTTGTTCTTGGCGAAATCGGAGATTAATTCAATAGAGCATAAATATTTCGAAATGGGACACTCGAGGCTGATGGAGGCTGATTCGATGCTCTCTGCTATTAAAGGCCAGTACGAAAAGAAAAATATATACCTTCCATCGGGATATAGTGAATGTATGCTTCAAGCTAATAAAAAGAAGCCTTATATAGTAACTGAGATGTTGCACACTGACAAAATGGATTTTGAAGCAGTTGATAAACAGTATTTTAAACAGTACGCTTTTAATGGTATTCTCATTGCTTACTTCAAATCTGGCGATGATATAACAGTACAGTTTTCTAAAGAAATCGGAGGGCCATTTGAAGAAAAGTCAAGAAAAGAGGTGTAAAGGTAGAATATCAGATTTGAAGAAACTGATTCAGTATTAGCCATTTGATTGCCAATCGTCTTATACTAGATTATTTAATTAGCAGAATAATAGCAGAATTGGATGTAAAACTCCATTTCCTTTCATTATCATTTGTTCAATCCTCCATGTAACTCCTCTGTACCAAATATATTAGAGGACAAACCTTCGTTGGTTCAGAGCAAACACATCGTAAGTGACAGATTAGTCAAAACTGAGTTGAATGCAGATTTATACTCATATAACACTCCTCTAAGACTTGGCATACTTTTGTCAATCTACGCTCATTATATTACGAAGAACCTCGCATGCGAAACGTATCTGACATAATAATAAATTTGTTCAGTGCAAAAACATCGTATGTGACAGATTTTAATCTCAACTCGGCGGTTAATTGTACGGATGGCGTCACTATTATCTATTGACGTCACTATCATCTAATGACGTCACTGTCACATAATGGCGTCACTATCATTTACTAAGTCAATAATTAATTCTAACCGGAAGTGAAACTTTATGTGTTATCACCATAGAGTTATAAATAGAACTAGAGAGAGCAGTATTACGTAGCGTCATGGTCCACCAATGGGAAGCGTCCGCCATTTTGTAAGTGGTATAGTTGACCGTCGTCTGCTATAGAGCCTATGTTGTTGAAATCTTCGAAATGGTCAAATATTGTGCTGTTTACGGTTGTAAAAACAGTTTTTCGAAAGATTCTCCAATTAGTTTCCATTCGTAAGTCTTTTTCCCACATTTTGTACACAAGATAGCCGAAATAGATAGACAAAATCAACGACAAAACAGAATAAAAACGTAAACAAACGGGAATAGATCTAGGCAAAAAAGATAGGCCTAACTCATTATGATCGATCAGGTTATACCAAAATTCAAATTGAAAAAGGCTATTTTTGACCTAATCCTCAACTTTGCTATTTCAAACATATTTACAAGTATTATTTCACGAAACTTGAGAAAAAATCCATTTCAGACCATTTTGGTAAAATGTAACATTTTCCCCCGAATATCTTTCTATAATTCAGCAATCACCATGGTTTCAAAGATAAACACCAACTATATAAGCAGAGTATAATGTGATTCAGGAAATATTTATGAAAATATTTTGAAAGAATCAAAAGTTTTTGAGGTGCCGTTTCATAATAATCGCTTAAAATGTTAAGAATAAGTCAATATTTTTGTGATTCCATTCTCCGGAATGGCTGTAAAATCCTTATGCTTGATGCAAATTTTATGAAATTTTACATAAACATTTACAATATGAGTAAGTAGATTTTGTGTGAATTTCAGCTGTGTAGCTCAAAATCTGAGTCAGTAGCACTCTGTAAGATTTAAACTGAGCTAGATGTGTATTCAGAAACAGGAGGTCATAATGCTCAGAATCGGGTAAAATGTAATATCAGCGTAGAAATGCAAAATTTTGTATAAATGTAAGGTTATGTAGTTTAAAGTGAGATTAAACTTAAAATTGAGATCGGATAAAATTTAAAGCTTTAATTAGCATTTTAAAGATAGGTGTGATAGAGGACCGGAATATGTAACTCCCCAGAATGTAGGTTAAGGGTATGATATATATCATGTGGTATTATTTGTGGTCAAATGGGAAGATGTGACTGCCCATAATGTTTGTACACATTACGTCGTAAACCATATATTTGTATATATAAAGCAATTTTTTTATTATCACCAAAATTATAAATCTTCATTATGAACACAAATACAGGTATCTAATTTCAAACATTTCTACAAGTATTGTTTCAGGAAACCTGAGAAAAATTCCATTTCAGACCATTTTGCTAACATGTAACATTGTTTCCCTGAAATATCACTCTATAATTCAGCTATCACCATGGTTTCAAAGATAAACATGGGCTAAGCAGAGTATCAGGTGATTCAGGAAATATTTATGAAAATATTCTGAAAGAATCAAAAGTTTTTAAGGTGCCGTTTTCATAATAATCGCTTAAAATGTTATAAATATGTCAACATTTTTGTGATTCCATTCAGCGGAATAGCTGTAATGTCCTTATGCTTGATGCAAATTTCATGAAATTTTACATAAACATTTACGATATGAGTAAGTAGATTTTGTGTAAATTTCAGCTTTGTAGCTCAAAATCTGAGTCAGTAATACTCTGTGAGATTTAAACTAAGCTAGATGTGTATTCAGAAACAGGAGGTCATAATGCTCAGAATTGGGTAAAATGTAATATCAGCGTAGAAATGCAAAATTTTGTATAAATGTAAGGTTATGTAGTTTAAAGTGAGATTAAATTTAAAAATTGAGATCGGATCAAATTTAAAGCTTTAATTAGCATTTTAAAGATAGGTGTGATAGAGGACCGGAATATGTAACTGCCCAGAATGTAGGTTAAGGGAATGATATATATCATGTGGTATTATTTGTGGTAAAATGGGAAGATGTGACTGCCCATAATGTTTGTACACATTACGTCGTAAACCATATATTTGTATATATAAAGAAATTTTTTTTTATTATCACCAAAATTATAAATCTTCATTATGAACATAAATAGCTATATTTCAAACATATTTACAAGTATTATTTCACGAAACTTGAGAAAAAATCCATTTCAGACCATTTTGGTAAAATGTAACATTTTCCCCCGAATATCTTTCTATAATTCAGCAATCACCATGGTTTCAAAGATAAACACCAACTATATAAGCAGAGTATAATGTGATTCAGGAAATATTTATGAAAATATTTTGAAAGAATCAAAAGTTTTTGAGGTGCCGTTTCATAATAATCGCTTAAAATGTTAAGAATAAGTCAATATTTTTGTGATTCCATTCTCCGGAATGGCTGTAAAATCCTTATGCTTGATGCAAATTTTATGAAATTTTACATAAACATTTACAATATGAGTAAGTAGATTTTGTGTGAATTTCAGCTGTGTAGCTCAAAATCTGAGTCAGTAGCACTCTGTAAGATTTAAACTGAGCTAGATGTGTATTCAGAAACAGGAGGTCATAATGCTCAGAATCGGGTAAAATGTAATATCAGCGTAGAAATGCAAAATTTTGTATAAATGTAAGGTTATGTAGTTTAAAGTGAGATTAAACTTAAAATTGAGATCGGATAAAATTTAAAGCTTTAATTAGCATTTTAAAGATAGGTGTGATAGAGGACCGGAATATGTAACTGCCCAGAATGTAGGTTAAGGGTATGATATATATCATGTGGTATTATTTGTGGTCAAATGGGAAGATATGACTGCCCATATTGTTTGTACACATTACGTCGTAAACCATATATATATGTAGATAAAAATATTTATCTTTACTCAACAGAATGCCATATATTCCCTTAACATAAACATACTAAATATAAAAAAGATCCATGAAAATTAGGCTGTAGAATGGAATGAAAGTTTGTACAGACAGACCGGTATGAACTCTGAAAACCATACCCCACAAGATAAAATGTAAAGAATCTTAATAGATGGATTATACTGTACATGCTGAGAATTCTGAATGCCACTACTACAGGGAAAACTGGAATCAGAATGTGTGTATCAAATCACCCACCAACATCCGGAACAACCGTGTCAGACTATATCAGGTTTAACTCACTTTGAAAAATGGCAGATTACTGTAGGCAGGCAACTTACTAATCTAACCTTGTCTGAGGTCCATCTAACATCAAAACTACACTTCTTTTTTTTCCAAAAAATATTTTTAATCACTTTAATACTTCAAGTTCATTACATGTATAAAATTCAATTTAATAAAAAACAATAAAATTTTCCAATATATAGATAAACATCATATGCCTTAAAGGACCTTTTTGATTTAAATATTAACCAAGCGCTATGTCAATCTAATTAAAATTAAATCTCTCAGTCACTGCCAAGCATTAACAAGCGGTTGCCTAGCAAGATACGCCCACTTTAAAATATATTTTCTGTTTTAACACAGGCAGAAACTCTTAACATTATTTAGGTCTAATCCAAGTTAATCAAAAAATCGTCAATTTCGAACTTGACCAAGATCTCATCAACTTCAATCATCACACCAAATTTCATTCAAATCAAATGAAAACTGTTGTTTCTATGGTGTTCACAAATCTATTTCGAACCAGTCAAGGGCAATAAATCAAAAAAGTTCACCAAAAAATCATCATTATCAAACTTGTTCAAGATCTCATCAATATAAATGATGACACCAAATTTCATCAAATCCAATGGAAATTGTGATCTCTATCGCAATCACAAGCCAATATTGACGCGTTTTGACTAAGTCAAGGGCAATAACTCAAAAACCGTTCATCGATAAATCGCCAATTTCGAACTAGTCCAAGATCTCATCAATATAAATGACCACAGCAAGTTTCATTCAAATCCATTGAAAACTGTAGTCTCTATCGCGTTCACAAGCCAATTTTGACGCGTTTTGACTAAGTCAAGTGCAATAACTCAAAAACCGTTCATCGAAAAATCGCCAATTTCGAACTTGCCTGGTGGCAATATTCCTTTTTCGATGTATTTTCTAAAAAGTATTAAAAACTTGTTATTCTCCTCCAAAGACCAACGTTTTCTTCTAATTTTACATTGATCTTTATTTTTTTGCTTTCTTTCAACAAGTACGTCTACAATAAATAAGAAAAGAAAAGGCTGAAACATAGCAATCAAAATTCAGATATATGTCACATGGACAACAATCGCTGTAAACTTGGAGAAATATATATAAATTAAGATTTTGATCCATACATTTCATAAATTTAACATTAAATTGCTGCATATATCCTATACTTACCATCATCTATAACATTTCTTTTTCTCTTTCTGGAGACAGTAACAGCTGCAAAAAGAGGGAGAGAAATGGATACAAATAAAACAATTTTAAAAGACGAGAAGCAAAGGAAATCTAGCTAACAAAGCTGCAAACATGGTCATATTTGTTATGGAAGCTTTGTCATAGCTATAAAAGATCTGGAAAGCATTCAAATAAAAGGAAGTTTTTGGCAAAATCTGACACTTTTAGATGTATTTTGAGAAATATAATAATAGAAATTGACTAAAAATTCATACAATTTACAATTAAGCAAAGCTGTTTTATCTCTGTAAATAACATATTTGTCAAATTCAATTCTATCAAAATTTATAAATCATGCAGTCTGTCTGTTGCTTTCCTCACAAATCAATGATTAAAAAAATTATGAAAATGGATGAAAAATTGTTCGTTTACCTTCATCATCTTCAGTGACCATATCATCCAATTCATCATGCTCATTAATACTATTATCATCATCTTGTTGAAGATCTATATCTGAAATAAACCAAAATTTGATTTGAGCGAAGTTTGACATGTAAAGTGAGATCATGTAAATCTTGTTAGTGGGATCAGGTGTTCTGAATGTAAAATGAAATGGGTTTAAAGTCCTACTTTTTTACACTATATATAGGCTTATGAGAACAGGTATGGATGTGTAAGTATGCACCAATGACAAGGCTTTGTTTAATATAAGACTAAGTTTAAAACAGATGAAATTCCTTTCAATGACTTCTTGAGCTTATTTTCAGATACAGTAATACCAAACTGCCCAGAATGAATTCATGATTAAAGACATAACATATATGACAAAGATTTAATAAATATGATCCATACATTTCATAAATTTAACATTAAATTGCTGCATATATCTTATACTTACCATCATCTATAACATTTCTTTTTCTCTTTCTGGAGACAGTAACAGCTGCAAAAAGAGGGAGAGAAATGGATACAAATAAAACAATTTTAAAAGACGAGAGAGAAGCAAAGAAACTCTAGATAACAAAGGAACTCTAGCTATAAAAGATCTAGCAAGCATTCAAATAAAAGGAAAGTTTTTGGCAAAATATGACACTTTTAGATGTATTTTGAGGAATATAATAATAGAAATTGACTAAAAATTAATGCAACTTACAATTAAGCAAGCCGTTTTATCTCTGTAAATAACATATTTGTCAAATTCAATTCTATCAACATTTATAAATCATGCAGTCTGTCTGTTGCTTTCGTCACAAATCAATGATTAAAAAAATTATGAAAATGGATGAAAAATTGTTCGTTTACCTTCATCATCTTCAGTGACCATATCATCCAATTCATCATGCTCATTAATACTATTATCATCATCTTGTTGAAGATCTATATCTGAAATAAACCAAAATTTGATTTGAGCGAAGTTTGACATGTAAAGTGAGATCATGTAAATCTTGTTAGTGGAATCAGGTGTTATGAATGTTTAAGTATGCTGAAACATTAACCTGTAGTAAGATTGTTAGATCAAATAATCAAAATTAAAATCAGAAAACCAAACGAAATTGGGAAACACTTTTTCCATTGATAGTGTAATGACATAGTGGACACTCATTAGATACGTGTTAACTTACCATCTAATTGTATGTCCTGAATGGACTTTCCTTAATATTTATTGATGTCCCCATTTTCTGTAGCGACCAATAATTTCGCTATTTTAGCAATTTCGACAGTTGCTTCAGGTAATCTGTAGAATTTCTCATGTGTTTGTGTGTTGTGTGCTAAATGATCTGACAGCCATTGCTGGTCAAGTCCATAACCTACAAGAAAAATATAAAGCTAGGTTTTATACTTCTATTACAATATAACATTGTTTATTGTCCTATTCATTTAGAAAAATATTTTAATAAGACTTTTCTGGGTAAACTATCACAAAAGTTTTATTATTAAACTGTGCTCAAAGAGGGACATCTGTTGAATGTCAAAATTGGTAAAAGATGTGATTTTTGTGTACCTGACAAACAGTAGAAACATACTTCCTCAGAGCATTGGAAGTCACTGCTTTAGGGTTTTTCAGCCCTGCTCTCCTTGAAACTGACTGGAGGGTTGGCCATGTTGGTAGATGACCATTTTCTTGATTGGCAAAAATATATTTATTAGTTGAAAGAATACCACAAGCTGTTCTAGATTTAATAAGTAACTCAACTGCTGCCTTCATATCAGGCATTAGAAGAGTGTTGACTTTCTTATTCTGCTTCCCTTGGGACTGTACTAAGTCTATTCTGAAAAATTTTCAAAAAAATTATCACCCATTTTCTGAACAAAAACTTACCTTTGAAAATTACAAATTTTTAATTAAAAATTTGAGTGTATGCATGCAAAATTTTTTATCAATTTTTGTAGAAACTTATTGTATGTTTTCTTTTAAGGGAATGTCTTTGATACTGTATGTCATAGTAGTTTCACAAGCAGAGACAGGATAAGAACATTATTTCATTGAATCTCCAAAAAACTCTATTATCATACAAAGGTCAACATACAGATACCTTCAAATTATATGTTGTCTTTGTCTGAAAAAAAAAAGAGTCTTGCTAATAAATTGTTTACAAACCTTGAAAACATTTGCTTCTCAATCTCTGAGAGGCTCCCATAAACTTCTTCATTTGATGTATCTTTCCAGTTCGGTCTGCTTTGATAAGCTTCAATTAAAAGCTTTGAGGCTTCAGATCCTCTTCTTTTATTCATTAAAATTATTCTCGTAAGGGTTAATTCACATAGTTCCCGCCAAGTACTATAACACTGTTTTTCTGTCAGTTTTTTATTGAGGGCTGCCATATTTTCAGCAAGATATTCTTTCAATTTAACTAAGTCAGTTGTGATAGGCAGCACATCTGGTTTGTTAAATTTATTGGTTTTCAAAGAGGCTAATGCTACTGACGAAATTCTGTCATTCCATTCGTGAACCAGAAGTTTAGAAAAAACCTCTGCCTGCTTCTGTCCATCATCATCGCCATTTCTCATTGCATATCCAAATTTGATGTGGGATAGTTTTGTCAGATTATGACCCAATCTGAGAGCAAGGCCTGGTTTAAGACACACTGTTATATCTTCATTGTTTGTGGTAAAGTTTACCAGTTTTTTCACTGCTGTGACAACAGTATCAAAATATTTCCCATTAATGACATCATACAACTGATCAAATTTCTTTCCATGACCTTCATTAAGTTTAATCTTCAATCTTGCCAACTGTCTCATCCGTTGTGATATATCATTCATTCGTCTTGATCCTAGTTTCTCAAAAAGTATATTCCCAAAA
>CM060199.1:25668778-25735240 GCA_030562195.1 Nipponacmea schrenckii
CATCACCTGGCTCACTTCTTCATTTCCATTTCTGGGGTTAAACTCAAAACTATCAATGTCTAGAAATTTCTGGAATGTAAAATATACACAGTACAAACATGGCTTAAAAAGATTTTTTCAAAGTTTATGTCAATGAAAGACGAACTGGAAGGAAAAGGTCTATTGTTATAGCTTACGGATGAGTCTACCACTCTACCGCTATGTTGAAATCGCTGGCTAAAACACAAGCTCAATTTTAACTTCGAACACCATTAGCACATCCATAACAATAATATGTTTCTGTATCTCTTGAAAATATCACTAATCTAATAATTTAAGATAATTTTCATTCATAACTTACTTCTAAAATAATATCAACAAATTCCACATCCAGACTATCCGCCATGTTGAAGATGCCGGAAGTAAAGCGTCCACTTAGTAAGTCGCGCATGCGTGCCAAGCATAATTCGACATTTGCCTTGACTTGGCGTTCCAGTCAGTATACAGTTCTATGGTATGGGGGCAGCCATGTTTTTACGTAGAGAATAATATGACGTCACGGAATTCCCTCGCATCTCTTTGTTTACCTTAGAGACGTTATGACGTCAACTCGACCAATCCGACACTTCGGTCACAAAAAGCCAAACAAGAAGGGCTAAAAAGGGTAGATACCCAGAAATAGAAATATACCCAAAACCCAAAACGGGTAACCCAAAAAATGGAAACAAAGGTTAGTAACAAAACTTCCTTAATAATTGAAAGCCTTGAATTAAGGCCTTATTGAAATTATAATCCGATTCGGGTACGGATAATCCGATTCGGGTACGGGTAAACAACCCGGGTTCCCTTACCAGGTGTTGACTGTTGAAGGTTGTAAGCTTTATGTTTAATAAATTGATTAATCTTATTTATTTATTGTGTTTCTTTATTCCTTAAGGCTGTGCTAGACTGGACGAACCCTTATTGTAATTGCATCTTGTGAGTAGGGACACAAGACCGCAACACCTACAAGCCAATTTTGATGCTTTTTTCAAAGTCAAGAGCAATAACTAACAAGTGGTTGCCTAGCAAGATACGTCCACTTTCCAATATATTTTCGACATACCAAGATTGGTCGTCAATCTGCGTCAAAGTATCAAAAGATACTGTTCAAAAAATCATCAATATCAAACTTGTCCAAATCAAGATTGGTTGTCAATCTGCGTCAAAGTATCAAAGATACTGTTCAAAAAATCGTCAATATCAAACTTGTCCAAGATTTCTACAATATAAAATAAATAATCACACGAAATTTCATTCAGAAACTGTTCTTTGAAAAAAATCGTCAAAATCAAATATTTATTATTAATTACCTGTGTTTAACGCAAATTGAGCTTGTAGGTTCTTTATCTGTGCCTTTGCTTGATGGTATTTAACCTGCAAATCGATAAACCTTCGATCTTCAACTTCTGCATCGCTGTCAGTATTTGAAACAAACTCTTTAGATGTTGTCTTTGCTGTGGCCTTTATCATTTGCTCAGGGTTTTATTGTAACTGGCTTGTTTCTTTTTTTTCTGAAACAAGATTAAACTTTGAAAGTAAAATACTATAGTTTTTTGGAAGCTAGTGTTCAGATGTACCGGTAGATGCATATATAAAGAATATTGACTGGACTGTTTAAATATTTCTCACCTCATTCACCTTTTTACTGGTGTCTTCTTCTTCTTCACTGTCTGAAGACGATATCAAGCGTGCTGGCCGTTTCAAAGTTCGTGAACTTAGATCAGGTGTTCTACTGACGATCTCAGGGTCATCTCCATTTATTAATTGGTCCATGAAAGGCTTAAGGACTACTCTATTGTCTAAGAAAGAAAGGGGGAAAAATTTACATTTTCAGTCAGATAATCATTTTCCTCATTGTTTAACTCTAATCCTTCAATATTGAATTTGCGCTATATTTTGATGTGTTACCACACACAACTTGCTGCATTGTGTCCAAGTGCACAAAAAACTTTGACTTGTAGACCTCTAGGACTAGTAGAACTAAATTCAAGTTTCTGATTGTATCCAGACTGGCCATTTCTTTCACATGAATCGAAATATTTATGTCCCCATCGATTTTCAATCTTTATATAGGCTTCCCGCCAAAAGCAGACATACTATACGAGCCACAGTTTGGTCACGTGACTGAACACCCTACTTCATGATCCCACAGCACAAAATCATTTTGTTTTATAATACTTACCACCAAGACGAATAATTTGGGCTTTGACTACATCACTTTCAGTAACAGCTTGACCATTATTATTTGTTTTCTTTAAAAACTTTTTGCCGGCTTCCCCGGGTCAACGAACATAAACAACAAGGTTCCGACGATCCTTAATCTTATTATTACTCGAAATAACGTCCCAATCAACGATGTCGTTGACATCTACATATTCCACTTCATCTCTTTTGTCAGGGAATATACAAAGAGCGAATCGTATATGATCCATAATGAGTACAATATTGAAGATTCTGTCAGATTGATGAGAGCGTGGTTAGTGCCGATTTTCAATGTTGAGCGTCTGCGAGTAAAAGGTCGAAAGGTCAACTTCTATACTCTCCATTCGTAATGCATTAAATTGTGTGCGAACTTTCAGTCCGAATTGAGTTTAGCCTTACTGTCAAACATAAATGTTAATTAAAATGATACGAACTAGTCTGATAATATTTGTGAAAAATCCGTGAAAAGACATTCATAAATTATAAAATTACGAGACGTCGAGAGTAGCGTTGAGACGGCAAAGAAACTTGGCGCCACGATGACGTTGCATGTTTACGTCACGTAATCTCGAAGTGACTTCCGACATTGTCAATGAAGGGATTAAATCGGATTTTATTTTCCTTGTTTTTTGTGAGTTTACTTGTAATGGTAAGAGAATCATGGAGGACACGAAAACGCGGTCCATATAAACGTTATCATGCCGACCCAGCCATACCGATTCCAAAATCTACAAGAGCTAGATGGATGTCTAACGGAACCGTACAAGTATGTATTAATTTAAACTAGCCTAAATAGGTATAGATCTAGGCCTACGTAGTAAAGACAGTCTACTCTGTAGCCTATTTGTGTAGGAATGCTTTGGATCCATTAAAATATATAAGTTTTAAACATTTGAATTAAATACACTTCCCTCGGAAATCTCACTTAAAAATGACACAACCTTCCGGGCTTTTGACTGAAAATCACCCTCTCAAAATTCATATTTTCTAAACAATGGCTGCCATTTTCATCAGCCCAAAGTCAATCTAAGACTTTAGACTCTCAGCACTATTTTGAGTTAAGGTTAATATTATTTCAGTTCATACAATACTAATTGCCAAAATGCAAATTAGAATTCAATGTGACTACAGAGTAGGCCTCCTATATCTATACCTCCTATTTGACTGCTTTTCTTTGTTTACAAACTAAAGACATTTGTGAATGTAGATCACATGATGTAGCCACACTCATATTGCATTATTTTGTTTTTAATTGGAAAAGAAAAAGACAATCATGGTAAGAAGGAACATGCCAGAAACTAGATTACATACATGTAGATACTTTTTTGTGTGGCTATTATTCTTTATTTTTTCTATTATTCTTTTACATAGACTGCTGTTCAGAACCCTAATGAAAATGATAATGTAGATCACATATCGGTATTCAGCGAAACTAATCTTTTTGTTGAAGAAAATGTAGATCAAGTAAGTAATGAACCTTCTGATTAGGAAAATGTTTAAATTTTAGCAGGCTAGTTGGCCTTATGTCTACCCGTCCTTTAATAGGTTTATTAATAACTGATTTTTTTTATTAAATCTGAATGATGAAGAGCTTATTGGTACTTTCGATAGCAATACTGATTCAGAACATGAATTAGCAGAAGTTGGAAGTGACAGTGATGCTGCCGAAGAAACACATGATGATGTGTTGGTTAGTTATTACATTTCATTAATAGGCTATAAAAGTTGACATTCAAGGTTGGGTCTCTTACCCACAAATAGTCCAAAAAAAAAACAAATTTCAACAACATATAAAATTTTTATGATTAGCTTTTGGTTTCGTGTGTGCCATTGGAATCTGGTTGGACATTTGATCCTAACACCAACCTTGCTTACATCATGGATTATCAAAATGATCTTTTGTGTAATTTAATCCCTTAGTTTAGAGCAATCCTTTGGTACCAGTTAGATTTAAATTTAATATATTTTCTTGGTTAGAGATATAATTTTATAAGGTAGGTCATGTCACGGAAGGGACATTATATGAGTCACGGAAGGGACATGCTCATTTATGAAGAGTAACATGGCAAATATTAAATTCAAAATATCTTTAATAACACTTGATATGTAAAATATGTAATTTCATTCAGAATATAAAACCAATTTAATAATAATAACTAGTAAAAATTTAGAATTCTGGAAAATGGAACAGGTATTAACTTACAATGATTTTATGAAATAGCAAACAATAAAACATTTCAAGATTTTGTTTTACAATTCAGTATTTTATACCAATATTAAGAATTCATTCCTGAATATCAACGGCAGATGAAAAACATACTTTAATTGACCTGCCACCAATGAAATTAGGATTTGGAATATGTTTGATTATCTGATCTTTTAAAAATATGACTAGTGTCACCATCTTTATAAATAAAAATAGAATTGCTAGAGTCAACTGATTTTAAATATTGAACTCTGTATGGTAGTGTGTCATCATTATCATCAATTGACATTATTTCAGCCAGCCATCTGTGTTGATTGCCTTTTTCTGTTGGTACTTTTATCAGCACATAGGATGATGGCTTAAGAGTATTATCTTCAACCTCACTATTGTCTTTAGCTTCAATACTGTCATCAACATTATCAATATCCACGTCATCAGTTATATTACCTTCTTGGTCAATTTCATTGGATATAAGATTACATATTTGACCTTTAGAAACATCTACAATATTCTTTTCTGTTGCAGAATGTACACTTAAACGATGTGCCTTGACAATTCCTCTACTTAACGGCTTTATAAAGTGCATCTTCTGTGTTTGGGGAATACTCTGAATATTCAGATCCCTCCATTCTTTTTGGAGAATAGAGCGTGAATCAATAACGTCTTGTTTTGATATGAAAACAGGTAGTGTTGACAGCAATGAAGTCTGTGCCCAATCAAAGAATTCTTGAACATTTCTTAACTTTCGACCCATTAATGATGCTCTTGCAGCACATCTCTTCACTGTGCCACCAACTCCATCACAGGGTCCTTTGCCATGGCCAGTTTCAAAAAAGTGCCATTCACAGTTGATGCCAAATCTTGTTTGCACCTGAGACAAATTAAAAAAGTTGAATCTGTTTTTGTATTGGGAAGCAGCACCATCACTCCAGAATCTTATATCCTGAATTATTCCAAATTTACCCCTCATGTATTCAATCACTTTATCTATAATTGTTGCGACAAATGATGCATCATGTTTTAATTCGTCTGATATGATGACTAAAGATTCCAGACCATTTGAATGATAAATAATCACAGGATGAATAGTACATTGTTCTTGCAAAAAATAGTGAGATTGTATTTCTCTTTGGATTACAAATGTATAGTTTTCTGCAAAGTCAAGTTGAATGACAAATTGTCCATCTTTAAGATTTTCGCGTTGAAGTTTAATTTGTCTACTTTGATTCTTCCAAGTATGTAAATGTCCACAATATTTCTGTGCTTGTGAATTCACAATATTTAGTAAATTTTCACCTAAACCATTTATCGTTACCAATTTGGAGCCTTTCCATTCATCCCAATGAACTTCTTTAGTGATGTCAAAATTATCAATTTTCACTTTATTATTAGTACAACTTCTGGTGGCACAATCTTCAGAATTTGGATCACAACAGATCATATTCAATATATCATTTTTGTTAATTTTTGTATTTATTGTGTATCTATTTAAAGCTTCAACTGATAAAAGAAAATTTTCACAGTAGTAACAGCAGCATTGGATATGGTTGATCTTGTTGCTAAGGTTACATGTAAGAACCCACTCGGGTCTAAACTGACAAAATTTGCTGAGTCCCACTGTCACACTTTCAGCATAATCTTTGCAAAAAAGGTGCCATGCTTCTCGTAGTGTCATCATCATAATTCGTTTTTGTTTGTGAACTTTAACACCATCAATTTTAATGCTTTTGAAGTCTTTTATCCCTGGCAATGCTCTGGAAATATCATCAGACTCATAAAAATTCTGAACAAGGCTTTTAGTGTTGTGGGATATGGAATCATCTCTTGTTTTTCTCCCTTTTTCGGGTGTAAAAATTCTTTTTAGCAGAGGGTGCTTATTAATAGCACTGGAAACAACAGCTATAGCTTTAGACGGCGATTCTGGGATAGTTTTGAGAACTTTATTGGTGGCTTTAGCATGAGACTGTTTAGATTTATAGGACCCGATGCTTAGAATACTTTCATTCTGTTGTGACTTATTAGCTTCACCAGGTTCAACACCACATTGTTCTTTTTTCTTTCTTTGTTTTTCTCTCTGTGCTCTTTTTTTGTGTCTTTCTTTTTCTCTTATTTTCTCCAAGAAAGAAACTTCTTCTTCAGTTTTATTTTCTTTCAGTCTTATATCTTGAATGGCCTTGCTAGATGTTCTTTTTCTAACTCTATCATTTTCTTTAATTTTCTCATGTTTTTCTTGATCAACAGTATATATATTAGTCCTGTATTTCCTTGTTCTTTCTTTAGAAGAACTCATGGTGCCCTCTGAAAAGTGACCTTGCCACCATATGCAATTCTTGGATAAATTTAGTGAATGAGAGTTATCTCCCCCTTATGGAGGGGTTTTCCCTTCCGTGACAAAATAATGTTTGGTCTAACTTTTTTATTCAATACTATAATCTTCATTTTATTTGTGATATTTATAGTAGTGAATAGGCTTTGATGGGTTATGACATGTTTTTTAAATATATGAATTATTAGCAGAAATACAAATAAAAAATCAACTGAGGAGTCCCGGAGGGGACATTAGTGAAGACAATAGATACTTATATTTTTTGCTATTGAACAGAACTGACAATAAAACTATGGCTAAAGAACACTTTAGGTACCCTTCTTTTCACCAATATAAAGAAACTTGATATATCCATAATTTGTAGTGAAGCCCTGCAAGGAGAAATTCGTCCCTTCCGTGACATTTAGCACATCGATTGAACGCATTAAATCTTGATTTTTTTTAAATTCATCTAAATAATCCTAAAATTTCCATTAAAACATGAAAATTCAACAATGTCTCTAACAAAATGGCAACAGAGTTAAGTTATTTCTAAACATTTTATTTGGATCATTGTGGTTGACTTTACCATGGAATCGCCCAATTATTAATTAATCAATGAAACTAAACCACCTTTTTAATGCCAAACACATACATACATAGTTAAATATGTGTCGTTTTCTAGTTTCAGGGACTTGTTTATAATGAAGTGCCAATTAATGGGAATAGATTATCTGACGGAGATGAACCATTATATCCAGGTTTTAATGTCACCATAGCTCAGAGTATATTACTTCATATGGCATTCATAATGAAACACCATTTGACCAAAGCTGCATTGGAGGATTACTTGAATTTAATAAACACTCTTTACCCAACCCTAGCGCCAACAACAAAATACTGAAAGCTTTTGATATGCAGAAAGCACCAAATTTACATTATTATTGTGGGAACTGTCATGGACACATAAGTGATGACAGTGCTCTAGAATGCCTATTCTGTGATGAACCTTTTAACAGGAAAACAGCTTATGAACAAGGAGAATATTTTTTTACATTTGATTTGGAGGACCAAATTAGGAACATACTGGAAAACAATGTAGTAGATTTAGACTCTAAGCCAGGCTATATCAGTGGCATTTCAGATGGGAGTCTGTATCGTGACAGAGTTAAGGAGAATGAATTATCGTTAACATTGAATTGTGATGATCTCTCAATATTCAAGTCCTCAACGTACCAAATTTGGCCGGTGCAATTTATAATAAATGAATTGTCTCCTCAAATTCGTTTTAAAACCATAATCATTGGTGGATTATGGTTTGGATATACAAAACCAATTTTTAATGTGTATTTACCTCCACTGGTAAACATGTTAAACATGTTATCTGAAGTTGGTGTGCAGTATTTTGACAAGCATTGTTATGTTCTGAATTGGATGTCCATTCTAGAAGTAGATGATTGAAGATAATAATGGAATAGATTAGAACATGTTTAATTCAAAATGGTGGCATACAACAACTCCACAAAGAACAGATAACTCATATCAGTCTTAGCATACATTAGATTCCAGACTACAGTTAAACAATATCACATTTCCCCCTCTCAAAAAAAAAATACATACATTTCTTGTAATAACAATGTGATACATGAACAAAACTTGCAAACTTTTACTTGAAAGATATAGCATTTAAATGTAAGAAACAAAAATACAATAATCATGAACACATGCAATAACATAATTACATTTTATAACTTTTATGCCATACAGGAGTTTTCCTTATTCGTTCACTTCTGCGCAAAACAACTTCAGGAGCACTATTTCTATTATGGACATTAGTGCTAACAGACATACCTGTATTCTTTGGTTTGTTAATAATAGTAGAATTACTAACACTCTTAGTAGAATTACATTTAGACAATTTAGATTGATTCCATGTACGACCATCAGATGTTTTGTAAGTAGATGGACCTACAGAATTTGTAATTTTAACAGGATTTGAAAATTTATTTTCACCCTTATTTACATGACCAGGTTTTCTAACCCTTACTAAATCACCAACATTTAAATCTACATTTGTTGCAACTCGTCTCTTATCAGTATAATCTTTACTGGCAATTTGAGAATTCATAACTTTATCAAATACCTCTTCAGCAGACCAATTAACTACAGATTTATGAATACCTGCTATATCTAAACCTGTTCTTAATCTTCGACCATGTAATAAAATCGAAGGAGCATATCCAGTAGTAGGATGTGATGTAGCTCTATAAATACATAAAAATTCTTGAACAGACTTTTGCAAAGGTTTATGAGACATAATAACAGTTTTAATTGAATTACCAAGAGCTCGATTAAATCGCTCAATTAAACCATTAGCTTGAGGGTAATAAACAGATGAAAAATAATGTTTAATATTTCGACTTTTCAAATATTGCTCAAATTCATGAGAAGTAAATTGAACACCATGATCACTAACTAATTCTGAAGGAAAACCTTCATAGAAGTAAGAAATTTAATAACATTTGTTGAAGTAACACGACTAGTAAAAGCAACTGCAGGCCACTTACTATAGTAATCAATCAATGTAATAGCAAAACGACAATCAGGTGGAGCATTCTCAATAGGACCAACAATATCAATACCTAACTTTTCCTAAGGTTCTTTTGGCAAAGGGACTGGTTGTAATGGAACATATCTTGTACTAGCAGTTTTATCATGTGCACTACAAATAACACAATTCTTTATCATTTCTTCTACTTGTGAATCCATTCTTGACCACCAATAAAGTTCTCGTAATCTTTGTTTAGTGCGTACAATACCTTGATGTGAGTGATGAGCAAGCGTAATTAACTTATTAGTTAAAGAATCGGGAACTAAAATACGTTCACCTCGCAATATAACACCTTTATAAACAGTTAACTCATCTTTAAGCTTAAACAAATACAATAGTTCTGGAATACACTTATTTCTCTCAGGCCAACCTTCTAAAATATACTGAATCAAAGTTTGAAACGCAGCAACTTGATTGGTAGCAGTTTGTAATTCCGCAAGTGACACACTAATAGAATCATCTTCAGTATCGAGCATATTCACACTTCCAGTGAGTAAACATATAGTTTCATCGTCTGTATCACAAGGATCAGTGTCAGTTAATGGCAATCTCGACAAGGCATCGGCAACTTTATTTTCTTGTCCAGGTTTGTATTGAACAGTGAAATTGTAACGTAATAATCTTGCATTCCATCTTGCAATACGCATTGGTTGTCTTCCTGTACCAGTACTGGTTAAAAGCGTAGCGTAGATCTGTTCGTAAAATAAAATTTCTTCCCCATAAGTAATTATGCCATTTTTCGCACGCAATTATGCCATTTTTCGCACGCCCAAACACACGCGAGAGCTTCACGTTCACCAACAGAATATTTACGTTCACTATCTGTCAGAGTCTTAGATGCACATGCAATTATTTCTTCTTTACCATTTCGTAACTGTCCCAAAACTGCACCAAGACCATATCCTGAGGCATCTGTGGTAACTATTGTAGGTATATTAGGATCAAAATAAGCAAGTGTTAAATGTTCAGCAATTAATTTCTTCACAGTAGTGAAACTGTTTTCTTCTTCAGTAGACCAAACAAAAGCAATTTCTTTGCGTAAAAGTCTTCTCATAGGTTCAATTAACGTAGCATAATCAGGACAAAATTTAGAGTAGTAACCTACTAGACCTAAAAATGATCTCAAGGATGTAACATCATGGGGAGCAGGAGCATCTATAATAGCCTTAGTTAAACTAGGGTGTGGTTTTAACCCATCTGAACACAAAACATGACCAAAAAATTGTATAGATTTCAAATTGAATTGACACTTATGATTCAACTTCAACCCAACAGTTTTAAACTTATGTAAAACAGCACGTAAATTCTCATCATGTTCCTCCTGTGTCTTACCCCAAACAATTACATCATCTAAAATACACTTAGCACCTTTAATACCATATAAAAGTGAGGACATCATTTTCTGAAAAGCACTAGGGGCAGACGCTAAACCAAAACAAGTACGTTTAAATCTGAATAAACCATCATGTGTAATAAACGCAGTTAAATCACGACTATTTTCATGCAATTCTAACTGATGATAAGCACTTAACAAATCTAACTTTGAAAAGAATTGAGCCCCATTTAAGTCACTAAACAACTCGTCAACCGTAGGCAAAGGAAATTTATCTACAATAATAGCTTCATTAACTTTTCGCATATCGACACACAGTCTTATAGAATTTGCATTGTTACTATTCTTTTTAGAAACAACCACTATGGGAGATACCCATTCCGAAGAATCAATTTGCTCAATAACACCAGTAGACTCTAACCGTTTAAGTTCTTTTGAAACAGCGTCCCTAACTGCAAAAGGTAATCTACGTAATTTTTGTTGTACCGGCTTAACTTCTTTCTAAACCTTAACTTCATGAACAAAGCCTTTTATAGTACCCGTAACTTCCCCAAAGCAATCATTAAAATCAGCAAATTTATCATCCAACCTGAAAGAATTCTTAGAAACTTTCGACTCAACACCATTTGTATCAGTAAATCTAACTTCCATTTGACCTCCATCAAATATTAAATTTAAAGCATTAATAAGATCTAAACCTAATAAGGAAGCACCTTGTTCTGTAACATATATAACAGAATTAACAAAACGATCGTTAAATTGTACAAAAGCATTAAAACATCCTAATACATTAATTTTATCTTTAGAGATAAAAAATAAGAAGTTAATTTAACACAAGAAGATTGCAATATGTCATTTGAAAAATATCGTTCAAAGTCTGTTTTAGATAGTAGAGTAACCGGACTACCAGTATCACACAACAATGTAAAGTCATAATTGTTTATCTTAATATCAGCATATAAACCCTTCTTCTTATTATTAGAAATAGTTAATATCTGTACATAATCAGTCACACATTGTAATACATTGTAATCATAGTCTATTTCATGTATTGAACGACTCATACACACACTTTCATAATGACCTATCTTTTTACAGTTATGACACTTCGCAGTTCTAGCTCTACAATTCTTAGAATTAGCAATATGATTTTTAGATCCACATCGAAAACATTTCAAATTATTCGAATTACTAGCACTGAATTTTCTAAAATCCTCATTTCCTGCAGAGGGTTTCACATGCGTTTTATTTGTAAATTTAGAAGCACCAGCGTTTGAAGATTTAGAAACATATTTCACTGAAGCACTTGAATTTTCATTCTGTGTCGCAGCAGACATCGATTTGGCTTCACGTATAGCCTTTTCCACTTGCCTTGCCATTTCTAATGTCTTTGAAAGAGTAAGTTTACTGTTAGATTCCATCAAAAGTCTTTCACGCACCTTAGGTACAGCAGTTTTCTCAACAATTTGATCACGAATTCTATCGTCGAAATCTGGGAATTCACAGAAAGTAGCGAGTTCTCTCAGTGCAGCTAGATATTCATCGATGGTTTCCCCTGGTGTCTGTGCACGTCTTTTGAATCTGTATCTTTCAGCCACTACATTTACATCGGGTTGAAAGTAATTTTCTAGAATTTTCACTGAGAAAGAGTAATCATCATCTTCGTCTTCGTCCCGCTCTACCGAATCTTCTGATAATGTGTAAAATATCCTTTGGCCTTCGGCCCCCAAGGAATGTAATAAGATAGCTTTCTTCCTGGCCTCCGAAAAACTTGTATAATCTGACGCCTCCATGTAATTAGTAAATAGTTAAATCCATTGATTCCAGGCAATAGGAGCTTTTCCAGGGCAACTTAGGTATGGTGGTGGGGGTGCAATACCATTCGTATTCATCTTCAATGAAAATTGTAGCGAAGTTGTAACTTCATAAAATGTAAGAAATTTCACCCACCAAAGTAAAACCATCAGCTTAAGGCACGTAGACATCAAGATCAAGCATCCTCGTCGCCAAATATGTTATGTTCTGAATTGGATGTCCATTCTAGAAGTAGATGATTGAAGATAATAATGGAATAGATTAGAACATGTTTAATTCAAAATGGTGGCATACAACAACTCCACAAAGAACAGATAACTCATATCAGTCTTAGCATACATTAGATTCCAGACTACAGTTAAACAATATCACAAGCATTCAGGTACATATGTATTAAAAACATTATTAGCTTCTTGTGATGCACCAGCACATGCCGCAGTGAAAAATATTGGCACAGTTTAATGGCTACTATGGCTGCATGAAGGAATTTCTGTAGCTAAAGGTAAAGGTCATGCAATAAGATTTCCTTATTCATTCCCTGAACCTAAAAAAAGAACTAATACAAGTCATGCTAGACACGCAATTAAATCAGAAGCTGAAGGACGTGTAGTGAAAGGAGTAAAGGGGCCTTCATATCTAAGTCTGGTTGCTGACTTTGACCTTGTCAGTGGTTTTGCCGCTGATTACATGTATCAGTGCTCATTAGGAGTAGCACGATACATGGTCACTGATTTGTGGTTAGACTCGTCAACCCATGGTAACCCATGGTATATAAAAAATTGACTCGATGCATTGGATGCGGCACTGCTTAGTATTAAATGACCCCGTGAAATTACACGAGTTAATCGCCCCTGGTCAACAACAGTGCACTGGAAAGCATCTGAATGGCGAGCATTTACTCTGTTTCATTCAGTTCCAGTTTTGCAGGGGATTCTCCCTGAGAAATATTTAAACCACTGGATTCTGTTTGTTGGCTCTCTTCATGTATTGCAAAGAAATCTATATTATTATTATTTTCTATTTGCAATACGGGATTTGTTACAAATAATTTATTTACTTGAGATTTATGAACATCAGTTGAAGTAAAGATATTATCAAAATTGAAATATATTCTTATATATTCAAATTCTTTCCATTTTTAAAATGTATATGATTTTCTTTTGTAATTTCTTATTTATCAAATTAGAAAATTTGTGATTTTTCATTTGTCTTTAATACCAAGTCAAGGAATAATAAAACATACTCGACAATAGTTAATACATTAGTTGGCTTAAGCTTTATTCTAAATTCAAATCCATAAACAAAATCTGAATCAATTTGTATTCTGTGAAAATAAAAAGTTTTATCTAATAAATAATAATCAACATTTTTGATTTTATTAGTTCCTCCACCCTTTTTTATTGTAAAAAATTCTCCAAGAAAAACTTCTCGACTTGAAGGAAACCCTTGAGAAAAAACGATTTGTTTTATTTTTAATTTAAAGGGAAATTTTATAGTAATAACCGCTTCATTATGATCTGCTGAACTAACAAGTTCAAATTTTGCAACGTTACTTTTCTCAAAAACAGCTTTAAATTTAGATTACTGAATTAATTTTCCTTTGTATTCTGCAACAAATCCATACTTTTCTAAAATACCATCACTAAAGGCTAAACTAAAATAAGTTTCTTTAGGTAGAAGTTTTATATTAATTTCTTTAAACATCTTTTCATTTTTTATGTGTCTTTTTTTATCTAATTTAGATATGGATGATTTTAATATTTCTAACTGTGCTTTATCTACTACATTAGCTAATTGCTGTTCGTTATAGGTTTTAATTTCTGTTAGTTCATTGTTATCATTAAGTTTAGTTTCTAAATCAGATAATTCTTGTTTTAATTTGTCTTCGCTTATACCTGGTTTGATATTAGCTATTAATTGTTTTACATTTGATTTTTGTTTGGTAATTTTATCATCTTAATTGGGTTATTAATAAATTTAAATTTTGTAACTGAGTTTTATCGGCTACATTAACTAATTGTTGTTGAATATAGGTTTTAATTTCTGTTAGCTCGTTGTTATTATTTGTTTCTAATTTAGATAATTCTTGTTTCAGTCTCTCTTCGCTAATACCTGGTTTAATATTATCTATTAGTTGTTTCAAATCTATTTTCTCTTTTGTAATTCTATCATCTAATTTGGATATTAATGATCTTAATCTCTCTAACCGAGTTTCATCAACCACATTAACTAATTGTTGTTGAACATAAGTTTTAATTTCTGTTAGTTTACTGTCATCATTTAGTTTCGTCTCTAGATTAATTAATAGTTGTTGAAATTTTTCTTCGCTTATACCTGGTTTAATGTTACTTGTCAGTTGTTTAATATCTAATTTTTGCTTTGTAATTTTATCGTCTAGTTGAGATATTAATAAATTTAAATTTTGTAACTGAGATTTATCAACCACATTAACTAATTGTTGTTGAATATAGGTTTTAATTTCTGTTAGTTCATTATCATCACAGAGTTTCGTTTCAAGATTAGCTAATTCTTGTTTTAATCTTACCTCAGTTATACCTGGTTTAATGTTACCTATCAGTTGTTTCAAATCTGATTTTTGCTTTGTAATTTTTTCGTCTAGTTGTGATATTAATACATTTATTCTGTCCAACTGAGTTTTATCGACTATGTTATCTAATTGTTGTTGATAAGTTTCTAGTTTTTTATGATGTGAGTCTAAAAGTTTTTGATGGTTTTCTAATTGGTTTTTACTATCCTTATCTAATACAGTTATTTTTTGATATAAACTTTTATTTGTTTGAGTTAAATAACCTTTATTAATTGCATCTTTTTTCTGTTGAGGAGATCTTAGATTAGTTATTTTGAAATTATTCATATCTATATCACCTTGAAGTGTGTCTCCAGTTTGATCCACAAAATATGGTTTGAATTTATTAATCGATAATGTGGGAGCTTCATTGTTTAAGTTTCCTAGACCAAATTTATTTGCCATTTTTTTAAACAAGATTTAATACTATTTCTTCAAATGGTTTACCTAAACTTAATTGATATAAAACCCAAAGAGAAAGTTGACCACAAAATTTATCCCCTGGTTTTTGAATTTGAAAAGTAGAACATTTTATTGGACCATAATTTAAATCAATAATTTCTTTAGTTGGATCTAATCCATATGAATCAAAAAAATACATTGAATTCCCTTTGAATAAAGCAGAATGATGAACGCCTTTTTGATCTGAAGTATGGATATTAGTTATAGCATAAATCTTTGTTTTATCTTTAAGAGATGATAATTCATCGCGCATACAATAGTAAAAAGGTTTTATGTTTAATTCTTCTGCCCATCTGATTAATTGAAAATTTGTTGTAGTATCTGTTCCGTATTTTTGTAAGAATTCTTTAAAAGTAATCATTTTAAAAATCAGTTTTTTGAAGTTCGTTTTGATAAAATCTACCCAAGATTTCTTCACCATGTAAATCTACTAAACTGTAAGTTGGTGGTGAAGTTTCATTAACTTTATCAATAATAAAGATTTCATTCGTCCAATATCCAACATAACCTTTTTCGAATTTACTTTTATATTTATAAATACGAAATCGATCCCCAACTTTAAATTTGCGTTTAATATTCAAATTCTCATTTTCAAAATTGTTTTGTGTGTTAATCGATTTTATAATATCTGGATTTTTTGAAGCTTCTGTAGGAGTAACATTTATAGATGAATGAATTTTATTATTATATTTATCGACTAATATATTTTAAGCCATTTTTGAGACTTCAATTCTGTGAACTTTTTGAATAATTTGTTTTTTAGAGTTCTGTTAAATCTCTCAATTACTACAGCTTTACCTTCATTATATGTACTGTAAATTTCAAACCCTAGAGATTTCATATTTTTATTATAAAATTCTGTTCCTTTATCTACCCATAACTTTTTGGGTTTTCTATGTTTCATTATTGTTTCAGATGCTTTTTTAACAGTTAGACCTGTTTTGTTTTTTTAAAGGAATAACCCAAGCGTATCTTGTATATAAATCTATAACTGTTAAACAATATTTATAACCTCTTTCTGGGGGCATATTAATTAAATCAGCTGACCATTTATTGCCTTTGGCAAATACTTTAACTTTTAAAAAGTTTTTAGTTTTTCTGAATTCTTTATGAATTTCATCTGCTAATCCCATACCCAATTTCATTTTTGATTTTAATAATCTTATGATTAATGCTCTTTCAACTTTTTCTCTAAAAGTAGGATTTGGAATAGATTCTAATTCTTTAATCATTTGTTTGTCTGCTTCATGTCGAAATTGTAAGTCTTCATTTCTGTATAGTTTGTCGTGTTTTAGTGCAGCAGCATCAACTCTATTAACTGGTTCTTCACCTGGTTTTGGATTATCATTTTCATCTAGTCGTAAATCTAACCTAGTTCCTGGACCAGTGTAATTATGACCTGGGAGATGTTCTCACCTTTATATTTAGCCCATGGAAAACCGGGAAGTTTAGTTAGAGATTTCTGAATGTCCCCTGATCCAAAATAGATTTTAGGGGAATGAATGTTTATAAAAGACATTTTTTGGTCTATTTATTCTAAGAAGTCATAGAGTATTTAGATATCCGGTAGACCGGAGTGGAGCATAGCGAAATGGCGGGATGCCGGATATCTAAATACTCTAATACTACGGTTTAAGTTGTCAGAGATAGGTTGAATAGTTTACAGAGAGGTTTGCTAATTTCATTTTTAATTGATTTTAAAAATTTTCCATTTATTTGATCAGGTCCATTCGCTTTATTAGTGTCAAGAGATGATATAATGTCTTTAACTTCTTGTGGACCTAGTTGAATGTGGATTTTGATCAATAATAGAAAGTTGTGTATTTGTGCTATCAAGGTGTGATTGCTTTATAAAGAATTCGTTCAAACAATTTACTTTGTCGGTAGGGGTAAAGCATGGAACACCATCGTTGACAAGAGGTGGTATACTGCTGTTACCATTTTTTCCTTTTACATCCGAGTTAACCAGACGCCACCAATCCTTTGAGCCAAAATTATCTAAACTGTTAATTTGATTGTCTAATTTTGGTAATGTAATGTAAAATGACGCATTTGTGCCCAACCGGAAGTGACGAACCTTAAAATACGTATTTTCGGTTTTTCGCCTCTACCGATCTAATTCTGAACCGATTTTGATCGCGTTTTTTTTTATTCCATGTTTTAGTAATAATCGCTACATTATAGCAGTTTCACAACATGAAAATTTTGACTTTTGTCGCTGACTTATTGTAATTTAAATTTCACACTTTTCAACTTCTACAATTTTGATTAGATCAAAATAAAAATTTGCAGGTAGATAGACATTTTGTTTGTCAACATATTTCCGTTTTCAAAATGTCGAAATAACTTCCGGTTTTGACGTCATTCGACTCTAAACTTGAAATTTCAACTTCTGGAATTCAAGATACTTGAATTTTTTTTTTTGCAATTAGTTACTATTAACTCATAATGATCCAATAATTACCAAAAATTGACCCGGAAGTAACAGGTCAGCCGCCATCATTAAACTACTTACTTTTATAAAACGAAAAATGGGGACTAAGGGGTTAATCGGACACTTGTTATTTTGATGTCTATGTAATCTTCAATTGATTGCTAACAATTCTCAGGAAGCCGAATTTTGAATTTCGATTTAGCTTCTCCTTTATTTCCGGTTATATTTTTTCACTAAGTGCCTAATCTTCGAAGGTTCATATATCGTGACCTTGACCTTTGGTGACCTTGTGACCTGCACAAAAGTTATTGCCCTTGTCGAGACCTTTCTATAGATTTTCATTTTTGTTGTGCAATGTCAACTTCCGGTTTTACAGCCATACGAAAATCGCAATTTTAAACTTTGAAGAGTTCTGTCACATGACCTAATTTATATACGTCAAATTTCTTTCAGGCCCTTATTACACGTAATCTTTTCTTTCCAATGATGTATAACACTTGATATTTTGATCGAAATTGCGCTTTTGAGAATTTGAAAATTTTGTTCTAAGTTCTATAGTAATTGTGTGTTATTTATAAAAGAGCATGTGTTTTTTTTTAAATTACGTATTTTACGACAGTCGTCAAATTCGTTAATAGATATGTTAGAACTTGATAAAAAAAAGACAATTAAGTGAAAAAAAATTGATCCGGAAGAACTTGATAAAAAAAGACAATTAAGTGAAAAAAATTGATCCGGAAGTAACAGTTAAACCGCTATCATGAAATGGCTAACTTTTGTAAAACGAAAAATGGGGCCTTAAGGGTTAATCGTACAATTGTAACTTTGATGTCTATGTAATCTTCCATTGATTGCTTACAAATCTCAGGCAGCCCAATTTTGAATTTCGATTAGCTTTTCCTTTATTTCCGATTCTATATTTTTAATACTTGCCTAAATTTCGAAGGTCCATATCTCGTGACTTTGACCTTTAGTGACCTTATGACCTGCACAAAGGTTATTGCCCTTGTCGAGACCTATCTATTGACGTCTTCATTTTTGTTGTGCAATGTCAACTTCCGGTTTTTAACTTTGAAAAGCTCTGTCACGTGACCTAATATACATACGTCTTCCATTGGGGTACCCTCACTTTGCCGGCACCTATTGTTCGGGGGTAATCCCAGGGATTAAGGTTAAACCGGATTAAAAAGGGATTAAAATGGGATTAAAATGTTTCTTAGACATAAAACACCATTTTTATTAACATATCAAGTCTAAATATATATTATGTACAAACGAAACAGTTTAGATTCCAACCAGATGTGAAACCGAATCACCATATTCAATTGCTGTCTTGGTACCATTCAACCGTTGCCTCTTCACTGTGTCAAGTCGTTGTTCTAGTTGGCGATACTTCCTCTTCTTTGGTCTAATGCTGCCACCATTCTCGAGCTGCAGGATGGTTATCTCTGTGTAGTTCTGTTCGCTCTTCATCAAGTTGATGAATTTGTACATGTTGGGGTGACAGGCTGTGATCTTTGATATCTTGGAGTGCCACCCCTCGACATGGTTAGTGGTTCTTGGGCCATCTGTGTTGAAATCCACATCTGTCTATCCCCGCCTTCTACCCACTGCTCGGTCACATAATCAGCAAACTGCCTAACACCAGATTATCTAAGTCGATGTCTTCTAGTGCATTGAACCAAAAGTCCTCAATGTCACACAATCTTAGAAGAGGGAGGGCTGCAGCACGACGCACAAACTGTTTGATGTTTTGGTCATTTCGGAAGGGCACCTGTAATCCAAACCGCTGGGCATTCTTCCAAATCGCCTGTCTATAATGAAACAGACACCCCTTCAGTTGACACTGGAATACGATTCTGGCAGCATTCTGAGCAGCAGTCTGTGAAGATTGATGTTGGTTCGAGTGGACGGTTCAGTTGGCTGGCTTTCTGCTTCAAGATGTTAAAGAATCTCTGGTAAGTAGATTGTTTCTTATCTGGCAGGAGGGCGTATACTAAAGGGAACATCTTGCCATAGACAAAGGTATGGATGGTGTATATTTGGAAGAACAAATTAGGGCACATGCTGAAGGTTCCATCACAGTAAAAGGTCTCTGATGCAGAAAGGTGTCGGATGTTCTCCGGTGTTGAAAAGATCAGGATCCTGTTGTCATCTTCGGCGTGCAGAAGGAAGTTTTCACCATTGATGGTTTGTTGGTAAGTCGCAGACAGGACGATGTCGGAACGTTGGTTTGGTAATGCTGGAATGTTCTTGGCTCTGGCACGGTATAGACTTGCTCCTACGCTGTACAGTGTTGGAACAGCCTTCATTACCTCATCATCTTCAGCAGTTCTCAGTTCTGAAATTATCAAAAGTTATTAATAGTATGGTGAATTAGAACAAATTAAAGCAACTTTACTGGTGGTGTAATATTTCACATAAAGTTTTCATCTTTAATATTAGGATATGTTGCCACGAAAAAAGTGTTGCATCACAAATAGGTAGTATTTAAATTCAACTTACTGTTAATTTCTCCAATGGCTCCAACCATGACAGATGTGCAGTAACTTAATGCTACTTAAAACTACTAGATAATAATTGTGGGAGTGACAATTTCTAGACATAAGTTGAATAAAGCAAGCTAAAAGATGGGGAGTAGCTGGGACGATGGTTAAGTCAAAATAAGCACAAAATGTGAGATATGATTTCCAATGAGAACGTACATTATTTAACGTGCCTGGTGCATAAGCCGATCTCTGTGTCATTAATGCATTAAATTCAAGTAATGACCATTCTAAATGAAGATCTGGAAAATAAAGGAATTACCAATCATGCTCAAAAGCAAAATAGGAATCCGGGCAAGCCTGAAGCTCAAGGCGTGGATCTAACTCCAAGGCATGCTCTAATATTAGGTGACTTAAATGATCCGCAATAGAATTTTCACAGCCTGGTACATGGACTGCTCTTATATCAAATTGATTACATGCAGCAATAAACTATAACTCTCTAGCACATTGGCACAAAAATTTTGATCGCGATCTACCAAAATTAATCGCAATCATATTGTCACATCGGACTAGAATCCTTAATCCAGACCACAAGTGTCCCCATAGTTTTGCTGCAACAATTATAGTTAGTAGCTCAAGAGAATTAATATCTAAAATAACTTTTGGAAACGATCTAGAAAAACACATGTTTTCACAATAGCCACCAGATCTATTTAAACATGCATCAGTTTGAAATATAGCCCCGGGGCTAGAAAATAAGGTATCCCCTATGATATAAACACCATTATACTGATGAATGAATCGTTTCCACCAGTGAATATCCGCTACAATATTCATCTAAAATAATAGACTGATTATTACGATTGTCTGAGTGTATCGAGCATTCTTGAAATAAACACACGACCCAGCTTAATACATTTGGCTCAAATTGAAGCTTTCCTAACAGGCTCTGAATTTCTCGTTTTGTGGCACGGCTCTTACATAACCATGTATCTAGTTCACATAGGATATCAATCAATCGAGACTTTGTAACAGACATTGTCATAGCCTCAGTGTTAAAGAAAATACCAAGAAAAGTCATCTCTCTGCACGGAGAGACTGGGTTTTCAAAAGATTCATTAAGTCCTAATAAGTTAATCAAATTCCTAAGAGCTAAAAACGAGTCGTATGCCTGGTGATAAGTTGACTCCACTGAAGCAAAATCATCTAAATAATTTATCAATGTACCACCCTGTTTGCGAAAAATAAATGATACAGCGTTGGTCGTCCTTTGACAAGCCATAGCCACAGAGGCAAGGCCAAACGGAAGCTTACTTATTTTTCCAGTGAAAGCCTAATAAAGGGTAGTCATGGGTCTATAAGCAGCTGTCTATTGGTCTACTCAAATCCAGTTTAAACAGGAAGCAGTTTTGACCTTTGGCACAAATCAGGACAAATCGTCCACAGTTGGTTAATTTAATTGATATGCTGAACCTTGATACATATCCCTGTGAATTACTGCATTGACAGAGCAATTTTCAGGAAAACTTAAGTCTATAACAACACGACGTTTTGAAGTATTCATACTATCTTTCTTAACTGTCTGCAGCGGAGAAGTCACTAACATATTATTAAAAGGTTTATAATCGAACGGTCCAGCTAGAGCAACATAATGGATCTCTGTTGGAATATAGTTATCAATAGCTAAGGGAAATTGATAAGCTGACGGATGATTATGCTTGGTTGATTTCGGCCAATATGTGTATGAAAAGTTAATAGGCCATCCAAATTCCAAAGAATTCACAGACTTGAGTATCCTCATAGTCCTGAAGTAAGTGTCGCCAGGGATGAACATGCAAACCAGTAGCCACAGGTATCCTTGCCCCAATATAATTATAAGTAGCAAATTTTGATACTTCAGTATGTAATTGCTCAACATCCATATGACGTACTGAAGAAAATAAAGCTCTCTCATGCATCGAACAATTTTTAAACTCATTAGGGGCAGTTGGCTCCAAATAAGCCCCACTGAAAGTATGTATTCTATTGTGCTCAGTTTGAAAAGTTGTCCGTAAAGTCTGACACGACGAGAGTTCAGGTTGCTCACATATATCATTATGCTCAAAAATTGTTGAAGCTCAAACTCTGCGCTGTCTGAAAATTGTTTGTTAAGCTCATAATCTCTATCTTCCATAATTGATGCACAAGAAGAATAGGACTGTATATAAACTGATTGTTGCTCACTGAACCTGCTAGTTACGAAAAAGATCACATAAGCGCTCTGGATGTTTATTACTATACCCATTTTTAGCACAGCAAAGGCAAACGTGAATTTTTTGGCAAACTCGGCCATCTTTCGAATAAGAACATTCTGCCCCATCAAGTTTATAACTGTAACAAATGATATATTGCACTTTGGATGGCGCAATACAGCTGCTTAATTTGTGTGTAGAGTTAGAAGACCGTTTGGAATGAGCCTCTATCATACTTGGGTCACAGAATATAAATTGAGCCAGATTTTCAAAGGAAGAGTTCCACGAATGTGCACCTGTTTCCAAGCCATGGAGCACATAGTTATAAAAGGTACGGGCTTGTGCCCATCCTCGCAAAATTGCTATTTTGAAAGTGTCTTTTAGTAGACGTAATCTCGCGTGTTTTTCAGCTTGAGGCACAAGAGAATCTTTCTGTAGTAGAATATTAAAACAACCCACTAAAAAGGCTTCTATGGAAATATTATGAGCTTTCCTGTTCTTGACCAAATAAGCTATCTCCGAAGCAAAGGCATGTGGCCAAAAAAAGTGTTAATAATGTGCTCTTGATTGAACCGGATTGTTGCCTACCCTTTAATCCAGCAGTGTCTTTTATGACCGCTTTGTAGAATTCTTCTCTGTCCAGTTCAGAATTGGCATTTACTAAAGGTAAATTTTCCATGTGTTGGTTGACAGAATCTCTTACATCAGGTATATTGCTCATCTCTTGAATAGTAATAGTTTGTGGTTGTGGAGTACATCTGTTTGAGTTGACAGTATTTCCTATGACACTTGCTAATCTAGGCCTAGTGTCTGAGGGTTCCAATGCAGGAGAATAAATAGGAATTGATGAAGGAACTTTTCTGCTCTGATGCCGGATTGGCGCCTGGCTTTAACTTCCAAATTCTTGATATCCTCTTCTAAGGTTTGAATATGAGCTAAAAGCTCAGCTTTCGTCATTTTCTTCACATTCATGGGTTTAGGAATGACACTTTCCGCACCGGTAGCCGCCCCATCTTGGCTTTGAAAGTCTATATGTGGGCCTATTGCCTGACCACATGGAGATTGAGACTGGCGAAAAACGGCATTATTGGCGTTTGACTTGCTCAACTGAACTGTCGATACAGAAGTTGGCGAACTTAGAAATTGTTCCAAAGAAGATTCGTCCATCATCTTAATGAATAATGAGGAATTTCATCGAGATTTCATGCTAAAATTAAATTGATTCGAGATGCTAAGATGGCGCCGGAATGGAAGTGACCCTTGACCTGATTCAGACTACAATATTTATTAGACAGTATTTGCTTGTTCTCTCCCTTTACATAATTAATCATTTTATCATATAATATAAAATTACACATTTAGATATTTTTAATTTTCAAAAGGGTTCGACCTTGCGCCATATTAAACAAATTTCAGCAAGTTTTGTCAAAATCGGCCAATAACTGTTCTTTGAAGAGTGTTTACAAGCCAAATATTGAACGCGTTTTCAAAAACAAGGGGAATAACTATTAAATTTTTTTTCGATTTAACTGGTTTTCAATAGGCTTCATCCTTAGGTGATAGCAAATACTCAAGCCAAGTTTCATAAAAATCCATTAAGAATTGTTCCCTCAAAAGTGTTTACAAGCTAAAATTGAACGCGTTTACAAGAACAAGGGCAATTATTATAAATAATTGTGTTCTTGAAGGTCGAGATTGCCCTGAATTGCTATCGAACCCACTTTGGTGACTATTGTAGTGAAACATGCCAATATAGTTTCTGATGGAGCTTAATTGGATCGTAGCTTAAACCTAATGGGTGGATGATGACTAGCTTATTGTTTGGCTTCTTCGGATATCATAATGCTTTAACTCTTTCTTAAATTTATTATGTGTAATGATATTTAGTGAAGCACATTCACAATCTGCAGAATAAAATAAAATAAAAGAAACACAACAAAATTTACCACATTGTGAATATGAGTATTAAAATAAAAGACAGGTAAATAAAGATTAATAAAAGAAACACAACAAAATTTACCACATTGTGAATATGAGTTTAAAAATAAAAGACAGGTAAATAAAAAGTCTTCATTTATGCCTAGACAAAATGATATTCATAAATTCGTAATTAACTTGTTTCAGTTAATAATCTTAATCTAATATTATAGATATCAAAGTCTCAAAGTATTTAAGGTTTTTGTGAAACAATGGATAGAAACCTAGAACAGTACATTAACCGTTTTTACTGCTTACTTCTAAAACATTAACATAACAAATTACTATTGTCCCGTCCCAATAGTAAACTCAACTATTTGTCCTATTATATATTTTCATGTATATAAATAAAGGCCCTGTAATAAGCAAAATAGTTCCCCTTAGACCATATTTTGCAAAATTAAATATAAGTTGGACTTATTTGCTTATATATCCTGAGTGGTTCCAGCAGTAACATCTTGGGTGGTTTCAGGCGTAGCATCCTGAGTGGTTCCTGTAGTAGCATCTTGGGTATTTTCAGACGTAGCATCCTGAGTTTTTCCAGCAGTAACATCTTGGGTGGTTCCAGCAGTAATATCTTGGATGGATTCTGATGTAACATCCTGAGTGGTCCTACCAATAACATTCTAAGAGATTCTACCAGAAATATTCTGAGTGGTTCTGCCAGTAAGATCCTGAGTGGTTCCACCCCGAGTTGTTCTACCAGTAACATCTTGAGTGGTTCTGGCAGCCACATTCCAAGCGGTTCTACCAATAACATTCTGAGTGGTTCCATCAGTAACATCCCTAGTGATTCTTCCAGTAACATCCGGAGTGGTTCCAGCAGTAACATCCCGAGTGGTTCCAGAAGTGATATCCTGAGTGGTTCCAGCAGTAACATCTTGAGTGGTTCCAGTAGTAACATTCCGAGTGGTCCAAGCAGTAACATTCTGAGTGGCTATTCCAGTAATATCCTGAGTGGTTTCAGTAGTAACATTCTGAGTGGTTCCAGCAGTAACATCCTGAGTGGTTCCAGGAGTAACATCCTGAGTGGTTCCAGCAGGAACATTCTGAGTGGTTCCAGAAGTGATATCCTGAGTGGCTCCAGCAGTAGCATCTTGAGTGGTTCCAGTAGTAACATTCCGAGTGGTCCTAGCATATTGTAAATGTTTATGTAAAATTTCATGAAATTTGCATCAAGCATAAGGATTTTACAGCCATTCCGGAGGATGGAATCACAAAAATATTGACTTATTCTTAACATTTTAAGCGATTATTATGAAACGGCACCATAAAAACTTTTGATTCTTTCAAAATATTTTCATAAATATTTCCTGAATCACATTATACTCTGCTTATATAGCTGGTGTTTATCTTTGAAACCATGGTGATTGCTGAATTATAGAAAGATATTCGGGGGAAAATGTTACATTTTAACAAAATGGTCTGAAATGGATTTTTTCTCAAGTTTCGTGAAATAATACTTGTAAATATGTTTAAAATATAGCTATTTATGTTCATAATGAAGATTTATAATTTTGGTGATAATGAAAAAAATTGCTTTATATATACAAATACATGGTTTACGACGTAATGTGTACAAACATTATGGGCAATCACATCTTCCCATTTGACCACAAATAATACCACATGGTATATATCATACCCTTAACCTACATTCTGGGCAGTTACATATTCCGGTCCTCTATCACACCTATCTTTAAAATGCTAATTAAACCTTTAAATTTTATCCGATCTCAATTTTAAGTTAAATCTCACTTTAAACTACATAACCTTACATTTATACAAAATTTTGCATTTCTACGCTGATATTACATTTTACCCGATTCTGAGCATTATTACCTCCTGTTTCTGAATACACATCTAGCTTAGTTTAAATCTCACAGAGTATTACTGACTCAGATTTTGAGCTACAAAGCTGAAATTTACACAAAATCTACTTACTCATATCGTAAATGTTTAAGTAAAATTTCATGAAATTTGCATCAAGCATAAGGACATTACAGCTATTCCGCTGAATGGAATCACAAAAATGTTGACATATTTATAACATTTTAAGCGATTATTATGAAAACGGCACCTTAAAAACTTTTGATTCTTTCAGAATATTTTCATAAATATTTCCTGAATCACCTGATACTCTGCTTAGCCCATGTTTATCTTTGAAACCATGGTGATAGCTGAATTATAGAGTGATATTTCTGACTCTGGATGGTATGCCTGTAGGTGAAACAAAGACATCAGGTTCTTCACAGACCTTGATCTGTACTGACACTGGGTTCTTCATTGACACAGGGTTCTTCACCGTCACTGGGTTCTTCATCGACACTGGGTTCTGCACCGACACTGGGTTCTTCACCGACCTTGGGATCTTTACTGACACTGGGTTCTTCACCGACACAGGGTTCTTCACTCACCTTGAGATCTGTACTGAAATTGTTTTTTTTACTAACATGGGGTTCTTCATCGACACTTGGATCTTAACTAATGCTGAGTTCTTCACCGACCTTGAGATCTGTACTGACACCGGGTTCTTCAGTGACACTGGATTTTTCATTGACACGGGGTTCTTCATCGTCACAGGGTTCCTCACCAACCATGAGATCTGTACTGACATTGGGTTCTTCACCGACACTGGGTTCTTCATCGACCTTTGGTTCTCTACTGAGGCTGGGTTTTTCACCAACACAGAGTTCTTCACCGACCTTGGGATCTGATCTGACACTGGGTTCTTCACCGACTTTGGATTCTTCACCGACCTTGCGATCTTAACTGACACTCGGTTCTTCACCGACCTTGGGATCTGTATGAATCACTGACTGTGCTCAGATCACTGACTGTGGGCTGAGCATGAACTATGGTTGAATCATCAACTGTGGGTGGATAACAGACTGTGGATGGATTAGTTACTTTCGATGCCTGACTGTGTGTGTTGTGCTAAAGGTGGATGGATCACTAAAAACTGGTGAATCACTGACAATGGATGCTTAACTAGCATTTGGTGGATTTCAGATCTTTTGTGGTTCACTGATCGGTGTTTCCCTTTTTTCCATCAAGATAAATTCCATCACATCGTGCCTTAGACGGGGGGTTGATTGCTCTATGTATGTTGATGACTTTCAGATATGTTACGGTTCTACAAACATGCAGATGATCGAGCTTCAGTTGCAGCTTTACTGAAACAATCTACAGAAATGGGCAACTGACAATGGATTTCGATTTTCGAAATGACCCGCTGCTACTTTTGGACAATGCTGTCGTTCCTGTTGTGTGAGATTAAATTCCTTGGTCTAACGTTTGACAGTAAGTTATTCTTCCGTCCACACATTAAAATCCTCAATAACAAATGTATGAAAGCTGAGAGTCTTATCTCAACATTCTGAGAGTCTTATCCAACACTAACTGGGGAGCTGACTGTAAGGTCCTCCTCCGATTACATCGAGCTTTGGTTCGATCCAAGCTTGATTAGGGGTGCGAGGTGTATGGTTCAGCTCGTCCATCCTACCTCAAAGAGCTTGACACCATAAAAACACAACCAAAGACTTAGAATCAGTTTAGGAGCTCTCCAGTTGAGAGTCTGTACGTCGAGGCCAATGAGCCCTCATTGTACGACAGACGGGACAGACATTCACTGCAGTATGTTATACAAATAACATCTTTGTCATACCACCCGGCTCATCACCCCGTATTTAGTCCTTATTTTGAGCATTTGTACGAGGCCACCCTCGTGCAATTTCATCCTTTGGAGTCCGCATTCAACCCCTTATGTCAACGGCTGGTATCAGCCACGACAGTAATGCGGACTTCATAATGACCACAACTTCACCTTGGTCAATTGCTCCATTGCAGATAGACTTAAGTCTATCAAGCAGTAAGAAGTCACAGACAAGCTCTATCGTCTTTAAGTCAAAATTTTTGAATTAAGGTCTAATTATGGGGATTACGCTCCTTTTTATACAGATGATTTCAAGGATGTTGATAAGGTAGCAGCCGCGTCTTATCTCTGTCACAAAGTCGTGTTAAAATTATGCTTTTGGGTGTACCCTCTCTTTAAGGGATAATGTATCTTTAAAGTTTGTTTGTGATGTTTAGGTAGACTAGGTTATTATAGTATATATTTGTATGAATACTTTTAGGTTCTGGTTGACCTTGAATGTATTGACGTGGATGCTTATTAGTTACATGGCATGCTTAGCACGTGCATTGATATCGCAGGATATATAAGGTTCGCAAATATTTAGTTGGTTGGCTCATTCTGATGTAATCAGAGTTGTGTCGTTGGTCTCGTCGTATTATAGTAGTCGTAGATGTCTTTGATAGAAATCCATTAATTTCCACAGCCCTACATTGTAATTTAGGCTTCGACTAGTCTGGGTGACATGGAAATGGGCGATAGTTAATAGTTGATATGGTGAAGTTCTATGGTCACTTTTAAAATGGTACTGGGTGACGCTTAAAATTTAGTATTCATCTAATGGTGTGGGAAATGGTGTCTGGGTGACGCAACAAGACATTTCTTTGTCTATCTGACATACTGGTGACATGACTGCAGACGACCAACTTTTGTAATATTTGGTTATGGTGTAATATGTATGTAATCTTTATGTATGGTTATGATGTTATATATAACCTGTGCTGTGTGTTAATATCTGTAAATGTGTAAACGGATGTGCCAGCTGAGTAACGAAGCAGCAACTCATATTGTGAGGTGATTATACTTATGATGGTTATTAAATCTCGTTAATCTTGTGAGCGAACTATAATGTTACTATGGTGGAGTAACTGTAAGATGGCGGAAGAGAAGATTTATATGAACTGAAAGCGGGGGTGGTTTTGTATAGTTTGTCTATTTTTATGTTTACTTTTGTTAAATTGTATATGTATATGTGTTGTTGCCGGCTTAGTAAATTTGTTAATTTATACGTCCATTACAATTTGGTGTCAGAAGTGGGATGGTAAGAGAAAGGGAATCGAAAGTTGAAGAAAGGGAGTTTTGAGGCAATTGGAAATAAAATAAACTTTGGTTGATAAGGAAATTTTATTGGAGAATTTAAAACAGCAACCTTTAGAATCGTCATTGTCAACTATGTGGAAAACCGGAAGCATTCGTCAAATGTACGTCGTCAGAAAATGCCAATTTTTAACGAACAAAAAGATGATACTGACGCTTTTTTGTATAGATTCGAACGTTATGCTGTTTCAGAAAAGTGACCTCCTGAAGACTGGGAAGTTAATCTTAGTGCACTCTTAACTGGAAAGGTTTGGAAGTTTATGCGAGGTTATCTTCAGATGATTCGGTAAACTATGAAATATTGAAAGATGCTTTGCTTAAACGGTATGAATTAACCGCTGATGGATTTCGTCAGAAATTTAGAACGGTAAAACCGGAAAAGGTGAGTTTGCTGGACCATTTTTTGTTCGCCTTGATAATTACCTTGGACGATGGATGTCTCTAGCAAAGTCAGAAAAAACTTTTGAAAGTTTGAAAGATTTATTATTACGAGATCAATTTTTGCACACATGCTCTAGGGACTTGTCTATGTTCTTAAAGGATCAAAGTATTTCTTCTGTAAAAGAAATGGCTGAAGTAGCAGATCGATTCATGATAGCGCATGGTAGGTATACTGAAAAGAGTAAGGAAAATGAAAGTAATAAAGATGTCAGTAATGTCAATCCAAAAAGATGTTTTATTTGTAGGAAAACCAATCATGAAATGAAGAATTGTCTTTTATTGAATAAGACTAGGTCAAATGCTTCATCTGTAGAGTCGGGACGAAATGGTAATACAGTTGTTTATAACAGTAACCAGCAGAAATGTGATGTTAAACCAAAATACAATTCCAGGAAGAATAGTTTTCATAACCCTAAGCGTGAATTTAATAATTCAGCTAATGCTTGTTTTTCAGATGATGGTGTAGAGGAAGATGAAATTTCATATTTAAGTGCATCGTGTAAAAGAGCTTTGACGTATAATAATTGTTCAATGCCTAAGTGTATTACGAGACACTGGATGTTCAAGTGCGGTTGTAAAAGATTCTCTTGTCTTAGATAATGAGTATACTGGAGAGATACAGAAATGTATTTGGCGGATGGTTCGGTTAAGCGTGTGCCCTTCGCTGAAATTAATGTTAACACACCTTATTTTACAGGTACTTTGCAAGCTCTGTGCATGGAAAACCCTGTTTGTGATGTTATAATAGGTAACATAGATGGCGCTCGTAGGCCATTTGAACCAGACGAATGTTGGTCTGGGAGGCAAATTTCAGAAGATCAACCGGAAGTTATAAATGTTGTTACAAGAGCAAAAAGTAAGGTTTTGAATAAACAGCTAGAATGTTTGGTAGTTCCAAAATCTGATATTAACAATGTAAGTATTGCTGAAATTGAAGCGGGTCAATTATTTGATATAACACTGGGCAGTATTCGTAACAAAGTAGATAAAGACATTCAAAGATTTTCAGGTAATAATTTTTCTACTTTCATTGTCCAAAATAAACTTATTTATAGGAGATATTGTTCGCCTAATTTAGAATGTGATCAATTAGTAGTACCATAACAGTACCGTAATATAGTTTTAAATGTAACACATGATTCAATATTAGGTGGACATCTTGGAAAACAAATGATAGAATTCTTACAAAATTCTATTGGCCAGGAATCCATGGGGATGTACAAAGGTTCTGTCGATCATGTGACTTATGTCAACGAACAATTTCGAAAGGTAAGATTACTAAAACCCCATTGGGATATGTACCTATTATTGATAACCCTTTTAAACGTGTGGCCATTGATTTGGTGGGTCCAATTGTACCTGTTACAGAGAATGTGAATAGATATATTTTGACGGTAGTCGACTATGCCACTAGATATCCTGAAGCAGTAGCTCTTCCTAAAATTGAAACTGGGGATTGCAGAAGCTTTAGTACATATATTTTCTAGGGTAGGTATTCCAGAAGAAATTCTTAGTGATCGTGGAAGCCAGTTTACGTCACAATTAATGAAAGAGGTAAGTAGACTGTTATCTATTAAACAGCTAGTAACTACTCCCTATCATATAGCATGTAATGGATTAGTGGAGAAATTTGACGGTACTCTTAAATCGATGTTAAAAAAGATGTGTGATGAAAAACCAAAAACTTGGGATAGGTATTTAGCCCCGGTATTATTTGCCTATAGAAAAAATCCTCAAGAGAGTTTAGGATTTAGTCCTTTCGAATTATTCTACGGAAGAAATGTTAGAGGACCGATGCATATTCTTCATGAATTATGGACAGGTGAGACTTTAACTAATGATGTTAAAACTACGTATCAATATGTTATGGATTTAAAAAGTAGATTTACCTGGAACCACAGATTTAGGGGAACATTCTATAAAGCTTATATCTAAAAGTCCGGTGAGATTAAAACCATATCCTATTCCTCATGCTACAAAAGATACTATTGAAAAGGAAGTTAATAATATGTTATCCATGGGAATAATAGAAGAATCTGATTCGCCATATTCATCACCTATTGTTCTTATAAAGAAACCGGGTGGAACTAATAGACTCTATATTGATTTCAGGAGATTAAACCAATTAACAGTATTTGCGCAGAACCAATACCAAAATCCGATGATATTTTTCACCAATTATGTAACCAGCTTCATTCTTTCGAGTTATGAGAAAATTGTTACGAGGAATGAAAGATATATCTTAATCATTTGGATGACATTATTGTTTTTAGTAACTCGTTTTTAGAACACGTAAAAACTCTCAAAGAATTATTTATAAGACTAAGGAAATCTAAGTTAACAGCTCGTTTGTTTGCTTTTCAGAAACTTGATTTTTTAGGTCATTTTGTTGGCGAGAAAATTATATCGCCACAACAAAGCAAAGTAGAAAGCATTGTAAATGCCTCTGTATCACTATTGCAGCACCATTAACCGATTTGACTAGGAAAGGTACGCCGAACAAAATAAAGTTTGGACCAGAACAAGAAAAAGCATTTAAAGAACTGAAAGGTATTTTAGCATCTCCAGTTATGCTTAGATTACCAGATATTATAGTAAGTCTTTTATTTTGCAAACAGACGCTTCCGATGTAAGTATTGGCGCTGTATTGCTACAAGAATTTGAAGATGGTAAGTTCCCTGTATCTTATATAAGTCGCAAACATTTACCGAGAGAAACGAGATACTCTGTAATTGGAATAGAATGCTAAGCATTTGTATGGGCTATTCAAAAATACCAAGAGTATTTATATGGTAAGGAATTTGTGTTGGAAACAGACCGCAACCACTTATTTACTTAAACAAAGCTAACATAGTAAACGGTCGTCTAATGCGTTTGGGCCTTATCTTTGCAACCCTATCGATTTCGAATTGAAGCAGTAAAAGGAAGTCAAAATATAGGAGCCGATTTTATAAGTAGATGTGGTACACTCCTTTTTTGGGGAGTAAATGTCTCAAAGTCGTGTTAAAATTATACTTTTGGGTGTACCCTCTCTTTAAGGGATAATGTATCTTTAAAGTTTGTGTGATGTTTGTGTAGACTAGGTTATCATAGTATATATTTATATGCATTTTTTAGGTTCTGGTTGATCTTGAATGTATTGACGTGGATGTTTATTAGTTACATGGCATGCTTAGCACGTGCATTGATATCGCAGGATATATAAGGTTCGCAAATATTTAGGTGGGTGTGTAATGCTGATGTAATCAGAGTTGCGTCGTTGGTCTCGTCGTATTATAGTAGTCGTAGATGTATTTGATAGAAATCCATTAGTTTCCACAGCTCTACATTGTAGTGTAGGCTTCGACTAGTCTGGGTGACATGGAAATGGTTGATAGATAATAGCTGATATGGTGAAGTTCTATGGTCACTTTTAAAATGGTACTTATGTCTGGGTGACGCTTATAAGTTAGTATTCGTCTAATGGTGTGGGAAATGTTGTCTGGGTGACGCAACAAGACATTCCGTTGTCTATCTGACATACTGGTGACATGACTGCAGACGACCAACTTTTGTAATAGTTGGTTATGGTATAATATGTATGTAATCTTTATGTATGGTTATGATGTTATATATAACCTGTGCTGTGTGTTAATATCTGTAAATGTGTAAACGGATGTGCCAGCTGAGTAACGAAGCAGCAAATCATATTGTGAGGTGATTATACTTATGATGGTTATTAAATCTCGTTAATCCTGTAAGCGAACTATAATGTTATTATGGTGGAGTAACTGTAAGATGGCGGAGAAGAGAAGATTTATAGAGATTCTCGACAACTACAATCTAAGTGTTCTTTTCTTGGTTACATTATAATTACTAGGTAACTCTGAAAAATCTTCTTTTTATGGTAACTTTGCTATGTAGTGACTGTCTCGATATTCTATAGTTGTCTCGTATGTCTCGTAAAAAATTGAATCTTTCTGTGTAGTTTCATCAGATACTCCCATAGATTCCAATTTCCAAAAGCGCACTAAATATACCTCTTCATTCTTGTGTTGTACTAATACATTTATCATAGCAGTTGATATTGTTGATTCTGTCGTTGTTGGCATTGGTCCAGACAATAAATATCAACTGCTTCATTCTTGTGTTGTACTAAAACATTCATCATAGCAGTTGATATTGTTGATTTTGTCGTTGTTGGAATTGTCCAGACAATAAATATCCAAGTTTGGCTTTGACGGCAGTGGGACCCTCCCCTCGTATTATCTTGTTTTCAACAATATCCCAGTAAAAATCGGCTCCAATTAACATTCCTAAATTGAAATCGTCTTCTCCTCTTACAGGATGAGCTAACTTTAGACCTTGTAAATATGGCAACTTAGACGCTTCGTAATGTATGCGATTGGAAAGTGGTGCGGCGATTGTTGGTACTATAAGAACTTCAATTGCTATCTTCCCTCCATATTGAGTTTCCAAATTAACGTTAGCTTTTTCAAGATTTCTGACGTTATGATTAGCATCTCCAAAGGCAGCGATATTGATTGTTGATGCTCCACATGGTTTTAATTTTTGGGCTAGATCCTCAGTAATGAAAGACCTTTGTGATCCTTCGTCTTAAAGAATATTTACTTCAATGGAGTAAGTACCTACTAAAACGGGTGATACATTTATATTGTGATTTCCAAAACAATTAAAACAAAGCCTTTTCTCTTTAATTATAGCATAGCGTTTTTCATATGAAGATACCTTTGTGCACTCTGCTGCAGAATGTGATTCTTGACAATAAATACATGATTTTACCCTGTATGTCTTGTTCTGACTTCCTCTGTACTGTTGTCTATCATTTGAAGATTTGGACATAGCTCCAGTGTAAAATGGTGCTGTAGGTGTTAAATCTTGGACGTTACCTATTTCTTGTACGTAAGTTTCTTTTGATATTGCATCTCTTAGTGACCTGATGTTCCAACTGCGATGACAATGTTCCCTTGTCATATTCTTGCGCATTTCAATAGGTAATTTGCACTTTTTTCTTGATGCCTAAGAGGAACCGTCAGAAATTTTGTGGGTTGATTTGGGTCTTGAATATATGTAAATAATACTAGAAATGTATGGAAACCTCATAATCCTTTCAAATATACTTTAAATTTCTATATATATCTTTTTTATGTATTTTTTAATCTCTTTGCATATTAATTATCTATTATATTTCAGGAAAAAAGAGAAGCCTGAGATTAAGCATTCCAATGACATTTGACATGGTGCTTAATCAGTTACGAAGAAATTAAGTTAGGTAAGGGAAAAAGTTTCACATATTTTTTTTTAGCTTGAGCTGCATTGCAGAATATAAATTAGGCCAGAGATTATGAGATATTTTATTCCCTTTATACTTTTTAGGTAGCATCAAAAGAAGAAAACAAAGTACTTTTATTGTGGGCCAAGAAAATTATTGACCATTTTTGGTACTGTGCAAAGAGTTGTATGGGCGATGCCAATAAATTCAAAATATGTCATTATTTTTGTCTTAAGTCAAAAGTTGTGTAAATGTGTGTGGGTAATTGGCTAAACGAATCGGACAGAATTATATTGAGTTAATTTTTGTGTGTGTGTTAATTGTCTCTCTTGCAACCTTCATGTATTTTTAAGGCTATTTGGCAAGGACTTTTACATCATGTTTGTGATGAACATGAATGACTCTTAGGTAATGGCTTTATTTAACCGATATGTCAACATGGTGAACTTGATGATGATGAACCAAGACAGAATGACTCAGCTGACTTTGCAGCTTTGAGACAAAGTTCAGAGGAAGAATATTCCCTATTATGTGAATTTCCGGTAAGCAGTTGATATTTGCATCTTTTTTACAGGATCGTCTTTCTAGGTTTTCTACTAATTATAGAAGTGCTAAATTGTATACCTACGATCCCAAAAGTGCTCATAATTTCTTGAGACCTGGAGATGTATCAAATAATATAAAATCTTGTATTTGGTGGAATTGCAAGAACCACAGATGTCTGAATGAAACGATTAAGATTAATGGTTTATTAATATTATTACTATCATTTTTCAGACACACAGGGAACATAGAGAGTTTTGAAATTGTGTCTATTTGTTTGATATTATAATCGAAGGAAAGTAATCTTACACCCCCCTTATTGATATTTTTCTTTTTTAGTCTACCAGTTTATAAAGCAAGCTGCCTACTTGCTGCTGTAGATTTTAATGAGCACAAAGATAGGCCAAACAAGGTTAATCAAGATTGAGAAATTATTTGCGAGTGGGGATATTGCTTAGCAGTCAGGGTCATACATGAGTTCTTGTCTGGAGATATCTTCAAAAGCCTGATTATGAGAGGTGGTCAGGGCTGAGGTTGAGTCTTTTCTGATGCGGCGATAGGTTGATGTATCTTTCAGAAGGTTGTTGACTGTGGTGATGTAATCTTCTTTGATCATGATAACTGTGGCCTTCAATTTGTCTGCTTGGATAATGGTAATGTCTGTGTTTTTCTTCAATTCTTGTAGGACTGTTCGTTCTGAAGTGGTAATTTGATGCCGTAAATATTCAATATTTCCACCAGGGGCGAGTTGGCGCAGTCCTGTTTCTATGTTAACGATGAAGGTGTCGTAATTCCTGGGGCGGTGAACTGGAGAGAATTCAGGCCATGGGATACTAGTAGCACATTTATTTGGTCACCAGATAGCTGGTGGTCACTGAAGTTAACAACAGTCTAAGAGAGGAACTCATCTTTATTGGGTTTGGTAGAGATTGGTTTGGTTTGTTGACTTAGGTTGTCAAATATCTTGAGTTGAATCATTTTTCACCGTCATTTTCTGCAAATGTTTGTCAAATATCTTGAGTTGAATAATTTTTTATCGTCATTTCCTGCAAATGTTTGTCAAAAGTTTTTTCTATAAGCCAACATGATATGTCCGAACTATATAGTTAATTTTGGCAAAGCCTTATTGCAAACTATGTCTGTGGACTCTTTTCATTAACCCTTCAAGTTGAAAAAAAGTAAGTTTAATAATTTCATTTTACTTGTAGATATCGTGTATGGTGCTGAGAATGGTGAAATGGATAATGAAGTATTTTAAAAAGACCTTGATATCGATAAAGAATCAAGAAAAAGAACTGGAGGGGCATCAAACCCAAAGTGCAAATGGACTGAGGAAAAAAAAGAAGAAATAAGAAAGCTCTTTCGGTCACAACTTCAGACCTGCACAAGGCCGAGCCCTAAAGACTGTGATAGGGCCTTAAAAGCCAATCAAAAGGCTGGTGGCATCATTTGGAAAAGGAAAAAAGATGTTCTAAAGAAAAAACTCTTTCGAATAACTGACAAGATAAAAAAAGCAGGCACAACATTAATGTGTTCACCATTTTCAGCACACATTTTTTAATCAATATGTTAACGGTTCTGATGAATAAAAAAAATATTTTTAGAAATTTTTCCATTGGTTCACCTCTATAATATACTAAATTATCAATAATTTTGTTGTAAATTTTTTTTTTTATAGTTCGCTATTTTACTCAATTTAGATAGTAAAAGTGAATTCAAAACTATTTTCTGCAAGCTTCATGATGTCACAAATCTCATCACCAAATATGATCTAAATTTATCCTGAATTTCCCACTCTGTTCAATGTGTGCCAAAATATTTGATGTAATATTTTATTAATTTTTAAGTTTTAGACTTTCAAAAAATGAGGAAACCCATCTTTAAACCATCTCTACTACATAAGCCTGTTGCGCCTCGGGGTAACAGCACAACTCTTTCATCTAGCCCAAGGGAAATAACAAAACTGATATTCAAGAAAAATAATTAATTTAATAACAATAAATTAATATATTACATCTATACATATTTACATAAAAGTAATCAATTCATAAAGCATCTATTCAAATGCACAAATAAAACAGGTCGTTAATATATTTTAATTCCTAAATCTTCATAGACATAGGCCTATATGTTAATATCGTCTTTCTTTATATTCGCATTACAATAATTTATTATAATGTATTCAAGAGAAACTAGGTTAATATTTCATAAGTAGGTGCAAAAGCACTGGAATAATTCACTTGATTAAAAGACGGTGTTAGGTGGTTGGTGCCTGACGTTAGGCTTTGAATGCCTGCAAGGTTAGGACAAGGTTAGGTACTTTGTGCCTGATACATTGAAGTTGGTAAGCTTCACGGTGCCTGTCGTCGTTAGGCGCTCTTTGCCTGACGTTAGGATTCGACCGCCTAGCTTATTTACACTATCGAAATTATGATATAACTCACCATAGGTGCTGCCATATTGACTTTTGCCTATAGGTCTTTGATGCCTGTAATTTTAGGTCTTGACTGACTAAGAGCGGACTTCTTCGGAATCGCAGTTTACCGATCTCATTGACCTATGCCCTTATATAGGCCTCATGTATGACGTCATTGAGTTCTTGACAACAACAAAGATGGCGGCGCCCATGAAGACGACGGAATTTGGCAATCTAGTTTTGCCTAAAGAATGGCATTCATACACAAACAACAAAAATCGGGTAAAAAGCATCATTCTACATACAATAATAAATTCGGTTATGATATCCCAAGCAAAATATTTCCAGTTAACATGTGAAGAACCATAACCGGAAATGGCTTGCTAAAAGTAAACAACGTAACGGTAAGTGGAAAGATTGTGCATTATTAATATCCTAACATTACCCCCTCCCCATAAAACGTTCGTCCCGAATGTTGCAAATGTCAAAATATATATATTTAAGTCCTGGTTATGTACAATCAATGCTGAAAGAAATATAATAATCCAAACAATTAACAACTAGCCTAAACCTTGGCCTACACAGTTTCTCTAAGAAGACTTCAGTTCTCTAGGCTACGCCTACTCTTGGTTCCACCAGTTGCTGTTTGTTATCTAATCTTGAAGCTACCATGCTCTTTAAGCCCTCGATTTCATAAAAAGTGGCCTCATTGTACAACTCTTGAAGTTGTTTCGTAGTATGGGGTAGATAGTACTTAGCACGTCCCAAGTCCTTATTCCGTAGTTAGTCTAAAATAGTTGAAAATTCTTTTGGATTTCTATCGATAACAAATGTTGTTTCACCTTCTATACTTTTAGGTTTGAATGTTGAATCTGGCTCACACATAGCTGACAGCAGACTTCTTTCGGCCTGCAAGGTGGGCTTACTGGTTTTAAAAGGAACAATAGACCGTTTCACGGTTAACAGCTCTTTAAAGGTAGATTATACGGTATCACGTGATCATGGGTTGAGCAGAAAAAATGTCGTCTGTCAAATTTTGTTTACATTGACGACGGTGTTCAGAAATGCCGAGTAAATTTCATTGTGCAGCTGTTGGTTGTACATCTGATAGCAGAAAACTTGATAAACTGGATAAGTATCCATGGATGACCGGCGTTCGTTTTTTCCCATTTCCAACTAAGAGGCGTAATCAGGATAGAAATAAGTGGGTCAGACTGATGCGGAGAGATTTTTTTGTGCCGAACAAACATTCACGACTTTGTAGCTTACACTTCATTGATGGCGAACCAACTATTCAAAATCCACACCCCACAAAGTTTGAATATAATTTTGGAAAATCAGTTTTGAAGCCAAAGAGACCTACCAAAAACAGTTTGAGTTCTGTAAATTTAGAAGACTCGACTTCAGTATCAGGGACCGGTACCAAGATTTTGGGCCAAATTGATGAGGTGTGTATAATATTAGTTTAATTAATTTTGTTAAGAACACCATAAAAAAATATCCTGTAGTACATTGCATAATTTTATTTAAGTTTATTATAGTTTTTCAGACTTTTGGGGAGGCACTGCCTTATGGTACCTTTTTAAATCAAGTGTTTATTAAACTTAAAGATAGTAGGCCTACTAGTAGGCCTGGGTCTTAGTTTTATATACGGTATTGTAAATTGTAAGCTATCAATCATTTCAGTGCTGTGAGGAAGGTGAAGAAAACTGGCATCCATCAGTTCTAGATTTACCACCATATGTAGCTGGAGAGTATACAGTGACAACTTTGAATACTGGTACTGATAACAATCTTGGAGTTGGAAAACTTTATTCAGGTATTTTTTTGTTTTAATAGACTTGACATCTGAGTTAAGACAGTTCATTCTTAGTGTCCAACGCATCAATATCAATTTTATCCTTTTAAATAAATATTTTTTAGAAAAAAAATTATGTGCGTTACAGCTGAGCTCTTGTTTTCTGTAAAAAAAATCTAGTTTTAGATGCGCGTTACACTTAAAGCATTAGAAGTTTTATATTTTACTTTCAGGCCTTGTTGATGACAAGCTTCGATTTCTACCACAGGACCATGATTATTTACCAAATGCTGATCATTCAGATATTGTTATACCTGTCAAAGATGTACAAGATCAACATGTACCAATAAGAGAAGCATTTAAATGTAGAGTTTTGAAAAATAATGCTAGTATTAAAAAGTACACAGGATTTTCAAATTTAGAACTTTTAAATGGATTATATGATATTGCTACTGGAAAAGAAAAGTATTTAAAATATTGGAAAGGGAAAGAGAGTTGTAAATCAAAGAAATATCAAACTCAAAATGTTATGAAAACAGGACCAAAGAGAAAATTAAGTAAATATGATGAATATCTTTTAACACTGATAAGACTTAGGCTTGGATTATCCCTTTTCATTTTAGCTGACTTATTTGACATTTCAGTTTCTAGTGCTTCATCAGTTGTCATTACATGGATTAATTATTTGTATTACTGTTTTAAGGATTTATTAGTTTGGCCATCACTACAATGTATCAAAAAATATACGCCCATGTCTTTCAAAGCTTTTTACCCTCGTACACGTGTCATTGTTGATTGTTTTGAAATATACACAGAAAAGCCAAAAAATGTTAAAGCACAATCTTCTACATATAGCACATACAAGAATCATAATACATTTAAATGTTTAGTTGGTATAACTCCCACTGGAGCCTTTTCTTTTGTCAGTGACATTTGGGGTGGCAATGTATCAGACAGATTTATCACAAAAGAGAGTGGATTTCTTGACCTCTTGGAACCAAATGATGATGTCATGGCTGATCGAGGTTTCACTATTCAAGATCTTCTTCTTGAAAAACATTGTACATTAAATATACCCCCTTTTACTCGCAAAAGTGTTTATGGTAAGGGCAAACGTTTATCTCCGCAGCAGATAAAGCAAACCAGGAGAATTGCTAAGCTCCGGATTCATGTTGAAAGAGCTATTGGTAGATTAAAAACCTTTCAAATATTAAATGGAGTCATAAGTTTGGACTTCACACCGTATATGAATCAAATTATTGTCTTGTGTTCAGTTTTTTGTAATATGATGGATCCTCTTGTAAATAAGCATTCTTAACTTTATTGTAAAACCTACAAATGTAAACTTGCAAAGTAAATGCAATGAAAACAAAGATAAATTCTAGTTGGTCATGACAGCATGATAGTATTTATTGTATATAAAATGTAACAGTACTAATTCAACAATATTAATTGTAAATATAAATATATATATATATATATGTTTAATCATTGTCATTAAAAAAATCATTTTGATGAACAAAATGGTTTCTTCCATTAAAATTCTGTCACAGACTGTAAAACAATATATCTACATGCCATTTAAACATTATATTGTGGATGTTTAAAAAAGCATCTTAGAAAGCATTTATGGCTGCAATATACATGAACATATATAATGGATTAAGTCTGTTTCTGATACAAAATTTAATTCATCTAAAAACTTAATTAAATAGAACAATAGAATTTAGTTGCAAGCATTGAAGTTAATGACCAAAGGGCCAATTTATATTTAAGAAATTTATCTCTGCTACTGATCACACAATTTTGGAATAATAAACTTTGTATAAAACTGTTTACATTTTTCAAACAGAATGTCCCAAAACTTGCTATCAAAATGAATGCGTTCAATATGCAAGGATTTTCTTGTATAGAAAACTAAATCACACCACTTGAAATTACCTACACCCATTTGCATTTGAATTTGTGAATACCAATGAGAAGACAGTTTTAAATTAATACCTTGATCAGAACATGTGAAATGATAATTGCTATCTTTAATGACATCATTAATTGAACAATCTCTATATTTGAATGAACATTTTATTTCAATTAACCCCTCAGAGCAACAGGAACATGAAACTATACCATCTGGTGTGGCACCAAGATATGGAAAATGCTCATTGACTAATAGTCCACACTTTCTTACTACAAACTTCCTATGAGAAAGATTTTGACGGCTGAAATATAAATTTCTAACAACTGGTTCCATTTCAGTACCATATGCTAAGGCTTCATTTGTGACATTCGATTCAGTAAAAACAGATTTTACAATGTAATTATCAAAATTATCATTATCTCTATAAGTGCGAACATTACCAGCAATAGAAGCAGTAATTCGACCAACACGATACTTCCTCCACAAATCATAATCTCTTGTTAACTTTTCAATGAGGACACAATCATCGTTGTTTATAGCAGACGTCAAATATGACATGAAATCTATATTACTCTCAAAAGATCGATGCTCCTCTACTAACTGAGTGATGGTGCTTGGCACATATTCCTCTTCATCTCCATCCTCATCACTTAAACACTGAAGCTTTACTGCTGTTGGGGCTATTAAACATAAAATGAAAAAATAATAAAGAAGTGGCATCCTGTCTATAAATCAGCTTGGAACAGACTTATCTTCAATATTGTTCTCACCGTGCACAGTCTCAATATTGAAAAATACACAGGAGTCTTGACAACTAAAATAACTTAATGCGTACGATTTTTTGTTATCTTTGCTATTCTCAATTCAAATTTACTATATATATTATGATATATTTTGATATAGGTAAGATCATTCAATGTACCTGTTCTTTTCAAAAGGCATTGCACTTCACTCTTAATTTCTGAGCTTGACTTCAGGGGTAAATCACTACCTGGGTGGTAATTCTTACGAGTAGAATGAAACTGTCTATCTGCAGATAACTGTATTTCATCTATCCTCAATGGTTTGGAAACTGTACGTGGTCTACTCCACTTACAACTGAAAAATACGTATGTATAGATTAACAGAAATAATATGATAAATAAATACTTATAAAAGGTAAGTATGTGTTTTGATATCAATCTTTCTAAATTTTAATTTTTCAAAATAAAGCCCATCAAAGAACTATTCAAGCCACACTTCCATTTTCACTGAAATATCACCACTCAGTAATAACCAAACACTTTCATTAAATTAAAGCAACTCAAACTTTACACTTGCATTGTGGGCATTCAAGTTAGCCTACCTTGCCCTTGAAGATATCATTTCATTTTGTAATTCATTAATGTATAAAAATTTAGAACTTACAAAAACTAACAAGTAAAATCAATAACAGCATCCAAAAACAATCTAAAAATATATAAAAAAGAAAAAAAAAGAAGAAAAAACAGTAGTAACTTAATGCAATAATTTACAATTTAAACTCAAAAATACAATTAGCTTTGTGGCACACAGGTAGCCTTCACAATATAATGATCTGCCTCTTCATACAAAAGAACATTATCAACGGACCCATCAGAGAACAGTCTATAAGCATCACTTTTTTTGTAGTTTTTCAGTCTTTCTCCAGAAAATAAATGCCGAACCATAAAATAAGCGAAAATATCGGCTATAGTAACATCTGGCAAATTTGTCAAAACAGGAGACCACTTATCAGTAGGTATTTGCCACGGGTTTGTCATGATTATGTCACCATCTTCATCGCACTTTCCCGAGATCGTCAATCGTTCTTTTAAACTATTTGCAAAAACTTCCTCACTATCGTCGGCAATATCTAAGTTCAGTTCATCTGCAGAAATAGCTAGCTTAACCAACTGATGTTTTTTATAACCAGTAACAGTAATATTTCTTATCATCAAGTATTCTCGGAGTTGTGGAACTGTCATTGACTCAAATCTACTACTTTCATTTATCGAAGCCATTTTCTCGAGAATGCCAGGACTAGTTCGTTACCAGATTAAATACATTTTGACATAAATCATAATTTATGATAAATATATTAAAAATTATTTCTCCATATTTTCTAAAAAAATTATATTTCTGTCTTTGTTGGATAATGATATAAGTAGTAATAGTTCTGTATCAGGAGAGTAATTTAAAACACAAAAAACAATTATTAAAAGAACTGCTCCCTTCTACATTTTGATTGGTCAGAGCTGCAGAAAAAGTTGCTCAACCATGTCGTCGTTTTTTACCTTTAAACGTTAGAGAGTCGCTAACCGTGAAACGGTCTATTAAGGTAACTGGATTATCCTGGCTGTTTAGAAGACGAGTTTTAACTCTAGGCGACTGGTAGGGTGTACTCAGCGTCTGACTGCTTTGCTTTGACAGGTTCTTCAGATGAAAAAGAGAAATCGGACGATTCGGCAGAGAGTGACAAGATATCAGCTTCCTGTTGCTGCATTGAAATCGGAAATTTGTCCATATTGAGTTGCAGCATATTGTCTCTAGGTTTGGATACTGGTACTGCTTGGAAAAATGGAACAGTAGATGGCGGTTGTACTTGAATTTCGGTGAGAATCTTTCTTGGCGCAGTGGCTCTAACTTTCTCTTTTTATTTTATTTATAGTTTGTTCTTCTACCCTTATTTACTTTGTAGCATTGGAGGCAGGCCTTCTCATCAATTCGATATGATTTCTTTTGTTAAGCTGAAATTCTTGATTTTCCTTTATTTCGGCATCTCCAAACAGAGGGTTTGTTCTTTTAACCAATTCCATACGTGCCCCCGGGCAGTTAGTATGAGGGAGAGATCTGCTGTTAAGTTTCTTACATAGGCTGCATTGATATGCAAAACCTGAGTGGGATGCATCCAAATGTCTTTCAACAGTTTGTATGCCAGGCATTCTCTGCGACTTAGACAAATCTTGCAGATGTATCTGGTGATCTGCAGTTAGAAAATTGAAATATTTGACTCATTCGTTCTTTTTATTTTATTGTTATTTTCAGTTTTATTGCATTCCACTAGTGGAGGGTTCATTGACTTGGAGAATACCACCCAGGGAAGGTTTTAGAAAATTATGGTGCACTACCTTGGGTTGTGAGCTCTTAGTATCTTTTTGAATTTTATATATTACATCGTTTATATGCTTAATTATAAGGTAAGTGACGATTGACGATGACCCCTTTTACTTTAGTTTTGTTATAGTTAAACCACCAAACACGATCTCTTTATATTTCACTAATTGAATACTTTTGTCATAATCTCTTTTCATTACTTCAGCAGAGGGTTTAAGTTTGTCCCTAATTATTTTATGTATTGTTTTAAACTTTTCAGTTAATTCTGATTATATTCAAAACCTGTTTTAATTTTATTTTCAGGCTCTGGAGCTCCAAGAACAAGACTTACAGGTAACTTAATATTTCTACCAAACACAGCCTCATTTGGTGATATGCCAGTTGAGAATGTTTCGAAGAACGATAAGCCATTAATAACATGTATACGTGTTTGTCCCAGTCTTTCTTATTTTTGGAACAAAAGCGATGGCCATCATAATATGCCGACAACAATAATTGCAGACGGGTTGTTGAGGAACTGCTTTCACTACTCGAAACATTTGGAGAGTTAAATTTTCTTTCTTAAACAATTTTATTCAGCACATTTTTTAAAGGTATTGTCAAAAGGTATTTCTATCCTTTTGAGTGTATCAGGGACACTTCTATTTGAGACATTTAAACATTTTTTTGAGTTCTTTTACTTGCCTGAAACCTCAGTCAGATATCTTAAAAAATGGCGGTAGATTTCATCTTCTTTTAGTCGCCTGTTGCTACCCATTTCAGAAAATGTAGGTTTCAGTAACTTGGTGACACTTCTATGAGTTAATAAAGATGCCTCGGAGTGCCTAAACAAAGCTTTTAGGCAGGGCTTCTTCATTGTCAACTATACAAAAAAAGAAATGAGTTTTATATGGTGTTTTAGAAGATTTAAAAAAAGATATCTATTATGTATATATAATTGAACAGAATATAAATTAAATAACATCATGTTCTCTTTTAAACCATCATCACGATTACACATAAATGGAACAAGGTCTTCATCATTATCACTTATATCTATTGCTTCATCCTTGCAATTTTGCTGGAGAAAAATTATGAAAAATGAAATGAAATTGAGTTTTACGTCCTATCTGTGTGGGCTAATTGGAACAGGCAAATGCCATGCAGTGTGCAAGGAGGGAAATTTTGCCAAGACAGCAACATTAGCTTGCTTTTATTATCGATTTAAAACTGTTGAGGGATCTTTAACGTGCACAGTCTGTAGTACACAGGGTCTTGTTTTTTGTCCACGATGCTTTTTCCATGTCAGTCCCTCAAACCTATATCACTGACAAGGGAAAACCGGGATGTAAAATCGTACAGTACTATCTTGACTCAAGTGAGCATCAAACCCACTGAGCCACTGTGGCTCCCTAAAGAAAAATGATGGTGATAATAAGATCTGTTATTTTAGCATGACATTCATACCCAATTACTCAAATTAGCACACAAACAAAACTTTACCTCAAGATGCTTTCGCAGATCACTGAGATTCACCAGGGTATGGCACTGCCTACAGGTAACATACTCATCTTTCTTACAATCTGTGCCCTCAAGAGGAATACTTGATTGGATCGGGCGTATAAAGAGTCTACCACTTGTGACAGCCTTAAGCATATCACATGCACAAGCTCCAACAGAGAAGACCTCAAGAACTGTCCTTGACCCATCTGCTGCTTTCAGTATTTCAAAGCCACCAATATCCAGTAACTGAGGAAACTCCCTGAAAAAGATAGCTTGTCAGGCAAGGTAACATACGCCCACTGGCAGCATTGCATTCGAATAATAAATTGAGCAATAACTCAAAAAACATTCACTAAATATTGAAGTCAAGGGCAAAAACTCAAAAACTGTTCATGGAAATTTGTCAAATTCGAATTTGACCGCCGTCTTATCAATTCCAATGCTCACACCAAGTTCCATTAAAATCCATTGAAAATTGTAGCTTCTATTGTGTCTACAACAAATATAGAGGCAGGGGCAATAACTCAAAAACTCATATTTATGTAGGCGTATAAATATTAATATAAATAAAACATCGAGCGAAAAGTTTGTATAACTCAAATAGAAGTTGGATTGTCCGTGATAGAAAACCCCTTTATATATCCCGTTTATATAGTGACAATACTATGGAATACAATATTGATCATGTTAGTGAGAGAAATATTTTAATCTATGCCATTATTCCATACAGAAATATTATGCTTTTCAGCCAGGTGACAAATGTGAGATCCTACCTGTATAAGATTTCTTTGAGTTCTTCACTCGAACCTCTGCAAGGAAAAGCTATTTTTCTTCCACAAAGCTCTGTATAAGTTGGGAAGCATACAGTCCTCTTGGTATCACATCAGTGTCTGGCTCAGAAACAACAACAACAGTTTTTGAGAAAGTTCTTATTTTCTCTTTGACTGAAATGAGTTGATATACTACTTAAAATTGGAAAATAATTTACACCAAAAGAAACAGAAAGTTCAACTCTGACACTATGATTAGTGTAGCCTTAGCAACACATTGGCTATTTTGTTCAGTTTATCATGTTGATATTCAAAAATCCACCACACTCTACGGCTTACCTTTGGCTGGCTCAGCGTATGGACCATAACGTCGTTGCTGACGGTTCTGTCTTCGTGTTGAAGAGGGTCTTGGATTAAAAACAATCTCACCACCCTGTAAAAATCAATGGGAAGTAAAGAATGCAGCAAGCAATTATTTGCATTCATACTCTAAATAAACCACAGGTGGTATCCAATTGATGATACTTTGAACTAATTAAGTGTTGCTTTATTAAAATTGGTGGAAAGAAGTTACAGTTTGGTACCGGTACTAATTATTCCCTATCCAAGCTAGAGTGACTAATAATTGTTTACTTCTTTGATATGCAGTCAGATGAGCTATCAAGACCTTTTTTCATTGATTATTTTATTACATAAATAATAGATCACACCTGTATTATTAATTGTGTTAAAACGTTATGTGCTATGTTATCAAAGAGGTGAGTTATACCATCTTGTGTATTTTTACATATTTAATTAGTCAAACCTTGGACTGATTGATGACTTGAATGTACTCTAGGCCAGGAGTGGATACGTTGGTTTGTGTAAAATTGGCCAATTTAATCAGTCACAATTTGTTCAAAGAAAGCCAGTGGCAGTAGCTGTTTTAACAGCAAGAATACTATGTTATTGTGTTTTAACTTGTATTGTAGAACATAAAGATAAATTTACTCAAAGATATTTGGCTATGACTGTTTATATTGCCATTGGCATTGGGCCTAGTTGTTATTGGTCTTGGAGCTTGTTCACTATTAGTACCACTGGCAATGCTGCTACTGCTAGTAGATGAAGTGGCTTGGCCTTGTTGGTATTGGAGGCTTGATGTTGTCATACCTCTAGACCTGGTGAATAAGCGTCTGTGTTCAGCAATAACATACTCACCTCCGACTGTTGGCACCGTGTGTATTACGGGAGATTTCATTAGCTTGAGCTAGAAGTCGCGCTACATCTCGAGTAGAGTCCATCAAACGTTGCTGGTCATCGTTACCACACTTCATTGTTGGAAAAGTATAAGCACATGTTATTCGGCTTGTTCAAGGCGAAAGTCGTTGACCTGCCGAATGGCAGTCTATATTATTTACGACATTGTTAGAGGAAATTTCGAAACAGCCATCGCCCTGATTGAATTTTTCTGAGTTCTTGTATTTATAAAAAAAAAAACAATAATTTGTTTATAATCAGAAAACGGCACAAAATACTAAGTGTTTTGGCATCAATATTATTCTATTTATAGCCCTATGAACTTTGACATATCGGGCGCCCCCTGGTGTCAGATGTCGGCTTAACTTTCACGAAATCCAGAATTTTCACGAAACCTAGAATTTTCACGAAACGGCCAGATTTTTTACGAAACGGCCAGATTTTTCACGAAACGAATAGATTTTCTACGAAACTGATAGAATTCACTAAACTAATTTAGAATCTACTAAACTAATTTAGAATCTGTGAACTGACCTTTTGCGTTAATGGCGTTCCATAAGAGCGCTAATTCCAAAACTCATTGAGGCAAAACGAAGTGAGAAAAGAGCGGTGTTAAAAGTCGATAAACTCTTCATGTACCAAGTTGTGTTCACTTTTGACTTAAATTCTAATCAAGTTATTAAAGTTAAATCACATACATAGCAAAGATCACACAATTCGGAGCCAACTCTTAAAACATTATCATTAATATCTTGGAATATACAAGGGCTATCTAAACAATTCTCAGAATTTCAAAATGTCATCAAAATCACTATCTGTGATTATGATATTGTCGCATTCGTAGAGTCTTTCCAGAAATCAGAAAATGAATTTGAAGATTATTTTCAAGACTATTTCACTCTATGTAGTCCAAGAAAATGCAGTATGGATAAGGCGTCCGGTGGTATGGTGGTCTTTAATTAAGAACTGTCTTAAAGGTATAGTAAAACATTTAAGTGACCTTCAAAACGAAGAAATGATTTGTCTAAAACTGGACCTTAAATCAAATGGTAGATCAAGTGACGTTATAGTCTGTGCAACATACATTCCCCCTCAAGATTCGATATTTTATAATAACAAAGATACGAATAACGGTATAGAACTCCTAGAACGTAGCATTTTACAAATCAAAGATCGTTTCCCAAATGACGACATAATGGTAATAGGTGATATGAACGCACGTACTGGATCTCTACCTGACAATAACCCTGTTGATATGAACTCTTGGAATCCATTCATAGAGAATTTTAGAGACATTGTCCTCCAGACGGAAAGTACACTTCCTGAAAGACAAAATAACGACAAGCACATCAATAAGTTTGGACATTCCTTGGTAGCAATGTGTCGCGACAATAATATGAACATTATAAATGGCAGAATGAAGCGTGATTAAGAAGGACGTTTTACTTACCTTTTTTTTTGTAAACAATATTTTATTCATAATAATGAAAAGGATTGGGGAACAGGCTTTCGCCTATATCAGCCCTTTCTCTAAACAATGTACATATTTTAATAAACAAAAATCGAATAATAATAAATTAAGATAATGAAAACAACATTGTAAACAATTAAACATTTATACATAGCTATCTACACCTCTTTGCTGGTGATATTGAGTGTTAGAGTTGTTCAGAACCTTTTACTGAGTTCGATAAAATTATGCACTTGTTCAAATATGGTTAAAATTGATTGTTGGCAAGCTGTTCCAAAAAGAAGTATTTTTATGGATAGGTCGGTAGGTTTTAAGAGGTCGAGAGTAGTTTTTCGTACATCTGAATGTATGGGACAATATAGTAAGAAATGTTCAGGATTTTCGAAAGAGTGACCACAAGAGCAGGTAGGATTGTCCGAAATGTGTCGAAGGAATCTATGTCCATTTAAGTCGCTACAAGAAAGACGAAGGCGAGCATGCAAAATTTGATTTTTTCGAGAGCCAAATGAATATGATGTGGGTATCAGGATGTCATTAGATTTAAGAGCTGCTTTAAAAGAATTTATTGAAGGAAGAATTTTTAAATCACCAGAAAGGTTATTCCAGTCTCTAATTCCAGACGGTATGAATGATCTAAAAAAAAAGCTCAGTTCTACATTTATATTGTTTCAAATTGTTGGTATTTCTCAAGTTGTATGGTGTATCAGTTATTTGTATCAGATCAGTAAGGTAATTCGGAGTAAGATTGTGATAAATTTTGTACATCATGAATAGTTTATGGCGGTGTCGTCTTTCTTGTAGCGTTACTACACCCGTTTCTTGATATAATAACCTGTGACTGGTACCCCTAACAGCCCCACATATAGTCCTGAGTGCGTCTAATTGGAGGTTTTCTAACAAATCTTTTAGTTTTGCAGTGCACCCATCCCATATTACGTCACAATAATCGAAAATAGGTAAAATAAATGAAAAATACATAGTCTGCAATGATTTCCTATTGAGACGATATTTTAGTGATCTAAGACAGTTAACAGCCCTTCCAGTTTTTGTTAAAATCTCATTTATATGCTTATCCCATTGACAGTTTATTTGAAAAATAAGACCTAAATGTTTATGAAAATCCACTTCTTTGATAGGCACGTCGTCTAATTTTAGTGTAGGCAGAACAGGAGTTTGTTTAGTAAAAAGTGCTAGTGTTTCAGTTTTCAGCGGGTTGAAGGACACCAGCCACGTCTTCGCCCAGGTACTTATTCTTTCTAGATCTTCATTTAGGACAATCGCACTCGCTGTTGGGTCATCAATTTTCAGGTACAGGCTTGTGTCATCCGCAAATAGTCTTATGTTCGATCTTATGTTGTTAACAATATCATTTATATATATCAGAAATAGTAAGGGACCAAGGACGGAGCCCTGCGGAACACCAGCTGGTACAGTTCTGGGACAAGAGGAGACTCCACTTATAACAACTTTTTGCTTTCTATCAGATAGATAATTTATAAACCAATTTAGTAAGTCTCCTCTTATTCCAGCTGCACCTAGCTTATGACAGAGTCCGTCATGCCAGACTCTGTCAAAAGCCTTGCTTATGTCGCAGAGCACCGCCCTTGAGTATGAACCTTGATCGATGGCTTGACAAAAGAAGTGCGCAAGATCTATTAGTTGAAAGACAGTTGAATCGCCGTGCAGAAAACTACTTTGCATGTTAGTTATTATAGTGTTAGCCTTCAGGAAGTTAAAGACATGCTTGTAGATACATTTCTCAAAAATTTTGATTATGATACTAAGTAAAGACACAGGCCTATAGTTACTGCATTCAGAAGGATCGCCTTTTTTGTAAATAGCTGTCACGTTTGCTGATTTCCAAAGAACGGATACTTTTTGAACTTCTAAAGAAAGGTTAAAGAGGTTACATAGTGGAATAGATATTTCGTTTGAAACTGCTTTTAATAATTTTCCGCTTATTTCATCTGGTCCTGATGCTTTTGATATTTAGGAGCATATCTCTAACTTCCTGAGGTGTTAGTACTATTTGAGTGAGTGAATTTTGGCACTGTGGAAGATCAGACAGTTGTGCATTCATTGTATCTAATTGTGATTGGTTAATAAAGAACTCATTCAAACAGTCAGCTTTTTCCAAGGCAGTACAAGCCACGACACCATTGAAGACAAGTGGAGGAATTTCAGATTTTGAGATATTTTGATCCTTTACATATGAGTTGACGAGTTGCCACCAATCTTTGGATCCATAATTTTTCTGATTATTACGTATTTCGACTTTGTCGAAAACGTATTGTAATCGTTCGGATTATTACGTATTTCGACTTTGGCGAAAACGTATTGTAATCGTTCGGATTATTTTATTTTTTTTTTTTTTTTTTTTTTGTAATTCTTGGATGAGTTTGCAGACAAACTGGTAAAAGGTGCAGAAATTCTAAATCTACAGTTGATCTAAGAATGATTTCTATTATCAAATAAAACAAAACCGGAAGTTCTATCTCTGACAGGAAGTGAGAACCGGAAGTTCAGGTTTTTTTGCTTTAGCAAGTTTATTTTCAGTTCGATTTTGACCGGATTTTCAGATTTGAAAACTTCAATTTATTTGTCAACTAACAATTATAGGTTTTATGCAATTAGGTTAAATATTTTACCCACGATTTGCAATTCAATATTCAAGGGTCATCGGCAAAAATTTCAGACCGTGATTTCTCCTTTAATATAAATGGTAAAATTTTGAAACTTTACCAGTTGATAGGCGATATGTTTATAATTTTTGAAAAAATGTGAAAAAAAAATTCCACTTCCGGTTTAGCCTCAAATGACGTAATTACGTAACTTCCGGTCTATAACTGCTAGGTGAAAAGTGAAAGCTGTTTTATAAATAACTTGTCAATAGTAATTGATTTGACCTAAATAATTAGGTCAAGCTGCCATATCGGCCGCCATTTTGAATTTTCGTTACAATTCTTAAATCCGAAATTCAGACACTACTGATAGACCGATTTTGATGAAATTTAGCACATAGATACAATGGATCATTATCTACCTTTTCTTGGAGACCGATTTTCAAATTTCGTATTTTCTTTCGAATTATTTAAATTTCGATTTTTTCAAAATTAGGTCACTTTAATGGGTACGGAAGGTGTGACCCACTTAATCTATGACCTTGAAAATTAGGTCAAATAATATTCAATATATTGTCTACGAGTAGATATTTTTTTAATTTGGCTTACTTAAAAAATTCATAGAGATAAGTGTACTTAAATACAGCAAAAATTGATAATTTTCATATTTTCGCCATCATTAACCGTTACGGAAGGTGTGACCTAATTATTTTATGACTTTGAAAACTAGGTCAAATGATATTCAATATATTGTCTAGATGTAGGTAATTGCAAATTTAGCCTACATAATATTTTAAGGCTCTCGAAATACGTTCATAATTGTAAGCAATTCTAGTTAATTTTGTTATCAATTTTCTCAAAGTATTCCTTTTTGCTTGTTCTAATAAGTTTGATGTACCTGTTCCTGATTAATCTAAAATCTTCCCAATCCTTGTCAGAATTCGTTCTGACCGCCTTTTGATGAATTTTGTTCTTTTTTCTACTCATGACTCTAATCGCATTGTTCATCCAAAGTTTATCTCTTGGTCTAATTGTTACAAATTTGTTTGGAATATTTCTCTTGGCTATCTTCATCAACTCACCTGTAAAGGATACAACTGATAGATCAATATTATTCCTGTCTACAATGGTAACCCAACTTGTACCCAGTACGTCATGTCGCAGTCCTATAGTGTTATCGTCAAAGTTTCTGTAGTCCCAAATCAGTCTTTTGAAGGATGATAATTTTGGTTTCAATAAATGTAAACGACAATACACAGGCCGGTGGTCACCACAAGCACGAAGCCTGGGCAATTTGTTATTTTCAAGTCAATTAATGTTTGGGTGTTTGATTTTGTGTCAATGCGCGTTGGTTCGTTTATAATTTGTTTCATGTCAAATAAGTTTATTGATGTGTGGAGGAAAGAATCGTTAATAGTAAAAAAGTCAATGTTAAAGTCGCCAAAAATGAATATTCTGTCAATTTGGTCAGATGCTGCAAGTGAAATCGAATTTAATATGGAATTATTGATTGAATTTCTGGAATTTGGTGGTCTGTAAAATGTGCCAATTAAAAGTTTTATTTTATTAAATTTAGTTTCAATCCATACGGCCTCTGTATTGTCGGTTTCCAGATCTTTTTTTCGTTTAATAACAAAAGTATTTCTGATAAAAAGAGCAACCCCACCACCCCTTCCGTCGGTCCTGTCTTTCCTAATGGGTGCAAAGAAACCTGGGATAGAAAGGGTGTTAGAAGATATGGTTTTGTCAAGCCATGTCTCAGTAAGATGAAATCAAGTTTCTCAGAAAATTCGGCAAATATTATATCTCTTCTTGTCTTCTGTTTTTTAATACTCCTTACATTCAGATGTACGAAAGAAATATTTTGAGATGGGCTAGGATTCAACTCAATATCACCAGCAAGTATTAACAGCAACCTATTAATGAAAAATAACAGAGAAATAAATAAATAAATGTGAGGTGCAGAATTAAAAATGTAGAAACTATATACATTCAAATATATACAATAACGTCTGCTGTAGCACTTCGAGAGACTATATACAGAGACGGAGGCAACATAATTTCTATTCTGTCATTTCTATTAATCAGGATTTTGAACAATATATCTATTGATAAGATTTCAATGAAATAATAGTAAGTCTGTTGACTATGTTTAGTATTCTATATAACAATATATCTAAAGATTTCAATGAAATAATAATCTATGTAATTCTATTGACTATGTTCAGTATTTTATATAACAATATATCTATTGGTAAGATTTCAATAAAATAATAATCTATGTAATTCTATTAACTATGTTCAGTATTCTATATAACAATATATCTATTGGTAAGATTTCAATGAAATAATAATCTATGTAATTCTATTGACTATGTTCAGTATTCTATATAACAATATATCCATTTGTAAAATTTCAATGAAATAATAGTCTGTGTAGTTCTATTGACTATGTTCAGTATTCTATATACCTAGACAATATTATGATTTCAATGAAATAATAATCTATGTAATTCTATTAACTATGTTCAGTATTCTATATAACAATATATCTATTGGTAAGATTTCAATAAAATAATAATCTATGTAATTCTATTAACTATGATCAGTATTCTATATAACAATATATCTATTGTAGAAGGTAGACAAACTGGGTACCAATATCTGAGCACGGAGGCATGTATGGGATCACTTAGGTTGTCTGAATATGGCATCCTGGCATGCCCCCCCCCCCTGGTGGGGAAGGGGATGGCTACCCTTCTAAAGGGCCCCAAAATAGGTTCAAACTAGTTGACGGAGATACCACCCGAAATCTCCACCGCTGTCCACTTAGTACCTTAAGATATTCATCAGTGCAAATGGCAGAAATTTTGTCTGGTGTGGAGTGGGTGCCAGACGACCCTTAAAGGGTCCCAAAAAGGGGCTATCCTAGATGACATTGGAACCAACCAAAACTTATGCCAAAAGAACCAGTAGGGTATGAAGAGTGTAAAACACCCAATGCCAGAAAAATTATCCGGTGGTAGGGTCGTGCCAGAAGCCCTTTAATTTTGGACCCATCAAAAAGCCCACAGGATGGGGGTTCAGACTACATTGCCGAGGTACCACCCGAAATCTCCACCAATGTCAATTTATTACCTTCATATTTTAATTAAAGATTTTAAAGATGTCCGACATTTAATTGAAGTTTTGAATCAATTTAAACTAATCTCTGGTTTATCTATTAACTGGGCAAAGACAAAAGCATTTGACTTAAACAGTGGCATTAAAAATTTAGAACAAAATATAAATAGTATTGGATTAAAATTTTGTCAGTCATCAATCAAAATTTTAGGCATAATTTTTTCATTGGACTGTAATTTAAAGACCAAATTGAATTTTGATTCAAAAATAATGGAAATAGAAAAAATATTAAAACAATGGAATGTCCGAAACCTCACTTTAATTGGTAAAAATATTATAATTAAAACTTTTTGCATATCAAAAATAGCGCTATTGTTACAATCCATATTTGTTCCTGAAAATATAATTACAAAACTGTCAAGAATTTTCTTTAATTTTCTCTGGAATGGTCCAGATAAAATAAAACGTGACGTCATGTATCAACCATGTGAAAAAGGGGGAATAAAATTTATAAATTTAAAAGAATTTCATAAAAGTAAATCAATATTCTGGATCAAAAAGTTATTCCAGGAATCGAATCAGCCCTGGTTAACCACGCTCAATTTTAGTTTACATCCATTTGATCCATTGCTTTTAACAATCTGTAATAATGATAGAACAAAAAAAGGAATACCTTCACCATTTTACAAACAAATTTTCGATAATTGGTATGACTTACTTAACGACAAAATAGACGAGACAATGGAAATTCAAGACCAAATTATATATTTGAATAAACACATAAATAAAGATCAAGACATGAATACTATGAAAATGCTTATGATGAAAAAACTTGTATTTATATCTGATTTTATTAAACCTTATAATATCAACACCCTAACTGAAGCTGAGAAATTAACATATTACGGATACCGAACAAAATGTAAAAAAATAATAAATTTCAATGAAATCAGTCTGAATTCTAAAGAGACAAGTGAGGCCATGCTTATGAATAATACTGATTATTCATCATGCAACGACGTATACAAACAAACAATTTTATCTACCTTACAACATACCTTTAAAAAAATATACTCCACGGAATTCACAACATGCAAATCACGGCAGATGTATAATAAAAGATTACAGACAAACGATTTCTTAACACCTAATGCGTTTGTAAAATGGCAAGACGAATTAAATATTGAGTTGACAGAGAACGATATCACAGAAATATTTACAAGATTACATTCTATTTGTATAGATGTGAAATTAAAAAACTTTCAATATAAATATGTGCATAAAATCATTTATACAGTGAAATCTCATTATCTCGAAATCGGTAATGTCGAAGGTCCCGATATGTCGAAGTCGGAGCTTGGTCCCTGCCATATCCTTCTTTAACTCCTTTTAAAAAAACAGTTTATCTCGAATTGCATATCTCGAATAACTCGCTTATTTCGAACAAATCTCACAGTCCCATCAAGCAATTATTAAGTAAATCGCGTTGTTAATCTCGAAGTCGTTAATCTACACGTATAATCCTTTGATATGCACTCGCTACTAATCAACATAACTGACACCAATTAACCGCAGCCATTGTTCGCGGCACTATTTATGTTTACTCAATGGTTGCGTACAAATTCACACTGCTAATAATATTCCTTTGTCTTATATATTTATTGTCAGTCTGGTTAATTATCATACACAGTGAAGGGAAGTAACTCCAATTCAAAATGGCGGCCAAAATTGACGATCGTGGATCTCGAAGTACTGCTTATGTCGAAGTATTTACTTGGTCCCGCGGACTTCGAGATAACGAGATTCTACTGTACCAATATCAACCTGTTCAAATTTCATCTTACTGAAACAACTTTATGTGATCTGTGTCATTCAGATCTTGAATCAGTTGAACACCTTTTTATATATTGTCCATTTGTTAATGAGATCTGGTCCCATGTTCGAAAAATTATAAAATTAAATAATATTAACATCCAGCTCGACAATAAAGCCATCCATTTGGGAATAGATAAAAATCAATTTGAGAACAAAGACCAATATGAATTAATTAACCATATCATAATTTTATCCAAATTCTTTATCTTCAAATGCAAACATTCCAATTACAAACCGGTATTAAAACAATTCATCTCATATACAGAATCAATTGCTAGTATTGAAATAAAACAAAATGAAAGCCGTACGAACAAGTGGAAATATATTTACATATAACTAGCTATATTTATTACTTCGAAATATAAAATATTAATTATATTGTAATTTTTTGTTCAAATTAAACATGTTGTGTAATATATTGTATATTTGAGGATGGAAAAAAAATGTATTCTTTCAGTTCGATTAACTTGGTGCGGAAATTTGTAATATATGTAATATTAATTATGTACATGTATGGTTATTGTATAATGATATGTACAGAATGTAAGAATGTAAAATGTTTACAATATAATAAAATATAAGGCATTCCAAAAAAAAAAAAAAAATATTCCAGTACAGACAATCATCATGCACTATGGCAAAGGAAATGACCGTCGCTACATCGACTTGACTGCTATTGCCAAGACATTGGAGGAGAAGAGAGCAGGCCTTCCAGCAGCATTGTCAGGTCTACACGCGTTCACCGGATGTGACGTGACCTCAGCCTTCTACAGAAAGGGGAAGGTAAAACCCTTGCTGTTGGTGGAGAACAGCACCCAATTAGTAGAGTTTTTCAACAGTCTGTCATCCAGGAATGAGCCAAATGGAACGCTTGCTGAAGAATTTGTGTGTGCATTGTACGGAGGTAAAGGAATGGTGAATGTCAATGACGCAAGACACTCCAAGCTGCTTCAGATGACTGGGAAAATTAGAAAGGTGAAATATAAATTTAGTGTACTCTGGCATTACCTTCACTATTTGTCACAGCTTATTTTTCTTTGTTCAAATCTGACACTGACATGACTGAGTTCGTATTTACCTGTCCTGTGTTAAATGCATGTCACTATGTAAACTGGGTCACTATCTATTTATAAAATGTCTTTTATTTCAGGAGAACACGCTGGCCAACATGAAAACGGTGGACTGTGCGCTGTTACCCCCATGTGGCAAGACTGTACGTAATAAGATGAGGCGCGCCCATTATGTTGGCAATATCTGGTGTAATGCAGACACCCCACATCCAGACCGGGGTTTGGACCCAATTGATTATGGGTGGATAGAAAAGAATGGTAATTTTGTTCCTGATTGGTTCCCAGGTCCTACAATGCCTGACAACCTGTTCGCAGAGGAAAATGATGAGACAGAGGACGTCAGTGATACTGGAAACGCTGGAGATCAAACTTCCGACATAGAATGGAGTGACGACACAGACAGTGATATGGGCTAGAGAACCAGATTATCTGTTCAAACATACTTACCTGTCCTGTGTTAAATGCATAACACTATGTAAACTGGGTCACTATCTATTTATAAAATGTCTTTTATTTCAGGAGAACACGCTGGCCAACATGAAAACGGTGGACTGTGCGCTGTTACCCCCATGTGGCAAGACTGTACGTAATAAGATGAGGCGCGCCCATTACGTTGGCAATATCTGGTGTAATGCAGACACCCCACATCCAGACCGGGGTTTGGAACCAATTGATTATGGGTGGATAGAAAAGAATGGTAATTTTGTTCCTGATTGGTTCCCAGGTCCTGCAATGCCTGACAACCTGTTCGCAGAGGAAAATGATGAGACAGAGGACGTCAGTGATACTGGAAACGCTGGAGATCAAACTTCCGACATAGAATGGAGTGACGACACAGACAGTGATATGGGCTAGAGAACCAGATTATCTGTTCAAACATACTTACCATCCGCTTAAGACTGTCATAGGGTGGAGTGATTTGTTTCTGCTGCCATATAAATAAAGATCTATTGTAGAACACAGACATTGACAGTTCATCTTCGATATATTATGCATTTAAGGGGATTTGACTCATATCCCACAGAGGCCAATCACTGCAGTTTTAAGTCTCGTTACACCACAAGGCGTCGCTTGACAAAATATTGTCATATGCATCTGATTGGTCAAAGCCCCTCTGACCAATCAGATGCATATTACACAATTCTGTCAAGCGACGCCTTGCGGTGATGGCCACTATGGTATTTGCTACCAAAACAACAACCTTCCAATACCAATAATAAGGGTTAGTTGGTTCTGGTTGAGTGTGACTTAAAGTTAACAGTCGATGGTGAACAATGATTGATTCAGTAATAAGAAAAATAAATTTGCAGTGGTGAATCATTTTAAAAATGATGGTTCCAGCACAACTCTACCACTGGAATAAATCTGTATAGCATTGGGTGCTCTATACTAGACAGAACCCCCCATAAGGTAACAAGTATACATTGGTTGTGATTTCAGGTGGTATCTACTCAATCAAGTTTGAAGTCATACTGTGGGCCTCTTTGAAGAGTTCAAAATTTAAGGGCTTTTGACACAACTCTTCCACTGGATAATATGTCTGACATTCGGAGTTTGACACTTTACAAACCCTACTGAGTCTTTTGTTTTGCATTAGTTTTCGTTGGTACCAATGTCATCTACGATAGCCCCTTTTAGGGACCCTTTAAGGGTCGTCTGGCACCCGCTCCACACCAAACAAATTGTCTGCCATCTGCACTGCTGAACAACTTAAGGTAATAATTTGACATTGGTGGAGATTTCGGGTGGTACCTCGGCAATGTAGTCTGAACCCATCCTGTCAGCTTTTTGAAGGGTCCAAAATTGAAGGGCTTCTGGCACAACCCTACCACCGGATAATTTTTCTGGCATTGGGTGTTTTACACTCTACATACCCTACTGGTTCTTTTGGCATAAGTTTTGGTTGGTTCCAATGTCATCTAGGATAGCCCCTTTTTGGGACCCATTAAGGGTCGTCTGGCACTCACTCCACACCAGACAAAATTTCTGCCATCTGCACTGCTGAATATCTTAAGGTACTAAGTGGATATTGGTGGAGATTTCGGGTGGTATCTCCGTCAACCAGTTTGAACCTATTTTGGGGCCCTTTAGAAGGGTAGCCATCCCCTTCCCCACCAGGGGGGGCATGCGAGAATGCCATATTCAGACAACCTAAGTGATCCCATACATGCCTCCGTGCTCAGATATTGGTTCGTCAGTTCGTCTACCTTCGAGGCCCTGGGCTGCCGGTCTATATATTCAGTATTCTATATAACAATATATCCATAGGTAAGATTTCAATGAAATACTAATCTATGTAATTCTATTAACTATGTTCAGTATTCTATATAACAATATATCCATTGGTAAGATTTCAATGACATAATAATATATGTAATTCTATTAACTATGTTCAGTATTCTATATAACAATATATCCATTGGTAAGATTTCAATGAAATAATAATCTATGTAATTCTATTAACTATGTTCAGTATTCTATATAACAATATATCTATTGGTAAGATTTCAATGAAATAATAATCTATGTAATTCTATTGACTATGTTCAGTATTCTATATACCTAGACAATATTTAGATTTCAATGAAATAATAATCTATGTAATTCTATTAACTATGTTCAGTATTCTATATACCTAGACAATATTCAGATTTCAATGAAATAATAATCTATGTAATTCTATTATTTTACTTACCTTTGTGCAACCGGTGCTAGTTGTATTGACTACTGTACAGTTAGTAAAAATCTGTTCCCAGATATTCGAACTTTTTGTGTATTAAATTGTGACATCACAAAACATTTACCTATTTCTGTAACATTGTTCAATCGAAATAAAAACATTCAAAAAAATATAGGCGCATCCACAAGGAAAATAAAATGGAAGGATAAACAAGAATATATAAAATGTCGAGATTTCTATAGACAAATGTGTACGATGAAAATGTGTACGATTGAAAAAGGCACAATATAGAGAGTCTGTGATAAATGATTTAATTCACTCATGTGATTTGAAGGATAGCAATCAATTTTGGTCCTGTCTTAAGAGAATTCGCCCAAATAAAAGTGTGAAGCAAAATAATATTACTTTAGACGCATGGTCAGAGTACTATAGTTAGTTACTGAACCCTATATCCTCCGATAGAAATGTGTAATTCGATATAACTGTTGATGACTTTCTTCGTGATCATGATAATCTGTGTGTCACATGTCTCACTGATGTTTATACTTTAAATAGGGAAGTTTCAGAAGAAGAAATTTCAACTGCTCTTTATGGTATGAAGAACGGTAAAGCTGGTGGTGAAGACATGATAGCTGCTGAATTCTGGAAATGTGCATACCCAACTCTAGCACCATTACTCCTAAAACTATTTAACAATGTATTAATTTCTGAAAGTTTCCCAGATTGCTGGTCAACAAGCATTATTGTACCCATTTTCAAAAAAGGGATCCAAACAATCCTGGGAATTATCGGGGTATTTCTTTACTGAATGTTTTGAGCAAAGTATTTACATCAATATTAAGCAAACGATAGGTCTCTTGGTCAAACTCGAATAACTTTATGTGAACAGCAGGCTGGTTTCCGACATGGCTATTCCACTATAAACAATATATTTATTTTAAATAGTCTAGGTGAAAAATACGAAAACGTCTTCAGGTACTCTATATTGTGCATTCATTGATTTTTTTAAGGCCTTCGATGATTTGAATAGAAGTAAGCTTTTCTATAAGCTAATAAAAAGTGGTGTTCATGGCCAAATTATTGGTATATTGAGAAACCTCTATTCTAAAGTGAACGCAAGGGTTCGAGACAATGGTTACTTCTCAGACCCTTTTAATGTGCGACTCTGGTGTACGCGAAGGCTGTATGACGAGTCCGTGGTTATTTCTTTTTTTCATAAACGATCTAATAAATGATCTTAAAATAAAGGGGGAAATGGAATATTTGTAAACCAATCCATAGAAGACATTTTTGCTTTGCTTTTCGCAGATGACCTGTCATTATTAGCTGACACAATAGGTGGCTTACAGACCAAATTAGGTGTCTTAACTACATATTGCCAGAAATGGAACCTCAAAGTTAATATTGACAAATCCAAAATAATTGTTTTTAAGAAAGGGGGGTGTATTAAAAGATGTGAGAAATGGTACAAAACTAGATATTGTAAATAGTTATAACTATTTAGGAGTTTACTTTAGTAATCGTTTAAATTGGAATACATGTTGTAAGCACTTATCAGAGCAGGCAACAAAGGCTATAAATGTTATTATAGGTAGTCTGTGCAGTGAAGGAAATCGAAATTGTAAAATAGCTTTTAAAATATTTGATGCTATGGTCTCCCCTATCCTTTATTACGGGGCTGAAATATGGGATGTTAAATATAGACATGAAATTGAGCACATACAAAACATATTTTGCAAATGGCTGATATGTACCGGTCAGAAAACAATGACTGCTATTGCCAGGGGAGAGTGTGGTAGGTTTGAGTTATCTGTGAATTATATGTGTAAACCAATTAAATATTTTTTAAGAATACAATGTATGTCTAATGATAGGTTGCCAAAACAATGTTATAAAATGTTATATGAACTCGATTTAATTGGAAGAAGAACTTGGTGCACTAGTGTTAAAGCTCTTCTATTCAACTCTGGATTCGGTCACGTTTAGGAAGCTCAGTCGGTTGGTGATATAAAACAATTTATTAAATATTTCAAAACCCGACTTAAGGACATAAATCTCCAATTATGGACTTTCATAATAAACGAATCCAATAAAAGCCAGTTCTATTCTCAAATTAAATCAGTGTTCAGATGTGAGGATTTGATATATAACAAGCTCAGTAGTATTAGAGTATTTAGATATCCGGCATCCCGCCATTTCGCTATGCTCCACTCCGGTCTACCGGATATCTAAATACTCTATGACTTCTTAGAATAAATAGACCAAAAACATGTCTTTTATAAACATTCATTCCCCTAAAACCTATTTTGGATCAGGGGACATTCATAAATCCCTAACTAAACTTCCAGGTTTCCCATGGTCTAAATATAAAGGTGAGAAACATCTTCCAGGTCATAATTACACTGGTCCAGGAACTAGGTTAGATTTACGACTAGTTGAAAATGATAATCCAAAACCAGGTGAAGAACCTGTTAATAGAGTTGATGCTGCTGCACTTAAACACGACAAACTATACAGAAATGAAGACTTACAATTTCGACACGAAGCAGACAAATGATTAAAGAATTAGAATCTATTCCAAATCCTACTTTTAGAGAAAAAGTTGAAAGAGCATTAATCATAAGATTATTAAAATCAAAAAAGAAATTAGGTATGGGATTAGCAGATGAAATTCATAAAGAATTCAGAAAAACTAAAAACTTTTTAAAAGTGAAAGTATTCGCCAAAAACGATATATGGTCTGCAGATTTAATTAATATGCCCCCAGAAAGAGGTTATAAATATTGTTTAACAGTTATAGATTTATATACAAGATACGCTTGGGTTATTCCTCTAAAAAACAAAACAGGACTAACTGTTAAAAAAGCATTTGAAACAATAATGAAACATAGAAAACCAAAAAAGTTATGGGTAGATCAAGGAGCAGAATTTTATAATAAAAATATGAAATCTTTAAGGTTTGAAATTTACAGTACATATAACGAAGGTAAAGCTGTAGTATTTGAGAGATTTAACAGAACTCTCTAAAAAACAAATTCAAAAAATTCACAGAATTGAAGTCTCAAAAATGGCTTAAAATATTACCTATTGTCGTCGATGAATATAATAATAAAATTCATTCATCTATAAAGGTTACTCCTACAGAAGGAAGGAAAGGAAGGAAGGAAATCGAAATTGTAAAATAGCTTTTAAAATATTTGATGCTATGGTCTCCCCTATCCTTTATTACGGGGCTGAAATATGGGGTGTTAAATATAGACATGAAATTGAGCACATACAAAACATATTTTGCAAATGGCTGATATGTACCGGTCAGAAAACAATGACTGCTATTGCCAGGGGAGAGTGTGGTAGGTTTGAGTTATCTGTGAATTATATGTGTAAACCAATTAAATATTTTTTAAGAATACAATGTATGTCTAATGATAGGTTGCCAAAACAATGTTATAAAATGTTATATGAACTCGATTTAATTGGAAGAAGAACTTTGTGCACTAGTGTTAAAGCTCTTCTATTCAACTCTGGATTCGGTCAGGTTTAGGAAGCTCAGTCGGTTGGTGATATAAAACAATTTATTAAATATTTCAAAACCCGACTTAAGGACATAAATCTCCAATTATGGACTTTCATAATAAACGAATCCAATAAAAGCCAGTTCTATTCTCAAATTAAATCAGTGTTCAGATGTGAGGATTTGATATATAACAAGCTCAGTAGTATTAGAGTATTTAGATATCCGGCATCCCGCCATTTCGCTATGCTCCACTCCGGTCTACCGGATATCTAAATACTCTATGACTTCTTAGAATAAATAGACCAAAAACATGTCTTTTATAAACATTCATTCCCCTAAAACCTATTTTGGATCAGGGGACATTCATAAATCCCTAACTAAACTTCCAGGTTTCCCATGGTCTAAATATAAAGGTGAGAAACATCTTCCAGGTCATAATTACACTGGTCCAGGAACTAGGTTAGATTTACGACTAGATGAAAATGATAATCCAAAACCAGGTGAAGAACCTGTTAATAGAGTTGATGCTGCTGCACTTAAACACGACAAACTATACAGAAATGAAGACTTACAATTTCGACACGAAGCAGACAAATGATTAAAGAATTAGAATCTATTCCAAATCCTACTTTTAGAGAAAAAGTTGAAAGAGCATTAATCATAAGATTATTAAAATCAAAAAAGAAATTAGGTATGGGATTAGCAGATGAAATTCATAAAGAATTCAGAAAAACTAAAAACTTTTTAAAAGTGAAAGTATTCGCCAAAAACGATATATGGTCTGCAGATTTAATTAATATGCCCCCAGAAAGAGGTTATAAATATTGTTTAACAGTTATAGATTTATATACAAGATACGCTTGGGTTATTCCTCTAAAAAACAAAACAGGACTAACTGTTAAAAAAGCATTTGAAACAATAATGAAACATAGAAAACCAAAAAAGTTATGGGTAGATCAAGGAGCAGAATTTTATAATAAAAATATGAAATCTTTAAGGTTTGAAATTTACAGTACATATAACGAAGGTAAAGCTGTAGTATTTGAGAGATTTAACAGAACTCTCTAAAAAACAAATTCAAAAAATTCACAGAATTGAAGTCTCAAAAATGGCTTAAAATATTACCTATTGTCGTCGATGAATATAATAATAAAATTCATTCATCTATAAAGGTTACTCCTACAGAAGCTTCAAAAAATCCAGATATTATAAAATCAATTAACACACAAAACAATTTTGAAAATGAGAATTTAAATATTAAACGCAAATTTAAAGTTGGGGATCGAGTAAAAGTAAATTCGAAAAAGGTTATGTTGGATATTGGACGAATGAAATCTTTATTATTGATAAAGTTAATGAAACTTCACCACCAACTTACAGTTTAGTAGATTTACATAGTGAAGAAATTTTGGGTAGATTTTTTCAAAACGA
>CM060199.1:25735740-25795566 GCA_030562195.1 Nipponacmea schrenckii
TCTTGGGGGACTGGCAATCCTCCTATTGTGCCAACAGGAGAAATGAAGTTGTTTTGTGTCGCTCTCGTCTTGGACATACTCACCTTACCAACTGTTACCTGCTCAAGCGAGAGCCTCAGCCAGTCTGTGAGCACTGCCAGGTTCGCCTGACAGTGAAACACATTATGATTGAGTGCACGCATCTCAAACCTATAAGATCTCAGCACTACTGTGCTAGATCCTTGTTCCATGTTTGCGCAACCTTCTCTTTATGAGAAAGTTGTCGCGTTTTTAAAACAGCCTAATCTGTATTGTATTTTTTTTAAATATTGTGTTTTAGTTTAGTTTTGCTATTTTGTTTTTAGCCCATCTTGGGTTACAACCATTCTGTGATATTGTTTTTAGCATTGTTTTGTCGCCCTTTTTGGGGGGTTTCTGTGATAATTTTTATTTTAATATATTGATTTTCTAGTTTTAAATTTTTGTTTTTGTTTAAATCGTATTCAAGTGCTATATAGCCCGTTTTGGTGCTGATGCACTTTAATACATTTCGTTTCATTTCATTTCGAATAAAGAATATTACTGAACAAATTAACGATTAAGCCGAACTAATAATGCCCACTTCATAACGCCGAATGAAGTTTACCGAAAAATTGTTGAATAACATTTCTCGCATTTCATGAGTACGTTATCATTATGACGACAAGTGGCGCTGCTCAGTTTGAGTTAGAGCTTCGTCCCTATTTATTTGGCCAATTTTAATGGCCGGCAAGTGGTTGTGTAGAAAGTAATGAATCTTATTACGAATTCAAATTTTATGAATTAAGAATGATCAATTTTGGCATTGATTGTCTTCCATAAAACCATTCTATTTCATTCCGTTCATTCTACTGTGAATAGTTGTACTTATATTGAACTTTATACTTCTCCTAATAGAATAATTGAAGATTGTTGTGAAGACATGGAATGTGTATTCTTTAAGGGAGCTATAGGCTATTTATGTGGATATATGAGATACTGTTATGCATTTCATTCCGGAACTTCCTAATTTGCTGGATTGGCCATTTGGAGGCAAATATTATGGCCCTTTGGAGGCAAACTCTACGATTTTTAATGAAATTTGTGCGAGAAAAACATTTAGGTCGACATTACTTGTACTGAACATTGATATTTTGAACATTTTTTATGAACAATTCTTAAATAATTTACCGGTATACTGTTCTTAGCTTTAACTATGATAAATTGCTGATATTATAATATTATTATAAATTAAATAAATCAATGTTATCGAATTCTAATTTAAAGAACACTATTTCATACTTTTGGCGGGGTTGGCAGAATCAAAAAATACTTTTTCAAAATTATCTGAATTGGTGGGAGGAGGGTAAGAAACATTTGGGCAAAATTTGCAAGGATTATTCATCTATTTTATGTAAAGATAGAAAACAAGAACTTATTTGTAAATATAAAACACTTGAACAACTGGAAAATGACACAAACTTTAATTTAGCACATGTAAATCAAATTAAGGGGGTTGACAACCTTATCGTTCGAAGTGTATTTCAATCAAGAAACGTATTAAGTTTATATCCATTCTATTTGGCATTAAAAGAAACTCATCTAGTAAAAATTTTAGCTCAATCGCTTCAGTAGTTCGTCTGATATCCGTCCGTGAAGATAATCTATTTATAGAACAAAACGGGGTATTCCTCTATGTAGACGTACAAATTACGTTGTCAGTAAGAGTTTGTGTATCGGGGGAATCCAGAAGTCACGTGATGTCCCATAAATCTTTACGTCACATGTAAACAAAGAAAATTTTATGATTGGTGGGTAGGGGTGTTTTGACATGTGTTAATCCATTGTTTTAGCACTCCAATTGTGTGGATATCGGTGCATATCGATGCCTAAAAGGTGCTTAAAGATTTCTACAGCATGAAAGACAATCTTTTAACAACATGGTCGTTAATTACGTAAGGTTTACATGTGTTTGCAAAATGTTGAAAAAAAATGCCATTTTTCCAAAAGCATATCTCCCTTACAATTTATCCGATTTTTACAAACTTTGGCTTCAGCTAAAGTTTACGATGTCCTCTATAACTTTACGTTGGCTTTTTTTTTTATAAAATGAATAGTTTTTTAAAAATTCAATTTTTCGTAAATGCACTCGCAAAATTTTGATTTGTATCAATATCTTCAAAACAAAAACAAAATTTTCCAAAAAGCCAACGTAATTTTGTAGAGATACATGTAGACTTGCGTTGTGCAAAATTTCAACCTTCTATATTAAATAGCCTAGTAGATATGCTAATTTTAAGGGAATAATTGACGTTTTTTTCGTTCATCTTTCATACCCTATTTCTTAAAGTGGAAATGTCATAAAGAAATAAATTTTATATTTTTGGATAGCTGAAAGTCCCCTCTTTACATTGATATTTAAATATTTCAGATAGGTGGAAAAGAAGTGGTTGAAATCGTCTATTTATTGTACATAGGTTTAGGGTTGTCAACCCCCTTAAGCATGAAATTTTTAGACTTGAACAGCAGAGGGTTAAGGGGGTGTACATAAGATCAAAAACTGACTATGTAAATACAGATGAAGAAAATGTACACATGTATTAAAAATAGAAATTAAAAATGCGAAAAAAAAAATGTATAGATGAACTTGAAAATTTAAGGGGGGGGGTGATATCACAAACCGGGAGGGTATCTTAGACATTATTCACAATTTTTATACAACACTCTACACTTCACAGCATGTAAATAAACACAAAATACACCACTATCTTTCAAACTGTCCACCCCTCACTCACACTAATCAATCTCTCATTAGCGACCCCTTTTTCTCAAAAGATGAAATTTTAGCGGCTTTCAGAATGGCAAAACACCGGGGGTTGATGGATTAAATAAGGCATTTTATGAAGAAAATTGGGAAATTCTAGGGGATGATCTGTGTGAACTTTTCAACAATATTTATTTACGGGGGAAATTGTCTAAATCTATGAGGGAGGGAGTAATAACATTAGCATATAAAGGGAAAGGACAGACAAGACTACTCAAAAACTATCGACCTATTTCTCTTCTCTGCTCTGATTATAAAATTATTCCTAAGATTCTAGCTAAGTGACTGAAAAAAGTGATTAATTCCATTATTTATGACGTACAGACTGGGGCAGGGGCGGACAAGACTATTATCAACAATCTACTATCTATTGACTACTTACTGCTCTATATCAATCAGAAAAACATTCCTTCTAATCTATCCACTTTTGACCAGGAAAAAGCGTTTGACAGAATCGATATAAATTATATTATTTTATAAGAGTATCTAAATTTTCCACAATATTTCATTAGATGGGTAAGCATACCCTATAAAGATATTACTAGTAAAGAGGAGGTTTCAGGTGCTTTTACTAGTGATATCGCCATAGACAGAGGTGTCCGACAGGGTTGCCCTCTCAGCATGGCACTATCCTCCATTGCAATTCATCCGTTGGCAGTTTATATTCAGAACAATGATTGTATTAAAGGTACTAAGATCCCAAATTTCGATCGAGAAATCAAAATATTTCAACACGCGGATGATTTATCTTCTATAACGACCTCGAAACAGTCTTTTGGCTTGATTCTACAGGAATTTGATAGATTTAGTAAGGTATCCGGGTCTAAATTAAATGTAGAGAAAACAGAAATATTGTATATGAAACTTTATACCCGTTCAAAATCAACATTCGATCAGAGATGTCATTAAATTATTAGGTATTTGGTTTGGTAAGGGTCAGATAGGGAAAAACTGGGATATGATAGTGACTAAGACTCTAAGTATGACTTTAAGATGGACTGACAGACGGTTAAGGGAAAAACTAATTGTAATCAACACATATATTATCAGCCTGTCTGTGTACGTCTCACGAATCGTCCCACCATCCAAGTCCGCATTGAAAAACACCCCACAAAAAAACTGTTTTAACTTTAGTCGGGTGGAAACAGCTCATGCCACCCGACTAAAGTTAAAACAGGTATCACCTCCACTCTAGCCCGGCGTGCCAAACTATTATGTGATGAAGCGGAATTAGCAACAGAAATTAACCACCTACAGGAAGCACTCATTGAATATAACAACTATCCAGCAAATATGGTAAACCAGTCGATCACAAAGGCCCTAACCCATACCTAAAAACCTCCATCAGCTCTGAAACGACCAGCACCAATTAAAGTCGTCTTACCATTTATGGGTCCTATTAGTTATCAAATAAAGAGAATACTTTCCACACAACTTGGGGCAGATGTTAACTTTAGCAGCGGGAGCACATTGAAAACCCTACTCTAAGCTGATGGCCGCATATCCAAACCTGTGCCAGACCCCAAAGGTGTCATCTATAAGATACACTGCAGCTGTAATAAAACTTATATTGGCGAGACATCCAGACCCATTTCAGTCAGAATTAAAGAACACCAAGCAGCAGTCAACAAGCGAGAAGAAGAACAAGTCAGCTATAGCAGAACACTTAGCCAAGAAACCAGGACATCACATACAATGGAATAAAACTGATATATTAGCCAATAATCTCCCAGAGTGGAAGTCCAGAGTTCTCCACGAAGCATTAGAAATACAGAAAGTTAAGCCTCAATTGAATAGGGATACTGGTCACTTTTTACCAAACATTTGGGTCAACTTATTCGATGCCTAACATCTATCATATTTATTACTTAATTCGTTATAATACCACTCACTATTGTTATTTCTATGTTATTCATATTCATCAGTGCTCTGTTGTTTTAATATTACTCCTAGTTCAGTGCTCTAATTACCTCATGTTATCTAGTTAGTTATCTAATTGGCTTGTTTTGATTTTGTTACCCTTGTCATGCCTTCATCTTCGAAACGTAGTATGTAATAAATTCAGAGGTAGTACATCCATATATTCTTAGTTCTTAATGTAGTAATCCTACCTCTATATGTCTTATAAAGAATTTGTAAATACTTTTGTAAATATCTTTCTCTGCACTTCTCTCTTTTTTCTTTCTGAAAATACTCTATTTCTCAACACTGATCTTAAATTCTGTCCTTTCATCTATACCTTTACCTTTACTATCTGGTCTAATAGAAATCTTAACACTGTACTTTAAAAGATGAATTAATTATAAAAATTTCAAATGTCTTTAACTTCTCTTCTTTCGGCTTCAGCATCAATATTAGGTAAGATCTTTTCATTAGGTTCCTCTTATCTACAGATAGTAGATGATTATTGATTTCATTTTATTTGTATCCAATTTTCCTTTTTGATTTGTGCTCTGTTATATCTACAGATAGTAGATTGTATTTTATTGTTTTTTTGTTAATAGAAGGGGTATAATACAAAATAAAACATTAATCTACAATTATATACATATAAACAAGTATTAGAATCAAAATGATACACGAAAAAAAAAAAGAAGGCTTTTGTGAACCTACTGTAAATCGACATCCAAAGAATTTGCATTCTATCTTTAGAACAACATATCGACACTATAGTGCATTCACGCCAGCACCTAATTCGGTTCATTTATTGAAAATTTTGACTGATTGGCAAGAAGTCAGAAAATGAGCAATTCTATGGCCATTTCCCAGAAGCACTCAAATGTCAACTTTGATTCGATTGGCTGTAACAGTCGGCGTTCGTTCATAATATTTTAAGGCTGTCGAAACATGTAAGCAATGCTAGTTTTGTTTTGTGTTGATATTTTATGCTGATTTAGTATTACAAAACTACAAATTTAAATTATGGCCTTAAAAGATTGGGTGAGATTGTGCATTACTTAACATTTTTCCTAAAACATAATTCTAAATTTTCCTTATTTTAAGTATGGCTGCCATATGGGCATATTTCAACGCATTGCGTTTCTATCTTTGCCTTAGCAGCGCAGAATAACACTTAGCTTAAAATAGTCTATCAACTAATCTGTGAAAAATGAACACAATTTATAATGTATGCAAATTTTCATTTCAGCAAAATGACAGAAGAAAGATCAAACAAGAAGCAAAAAGTAACAGATAGTACTGAGACAATAGTTGGCTTCATACATAATGTATCTGCCATAAAAATCAGCCAAACGAACAACAGCTATTTCAGTTGTTTCCTCCAAACTGAAATTGAAACCATTGAATAAATTTGTTTCTGTGCAGAAAAATTAAAAATGTTCAAAGAATTCGAAAGAGAAGATGTGGCTGTGGAAGTTAAAAATTTGAAGTACGTAACACTAGAATTCTTTTAGTTCACAACCATCATTATTGTCATTATTCACATGTAAACAAACCACTAAAGACTCTCATGCCCACATAACATATTAAATGTATATTTTCGCCACTCTTGTAAATATGTCAAATTGTCCACAACTATTGGTTGAGCCTATAATTACTAGAATACTCAACTGTTAACAAAATGTTTTGCATAACTGTTTGTGATCACTTATTGAAAATCAAACAAATAATAAGATTATTAGTGATTGCCCTTTTTCTTCAAATGTCCACAACACCCTAAATTGCGAAATTGTTGACCAATTTCAACTAAATTGTGTATGTGTCAATTATTGGACCCCTAATATTTACATACATCCAAAGTGGAGATGTTGTTATAAATGCAATAATACCAATTTGTCGAACAAGTCCCTAATTACAAGGAAATTCCCAATCTATGTACAAAAAGCGAAACAAAATACTCTTATTATGTAATTTTTTTCCCTTCTGCATGTTTTTAGGTTGTAAACTAAAGACAATATTTAAAGGAGCCTTATTTGCTTCGTACAATCATCCGACAGCCTCAAACACATGAAATCTTTTGGTTAGCTAATCAGAAATAGTCTACAGAGCTTACCTTTGAAATTTGAACCTTCAAATCCATGTGTATCCATAATTATCCGTGTTTGAAAAATCATAATGTCCTAAGAAATTACGAACGTCCCGCCATATTGGAAAACGGTTCGTCTTGATAATCAAAGAGTTATCCTTCCCGTCGTGCAATAGCGGTCATCTATATAAACAGACTACAACGCATTTTTCAATTGTAGACTTTGTCAACAGGACACACAATTTTCAGACTGACTGGAGACCAGCCGCGTACAGCACGGAAAAAAATGAAAAGTGAAATTTTTTGTTTGAGGTATATTTCAAGGTATTTTGCGATTTTCTTAGAGCTTGAGTATTTCTGAGGACTGTTTAAATGTAACAAAGGCCCAAAACGACCCCTAAAAATCAAGCCTGGGCCTCTTTAACTGATTTCCACAAAGTGTGATAGTGTTTACAATAAGGATGAACGCCATTGATAATCAAGGAAACAAGAAACATTATCAATTATTACGCTTGTTTTAGAAAAAAATTTATGATTGCAGATGTCAACTAAAAAACAGAAGAAAAAAATTATTTTTTAACAACATTTCAACATTAAGTATTTGTGGTGGAAAAATCAGCTTTGTAAAAAGACTAGAAATAAAGGAAGATGAAACAATATTTGATATAACAATAGAACAATTATCCACTAAACCTATTGATGTCTGCGCATTTGTAAGTGTATTGTTTTTTTATAGACCCACACAAAAGTATATACAACTTCTTATCTGTCCACACATCACAATTTTTGAAACGTGAGAGTGTTTAAGACAAAGATGAACACTTTTTACAAATGAGAAATATTTAGGATCTTATTGCTGTGTTCTCCAGAACTCCTCAATTTCTTTAAAAAGGCTTGGGCGTATGTTACCTTGCCTGGAAAGCCACCTTTTCGTTACAATTTGATATAATTTGTATTCTAAAAAATGAAACCAATTCAGTTCAACGTTATGTGAGTAATGACCAATAAACCCTAACACTCACTTTAGCCAATTGGTAAAACTCTTCGATCGTATGACATAATGAATGTGATGGAAGTCAAGAAGCCTTTTGTGGTCCAAAATGAAAAGTAAATTAATGAAAGTCGAAAAAACAAACAACTGATGTTAATATTAAGGCAATTTTATTAGATTGTAGGCTATATTGGCAAGTTTGTAAGCTTACCCTTTCACCACACTTACCAAGCATAACTTAAATTTTTAAAAATATTTTCTTCCTGTTATGATTGAGATTAACATTACGCAATCTATAAATAAATAGTTGTGTAAATAGAAGACCGTTTCCCTTTATCTTTAAAGATTTTTATATTACTTTACTAACAAACTTTTTCTTTATGAAAAAGAACAATTTTTTTTTGCAGTACTCAATATGTGGTAAAGTGATTAATGTCAGTTCAATTATAGAAGTACTGGTATATAAGGTAAAAAACCATGTCAGAATATAACAATTACTGATGGCAAACATAAAATTCATCTACCTCTCTTTGGAGATTGGATTAATAATGTACATGTTGGTAAGAGTTACCATTTCATTAATGTTGCTTTACGCATCATTAATAATGAAAAAAGAATAACTGTCGGTAAGGAAACTACTATTCTTGAAATTGATTATGATGCTATCAGAGTTCCCGATAAACATACAAAGTTTATAAAACCTCTTTACAATCCCTTTAAGAGGAAATTTACGATATTTCAGAAACCAGGGCCTGTATAATAACTGGATAGCTCATTGGCCAATAGAATAACGTCAAACGCTTTTGTCTATAGATATTTTAATAATGAATGCCATGTTTATGTCCAATAATACGATCATTATAATTGCCTGCAAGATTTATTTTTGAGACTCTCAAGTAACAACTATGTAGGTCTATCAAAAATGAGTTGCATAATCTGAATATTATTTCTTTTATTGTCTATGTAGCCCATAGAGTTATAACTATAAAAACCTCTATGGTGTGCCTACTAGCCTACACCTGAACGCTTACATCACTGTTTGACTTTGGAAGACTAGGCGTGGATCACAGATAGAGTTAACAAAAGATGCCTAATTTGGTTTAAGAAAAGGCAATAAATGTAATAGAAAAAAAAAACTATTTGCAAAAGAGTCTTATTTCAAAAAATGCTTTTTTGGGATACGTTTACATAGAGCAGGCTTGTGGGCTAGGAATTATTACACCAATGATATTTCATTCACATAGGCGGTAGACTGTTATAGAATATCGTTTAATAAAAGTAGGAGTTATGGGGAATAAAAAATTTCAAATTAAGAGTGCAGATTTTGCCATGCTAAAGCCGAGAATATTTGTTCCCACGCTGGAATTTTGCCAGTTTGCTTGTATCAGGTACCAAAACATGGAACTTAAATGTTCGCGCCTGTTGCCGAGAATGTGACCTGTTTACTTATCATCTAAATATAAAGCCGGTATTGAACCAATCAAATGACGTTATTAAGATATATTACTCCGCCGATTGACCTTTTATAGTTCGGCATGAGGTCAACTCACTGTAAACAATGCTGCGACCGACAAAATACAGTGTTTAATTCATCTCGTATCGAAAGATCCTGGGAAAAGTCTTCAATTGTCGGAAACTAGTTGGACAAAAATTATCTTATGCCAAAGAATGGATAAATCTGGAAGAGGAAGAAAAAAGATTATGTGAAATGCACAAGGATGTGTTTGAAGGTAAGAAAATGAAAGTAAATATTTCATTGAACATTGCTTTGTTTACATTATTTTTTTTTTATTTTTTTTTTGGCTACCCGATGACATTTTCACTGTTTCAAAAATATAGAATACTTTTAAAGTATTTTTAATTGATAGTTCTTATGTTCCACTCAATGTGGATCCTGGTGATATAAAGGCATGAAATTTATCATAGGGATCGGATTCTTAAAATTTCATGGCGGCCATTTTTTTTAATGCGAGAGCGGAAATTCGATGAAATTCTGTACTGAATGTGTTTAATTAAACAATATTCCCAATTGTAGGAAGCGTATAGCTAAACCGAAAGTGTTATAAACGATTTACAGATAAGTCTAAATTAGGCAGGGCTGTTAAAGATCTGAACAGTCTACTCTCAAGGGTGGAAGAAAGGATGTTGTGAGCATTTTCTTTCATATTGTTATAAATATAACCACAATTAGTTCATATTTTGATATGCTTATTATTTAGGTTGGCTAAGGGAAGCTGCAACACCAACAAAGAATGAAAATGTTTTAAGACACATCAGAGATAAAAACTGTGTGGCTATTGAAGTGCAATATCATGCTCTGTTTTTGTTTTAGTCGACAGCAAGTACATCCAGGTGAGTTGGAGTATCTGAATGGTTTAATATGTGGTTCACTTTTGTGTCGTTAATGCCAGTTACTTATCAACCACTTTTGCTGTTTGTTGTTAAAAGTTGTGTCTGAATCTTTCTATGTATATGTGGTGTTAAATTTTTTTGATGAAGGACAGGCCTAATAAATAATTTATTGTCATTCTTTTCAGGTCCAGAAGTTGATGTTTACGAGAAAATATTTGATGCATTTATTGATATTGTAAGAAGAAGGATTTTATGATGGAAAGAAATTCTTAGAAAGTCTAGACATTTAGATATATTTGTTGTTATAATGATAATGATCATCCCACATCTTTCTCTTTTCTTTGTCTTAATTTTCCCTCGGACAGACCATTGTCCTGAACAGGATGATAGAACCCCTACAGGATCTTACATCTGAGCAATGATTGTGTTTTCCTTTTTTTCAAGTTCATTTGCGTTGAAGTTAATGTTGGAGCTGTTTTGAAGTGAAATGGTTTTTGTTGATGATATAACACAAGGCTATATTTTAGGAATTTTGCCATCTTTAAGTGACACATTTATATGGAAACAGGTCACGGTACATCGCCTTCACCACTCGACATTCAGATGTTAATGCATTGTACATGTTATATTCTGAGCGAAGCTGTGAAGACAACAATACAGTGAAATGGAGGGACCTTGCCCAACAACTGCTTATGATATATCTGCTGAAGTGGTTAAATCTATAATACTCTGAAAATCTGATAAACCGAGTCTGGACATAGACCCTGTCCCATCGTCTATTCTAAAAAATATTTATTGTAAATGCCATAAAGGTTGTGAAACAAAGACATGGTGATGATATTCTTCGAATGTTTCATGTACTGATTCGTGTTTTAGTGATAACTGTCAAAATTTGTAAACTCATTGGATCAGATGGTTGAGATACAGTTTCCTATGATGAAGGGATTTGATGTATTTTGTTTGTCTGTTAAAATGTGAAAATTGATAGTCTAAATTCAATTATTAGGTCATATCAAAGCTGCTACAATGAATGTATTCAGTGTTGATTATCTGCCTTTGTGTAATCTAGAAATATAGATTGGAAGGGTTTGGCAATGTTCCCTTACTATAAATTTGATCGGCTAGAAGCTTTTATGCAAGTAGATATCGCAAGTTTTCCTGATAAGCCTATTTGATTGCATTTAAGACCAAATATTTGATCTTAAATTTTGTTGACGGAAATTTGTTTCCTTTATTGCGCGTTCTGCGGATTTCAGCATTTTATTACGAAATCAGGTATTTTTATGAACTGATTAATAGCACCAGTGGAATCTATATCATATATCCAACAATTCCTGAAAATTTCATGCTTCCCCAATTTGCAGATGTATTTTTATAGATAGGTGAAAATCATGAAATGTGAAGGGAGTAAGACAAAAGTGTGCATCTTTAAAGCCTGAAAAATGAAGTTGTGGCACTTTCTGCAAGTGGGAACATTATTTTTTAGTATGCTACAACATATATGAAGAGATCCCAGGTGAGAAAAAGTAGTCTCCAGGTTGTACTACAAAAAGTCATTTTTAAGCACACTTTACAGTCACAGTCCACGGCCTAACATTATTCTGTATTGTGTTGAGCTCTTTGACATTATTAATCAGAATTTCTGAAGTTTTAAAGAAATATATATTATTGTAGGGGGGGGGAGAAAAAAGATAACAAGCCAGTAAATTTATAGTCACATGGTCGTTTAATTATAATCAATAAAATTTAATATTAACATCTTTGATTTGTTAACACTACATGATGTTTAATATGACAATAATCAAAGTTATTATCTCTGCAAAATGATATGAAATGAATGGAGTTTTATGTCCTACTTTTATGCACCTTATTGGCTAATGAAGGCGGGCAATGCCATGTAGTGTACAATGAGGGAAATTTTGCCAGGTAGCCTAGTATCTCAAGGGAGCCATATAATTAAGCCACATTTCAATAGAAAATGTAACTTGAAAATAATGTTTAGTTTAAGCACTGTTAGCTACTTGTTTTCTATTATTTTTTTCTCACTTGACTCATCTGCCAAATTCTACTACCCTAACTTACATCCTAGTATTAAAGTTGGATTTTCTTGTTATTTTTGTCAAATGAAGCTTACCAGTTGATTGATTAGCTTTTCTGATAAAGAATACACGCATTCATACGGTAATAAACCCTATGTGGACGTAGGAAGGCCCATTTGAGCTCAACTCAATTTGTACTGTCTTTATATAGTTCTGGCAGATAGACTGAAGATTCCCTTGTAATACGGCTGATTATGAGATAATTAGGGACTTATTAGACAAACCTGTAGATTATAATAATAATATATAATAATTTATTTATGTACGTGTCACCGTTCATATTATATACAGAGTAAAACAACATTTAAAAAATAACAAAATAAATTGAACGCCAGCCGACTTCGGCTTATGAGACACCTACTTATAAAATCGTAAAAATACATTCAAACAGTCAGATAAAATAACGATATACACATACAGATCACTTTAAAATTTCCCTTCTCAGCATAAACATCTTAAAAATCATTGAGGCAAAATAAGGTAAAATTTCAGTACAATTCATTAAAAAAACTAACTTTTCATCATCATTGAGCATATAAAAATTATCACAGATTTTAGACGACTTTGTAAATAGTCGTGAACGTAAAGATTCAAATTTAAAACAATGGAATAAAAAATGTTTTTCATCCTCGACCGACCCTGAGTTGCAATGACAGTAAATGCGTTAATTGATTTTCTCTTGAGGGCGGGTATATCTTCCGGTCTCTATTCTTAGTGAAAGTGAACCAGCTCTAAGTCGAGATAATATCCACCTGTGGGACAAATTTATTTTTTAATTTATTTAACATAAGGATCAGTGCCGATACCATGCTTAAAAAGCCTATAAAATCTAAGCTTATTGCCGTTGGGCCTATTGTGCTCATCCCATACACCCTAAGCCAAGTATCCCTTTGCCAAAATACATTCCATAGAATATCTAAATTAACTAAGTCATCCTTTTGTTCAATTAAACCTAACTTTACTCCAAGTTGATAGACTCGATTCTCCCAAGAAGATTTTCGGCGAGAACCCCAAATGTGCACTATCCTAGTCAGATTGTCCTGTTTACTATGCTTTATTCTATTCCATAACCGGAACACCTCTAATTTCAGTAAATCTTCCCCTTGCAGCCAACCCATGTCCCCCCTTGAAGCTAAATTGCTGCTTCGTTTGCTTAAAGGGATAATAGGCGTTAGAATACACTCGTCCTACGGCTTATATTTGTGTTTCATATTGACTATTAGTAAAATAAGTATGCATCCCATTCTTTACCAAATTTTAAAAAGCCACAATAAAAATATATTCAGAATTTTAAAAAAAAGTGAGCCAGCGACGATTCTATTCAGTTTGAGAATAAAAGCGTCTGGTAAATCAACGCTAAAACATCATTGTGGAATTCAACAGTAGGGGTCAAGGACGCGTGAAAACCCACATGTTAGAGTTACTTCCCTTTATATTTACACGATTTGAAAATCGCTTGATGGATGGCTCAAGCGTTTTATGATTAACTACTTTATTTTGGGGATTTATCGGATTTTAGAGGGATTTTGATGTATAGGTAAGTCCACTGATGGATATATACTGTCATTGTCCAAATTTGAGTGAACTTAAAATGTTATGTTCGTTCTAACGCCTATTATCCCTTTAAGCCTAAGAAAAATTTACAGGCATATTTACATGTAATACATTAATGCAGTTGTGATTCACTAGTCCCCATATTCCAGATGCATATGTAAAAACTGGGCGAATCATATAATTTTGTAAAGACATCGTAGGAAAACCCACCGCATCTAAAATGTTTAACTTTAATTACAGCTAATGCTCTGTTGGCTGCCAGCGCTATTTATTTTGCACTAAAAGAATAGTCTGAAAATTCATTCATCCAAATCCCTAAATACTTGTATGCATCTGCATATAATAAGTCAATATCACCACATTTAAAGGGAGCATTACTCCTTACAACACTTTTACTTCGAAAATGGATAATCTTAGATTTGTCCGGATTTACAACCAATCTCCACTTGTCGTACCATACTCTTAGCCTTTCTATCAGTTTTTGAAGCTTAAGTTCGTTGGGTGCTAGCAACACAACATCGTCTGCATAGTAAAATTGAAATCATTCCATCGTCGACTTCAATTCCACAGTTCTGACATTACGTCATTGACCAGATCATTTGCGTAAATGGAGAATAAAGTTGAGGTAATACACACCCCTGTTTCACGCCTTGACTAACACGGAACCAATCAGTCTGGAGTGATTTAATTTGAACCGAACAACTCACGTTATTGTAAAGCGAAGCGATGCCTTTCACAAAATTCCCACCAATCCTAATGGATTTAAGTTTGTATAATAAACACTCTCTATTAATTGTGTCGAAGCATATTTTGCATCCACAAAACATGCAAACGTTTGTTGCTTAGCACTCTTTCTATTTTTGATCAAATTGTCTAACACATAGATGTGGTCCACACAGCTCCGACCCTTTCTAAACCCATTTTGTTCATTAGCAAGTAGATCGTTCTCTTCTAGCCACTTAGATAGTCCGTTGTTCAGAATGTCCGCATAAATTTTGCACGGAATTGAGAGAACAGTAATGCCTCTGTACGATAGGGGATCCCATTTGCAGCCTCTGTCGTTTTTGGGTATCGGTTTGATTATTCCCTTCAGCCACTTATCTGGTACTTGACCGTATTCGAAGCAATGTTTAATTATAGAGTACAAAAGTTTCACACATGTTTCATTTTTAAGACATTCACTAAGCACATTGTCAGCACCCGGCGTTTTACCACATTTAGCTCGTAACACTGCCGATCGGACTTCACTGACAGATATGTCCTCATTCAGAATGCCACAGTTGGCATCTGAAAAAGAGTGATTCCCATTTATGACCCAATCTAAGTGCCTATCGTCAAAATTTTCACTCACCGGATTATTTGGTAGATTACTGTAATCAGATTGCCACCTATCTAAAATCACGTTTTCATCGTAAGAGATCCCCTCATCAGTGTATTCGTATTCTCAGATAACTTTAGAAGGTTGTCTTGTTCATCTAACTCAAACCTCCTTTTGTACTTTCTGTTGACCTTATCAAAATTATTCCTAGCAGAGCAAAATTCCGCTCGTAGTTTTCTTCTTTTTTCTCCAGACTTACATTTTAACCACTCTTTGGAGCACACCCCGTTCCACAACTTCGTTAGATCTTCATTCCAATAAGCCTTTCGTAACAATTTCTCCCTTTTCTGCGATGATGAACCAGAGGGAACTTTAATAATAGGAACATTTAGTTTTAGTTCTTCGTCTATAATCTTCAGTAGAGTAAAGTACGCTTCGTTGATATTATTACTCAAATCTAATTCGTGTTCGAGTTGTTGTTTTCAGGTCAAAGTTATCCAAAAAATCCACCGGTATTCTAGATCTGTCGTATCTGTATAACGTTTTTGGCTTGCCTTCCGATTTTATTCCACTTGTAATATTAACTGACCAACTTATCTGGTATGGAGTTCTCAACATGGATACCTTGATTGTCAATGATAACCGTTAATGAATGCACATTGAAAGAGTCACACAAATTTATATGTTCATGTTTCGTTAGAACATAATCAACCACCGATTTACCTTTTTTCGAAACACAGGTATTTGTACCAAGTCTACCATTCAGCATACATAAATTAGTACTGGTCACAAAATCAATAAACTGATTTGTTTGTCAATTTAATCCAGAGTATGTCTTCAATTGAGTTATCCAAGACACGGGCGGAGAATGAATTCAGTAACGTATCTTTGATCAAAAAACCAACACCCCGAACCTTTTCTCGCATTTTGATGTAGCACTTGTCTGTTGCTACCAAACCATGTTTAACTATCAAGATCAATACATTCGTTGCCTCTCAAAAATGTTTCACACACACATAAAACCTCCAAGTCCAAAAAGTTTAAAACATTTTCTCGTAAAAGATAATTAAAGGAGTCCTGATCACGTGACCAACCATTCACATTCCATAGCCCGAGTCGCACACTATTAACTTCGTTTCACTTTCTTCTGACGTCATGTTTCACTATTAGTCCCCTTTTAACAGAATACTCTTGATCTTTACCAACCATTTTGATAATTTTCCTAAGATTAGAGTTTCGAGCGCGAATGTCACCAGGGATATCATTTTCAATAAAAACGCGGTAATAATTATTAGAACTTTTTAAACTTGACTTTGCCTTCATGATCGTGTTTTTCTCGTCTTGTGATTGGACAGATGCAATGATTGGTGTTATTCGGTGATCACCTTCTCTTCTCGGTAAGCGCGTTGCCTTGATCACATGAACATTATTGAATTTAAGTCCTTCTGACACTAAATGATTAACAGTTTTCATTACATTTTCTTTGTCTACGTCTTCGTAAGTGAAAGGCAGTAGATTTTTAGTCACTATATATAGCCGTCGTTGTTGAACACCGTCATGCTCCGATTGCTCCTGTTTCGATTTTTCCAACCCCTTCAAATCTGATTTCAGTCTATTTATTTCAGTCATAAAATTATCCTTCATGTTTCCTATTTGTTCTTTAATTTTGTTATCCATTGTACTTTTAACAGTTTCAGTCACAGAGTTTGTTAAACGTTCAACAATTTTATTCTCAATGTTCGTCTCCAGATCACCTATTCTCGTGTTTAGGGCTTTAAATGCACTAAATATTTTACAGGCAAAACTTTCAAATTTCTCATTAAAATCCTCCGTCTCGTCACCAACCGAACCTCTACTTTTTTCCTTTCCCTTGTTGAACGAAATAAACTGTCTAATACTTCACCTTCATCTGACAAGTTCCGTTTTTTTGTTCGAATTGGGTCAGTATGTTTCGGACTATATATTATGGGCAACAACACACATTGTCGCGTGTCACAATGCCATTTAGAAATTGATGCCAGATTTTTAAAAGAAACCAAAAATAGAATAAAAACATATTTTGTTTCATGAAAAGAATTGATTACATTATATGAAACGAATTGATTATTTCAGTATTTCATTTAAACAAATTGATTATTTCGTTTAAACGAAATAATTATTTGATTAGTTCGTTTATACAAATGATAGAGTATTTCGTTTGAACAAAATAATAAGTGTATTTCGCTTAAACGAAATTAGTGATTTATTGAAACGAAATATTAATTCGTTTAAACGGAATAATAATTCGTTTAATCGAAATAATCAATTGATTTAAACGAAATAAAAAAAGAAATAATAACTAGAACTGTGAACAGTACTGAGAGTGGCAAACAACCCCTATGGGGCCACTTGATACAAGGTCACATGGTATAGCCTTTTTTAAACACTCAAAACAAACTTTTTAACAACCATTATAAGCATATGTATGAACAGCTTAGGTCAAGTACATTATTTGACTTGAAAATTATTAAGGTAATTGAAGGTCAAGGTCCCTTGATATAGCCTTTTGAATTTTTTTAAAAACTAAAACGGGTACAAAAAAATTGTTGTTGACCATTATAGGCCTATGTGTGGATAGCAAAGGTCAAGAACATTCTACTTGTAAAAATTCAGGGTCATTGAAGGTCAAGGTCATTTGATATAATTGTTGTCGATCATAATAGGCATATGTGTGGATAGCTTAGGTCAAGAACACCCTACTTGAAAAAATTCAGGGTCATTGAAGGTCAAGATCATTGTATTTGGCCTTTTGAATTTTCAAAAAAATTCAATCGGGCATTAAAAAAATTTAAATTTGAAAATCAAAATTCTGTTCCCAACAAGTTTTAGATAAAGTAACAAGGTTTCGAGAAACACCAAAATCGGACAAATCGGATAAAAATTAGGGAACTTATTAAAATTTTGCTGAATGTTACCGTTCTGTGATGACACATAAAGTATCACTTCCTGTTTGGATTTTTTATTCTAAAAGGGTTCTAATTATGCCTGATAGTATATATGTATGAATTTTGTACTGATTTCTTACATACACCGGAAGTTGGGTGACCCAACGCGGTTCTAAAAAACCGGAAGTTCTCACGCAAGAACCGGAAACGGTAAAAAAAAAATTATGATGCGGTTTTATTTCTATAGGCGACTTCTCTATATTCTGTAATTTTCAAAGCGATTGGATAATTAGCAACAAAGTTATTCAATTATTATTATGCAATTACTAACTACTGATGCGTAAAAATTTTAGTTTTATATATTCATTTTCTATTCCAGTACGTTTCTTATCGTATTTTTCAAACCAAATGTCTATACCATTTTCGAGTTGGGCTAGGGAGCTTCCTGTAAAAAAAAAAAAGTCTAATGAAAACAAAGAGTGGCAAATTTCTAATCTGCCACTCTTTGTTTTCATTAGACTTTTTTTTTTTTACGGGAAGCAAAATTTCTAATTTGCCACTCAATAAAATAGAATGAAATTTGTTTAAACGATGTTCAGGGACATCAATTTGGACCATTCAAAGTTTCAATCAAACGTCTGTTAATTGTTCCTGCAATTCCACTATATCAAGTGTTTGCTGACGTCACTAATCGCTAAATATGCTAGGGCTCTTCAAGATTATTGACGTCAAAAAACGCTTAGTATAATATAGTGGAATTGCAAGAATCATAGACGTTACCCCGAAAAAAAAAAATTCTTTAAAATCCCTTTAAATGTCCTGAAATTGATTAAGTTACAATGTCCCTTAAGCGCAATTTTTTTTTCTTGTATTGATTATTTCGTTTAAAACCAATAAATTATTTTGTTTAAACGAAATAATATAATTGTAGAAAGTGGCGCGTAATGGGCACCTTAAATTTCTGTGCTATGTTCTGTGGACATTTAATTAATAATCACACGGCCGTGATCGTTGGAGTAACGGAAATTTACGGAAGTAGTCGAAAGGTAACCGAATGCTAACTGGAGTAACGGAAATTTACGGAAGTAGCCGATAGGTAACCGAATGATTAATAATGGTACGAGAACCAGCAATAATGATTTGGACAGTTATGGTGATATCACAGGTAGAATAAATATAAGGGAGGGAAGATACTGCATACATTTATTAATGTGGTTTCCACTGCACTCAAATTTTGATTGGTAAAATACAATATACATAATACATATAAACAGTCTTAACGACTATATTAGATTTCACTGTCAATTGTATCCAATAGATACACAATCTTCTAAATTTGAGGGTAGAAATTTTCCATCTTCCTCCATTATTATTGAAAACAGCTCTCTGTAGGGTTCTTTGCATTTTGGAGGATCTAAAGTCAAATATTCAGAGAGGATGTTGAGATCCTGTTGACTTACGGGTTTAATACTGTATACTCCACCACACAATTGGGGCAAATAATAAAGTGTGTCCGGTCTTCCGTGGGGTTGGTTTGATTTGCTTGACATCCTTATATAATGAGAATTCCATAACTTCAATATATTGACTAGTTCTTTCTGAAAAAGATCTAAATAGCAAAAAATGATACATTGAATATGTAAATCATTAGAGGTGTCTATTATTCCGATATTTTCCATGTCCTTGAAATGACTGATCCATAATGCCATACCATAAATACCAAATTTGCTCCACCAACATTCAATTCGTTGATTTGCTGTGGATCTACCATATAAGAAGGAAATAGATGAATTTGTATCATGATTCATGGTGCGCATCAGAGTCTGCATTAATTCGACATTAACGTTTTCAGTGCCTCTATCGGCCCTTATTTTACATGGTAAACCATTGACTTCTTTAACACATGTAGCAAAATAATTACATATACCATAGGGATCTTTATTTGACTATGAAGCTTCCAGCCACATCACACGTCTGGAGTAACCATCTATGCAACCATGAACAGAGAAACCATATTGTTTCAGTTTGTCCCAGCCGTCTATGTGCCACAGAAAATTAGGCCCCGGAACACTATATTGTCTTCTGTGTAATCGGCGCTGCTTTCGAGCTTTAACAGCCTCTGGGTCAAGACGTTTTAATATCTTCCGTACGTATTCTCGTGAGGTGCGAAGGTGGTATTTCTGTGTTATACTCAGGTGCATTGTGCGATAGCCAAAATTCCTCCCAGTACCTTTTAATTCGGATTCAATAGCAGCAATGACAAGATTTAAATTGTTTTGCACATTAGTATATCGTCGTAGTCCTAGTGTTTTAAGTTTGCGCTGAAGTTGTCTGTATCCTATTTTGATTCCGTGATAAAAATGTAAGAATGCCAAGATTTCTGTATAAGAAAAGCCACAGTAAAAATAAGACTGAATTATTTCTCTTTCACCTAATCCTTCTATACGAAGAGGCAAGTATGTTGCAGAGATATGGTAAAATCCAGCGATAAAGTATATTAATACAAACTTCATGATGTTTTTATCACCTGAAACAAAGTTAAAGAATTTATATGTAACTAAATGAATTGGTTCAATTTTAGAAATAAATATAATCCCGGTGGATTCGTTTTGCCGCATTTCCCAACCTGCCGTATCGTGTCCAAATAGGGTTAGGTTAGGGTTATGTAGGGCTAGGGAGGTTAGGTAGGTTTAGGAATCCCTATCCCTAACTCTACCTTACCCATACTCTACTGCAGTTGGGCATGATGCGGCAAATTGGGCAATGCGGCAAAACGAACCCACCGATATAATCCCTGTTAGTATTTAATGACGCTAGACTATTAGGCATTACAGGTGATTGCAAATACTCCTACCAAGTTTCGTCAAAATCTGTCAAGAATTGTGCCTTCAAGGGTGTTTACAAAGTAAAAATTGAAGGCGTTTTCAAGAACAAGGGCAATAATTCATGCTAAATATATATTTTTTTTCGATTGCCTGATTTTCAATAGGGTTTGTACTTGGGTGATATAAACACTCACACCTAGTTTCGTCAAAATCCGTGAATAATTGTGTCTTTTTTATTGTTTGTACGAGCTAAAAGCTGAAAGCGGTTTTCAAAAACAAGGGCAATAATTCATACTAGATTTTTATTTATTTTCAATAGGGCTCAAACCAAGTTTTGTTATGTCCTCTAGAAGTGTGCCCTCTAGATGTTTACGAGTAATTGTGGACGGACGAACAGACGGACATGGGTGACAACAATATCGAATCAAACCCAAATGCAAAGGTATCCAAGATCTTGTGAATATAATCCATCACACATTTTTTTTTCAAATCCAACCAAAACTGTGGTCTCTACCGCGTTTAGAAGTCAATTGTGGACAAACGGACCGATGGACGGACAGCTGCGACGGCAATATACGACCCCATTACAATATGGGCGTATAAAAATGAACTGTCTGTTCTTTAAGTTACACAAACATACGTTAAATTACAGAAATTTTACTTACTTTTCTCAAAGACACAGATTCTTTCTTCAGTCTTTCATGAACACGTGGGACGAACAAAGTTTTTAATTGTTTATTCCTTGAATTATTACCTTGGTGAAAATTATTTTCACCATGGTGGAAATTGAAGTTTTTAATTATTTATTGTCGAATTATCACCTAATTTCCACCCTGGTGAAAATAATTTTCACCCTGGTGGAAATTGAAGTTTTTAATTATTTATTGTCGAATTATCCCCCAATTTCCACCCTGGTGAAAATTATTTTCACCCTGGTGAAAATTGAAGTTTTTAATTATTTATTGTCGAATTATCACCCAATTTCCACCCTGGTGAAAATAGTTTTCACCCTGGTGGAAATTGAAGTATTTAATTATTTATTGTCTAATTATCACCCAATTTCCACCAGGGTGAAAATAATTTCAACCATGGTGGAAATTGAAGTATTTAATTATTTATTACCGAATTATCACCTAATTTCCACCCTGGTGGAAATTGAAGTTTTTAAATAAAAATCCAAGAATTTAAATAAAAATTGAAGTTTTTAAATCAAAACTAAAAAAATTAACAATGTCGTATATGGGCCACCGTATAAAGCAAATTTTGATTCAAATATAAACAGTGATGAAAAAGTAAATGAACAGCAATAGTGGAAAAAGAAAAGGAACAACCTGAAATTATCAAACCAACAAAAACAACAAGATTAACACCGAGTCATTTGGGTTCATTCATCTCAGCACATAGCAAACGAATAATGAATAATGAAAAAGTAAATGAACAGCAATAGTGGAAAAAGAAAAGGAACAACCTGAAATTATCAAACCAACAAAAACAACAAGATTAACACCGAGTCATTTGGGTTCATTCATCTCAGCACATAGCAAACGAATAATGAATAATTTCATTCATGTTATTGATGGTTTTAGAAAACCAGAAATCTATTATACTGATACCGATAGTTGATACATATCAGATAGGAATTGAGATAAATTGGAACAAGCTGGACTAACTTCTGAAACGGAATATGGAAATGGAAGAATGATTATGGAGATGGTGGTATTATAATTGGTTTATATTTAGCTCCAAAAGTAAAATACAATATCATTCTAACTTCTAACGGAGAATTAGTGGAAAAGAAAACTTTTAAAGGATATACAAAATCAAAGTTGAGTGGAAGATTATTTAAAATTAACCAATGGAAAAGATATTGAAAATGAATTCGATAAACCTTGGAAAAAAAGTTTTACAGACGGTGTGGTAATTCCGAAAGATAAACAAAAGAAATTATTCAAACATAATTTGAATTTGATTAAAAGAAAACCACCAAACAGAAATGGAATTATGTATCCTTATAATAATAAAGATGAAGTTAATATGGTTGAAAATTACGAATTCGACGATTACGATTATATAATTTTAGATGAAGATGAGGAAACGTGTAATTGAATACATATTTCTTCCTGGCCAAAATCTAAATATCTTCCATATCCATCTTTTATATCTAAATTGATATCTTTAATAACTGTGTTATTTATTTCTACTATTCTATAACCGATTGGAACTGTAAACGTTGGAATACTGAAAATGATTTTTTGTTTGTTTTTATTGAAAAATCCACCATCAACCAAATTACAATGAATATTGATAATATCGATGTCGTTTTCAATACTTGCTTTATAACGAGCAAGTGTAGATGTGGTATACAATGTCTTTTCAAAACCTAATAATTCATTTATTGAGTTTTCTACATTGAAATCTACTTGATGTTTGTCTTTTAGATTTAGTTTTATTTTGTTCAGATTTAAATTACCTTCGAATTCAAAATTTGGTCTATCCTTACAAATTGAGATATAAATTCGTTAATGGTAACATATTCATAACTTCCTGGTAATAATGTTAATAATTTAAATGTTCTTCCATTGTCTTTATAAATTTTCAATTGGTTATTCTGTTCACTAACATTTCTTATTCAATTGTAAACTGAAAAATATTTTAGACCTAACTTATAGTTTTTATTTGGATCGAGTTCACATTCATAATCTAGGGTTAATCTTATTTTCGAGGACTTAGATGTTATTATGAAAAATTCTTCATCCATTTTTTATAACATGTATATAATCGTCTTTATTTATAATTCTCTTTTCAATAATCTTTTTAAAATAGCGTTGATTTCATTTGAATCAGATTGATGTCCGTGTTTCATTGCTTCAATAATTAGATTAAGTCTGTTAAGTAATTGTTGGGGATCATCTGATAAAAAAATTATTCCTTCTTCAGATATCAAATTATTGAATCCATCTATTTCTTCTACGATTGGATTTTCTTCCCAATATTCATCTGGTTCATCAACTTCATTCATGGCTCTGATATGTAGGTCTACTTCTTTCAATCTATTTGTTAGAGCTCTTGTTTTTTTTAATAGCGTGAAGAAGTTTTAAATATTCTATCAAATCATTGTATTCCCCGATGGCAATGTCTCCTCCGTTAATCAAATCAATTAATCCTTGTGTTAATTTATATCTAAAGGGTTTTGTATCTATCTTGAATTGAGGGTAACGATGATCGAACAATATTCGATAACCATTGAATAATAACCCATAACCATCCCACAACTGGTTTATAATAGACTTTGGTAAAGTTGGGTTGGGATTTGAAAAATATCGTTTTATATCATCAAGGGCCATATTCTCGAAGGATGATTTAGAATAATCAGTGATTTAATCAGAGTTTTTCTATAGTCCATATTTTCAAACGCAAATTAACTTGAATCGGAGTCTAAATATGATCTAGGATTTCTGTAATCGGAGAAATAAACTGCATTCGAGAATATGGAAAAATTTCATATTCTGGAACGCCGACTAAATTAAAATCAATGATTATCCCAAATCAATGATTTATTTAAACATGGTAGTTTAAATTTTGGTATTCTCGAACGTTGACTAGATTTTAATCCTTGTCTAAACTATGCTAAAATTTAGTCTCACCAGGGGGGTAGTTTAAAGTGTGATTAAACCAGATACTCAATAAAAAAAATATGTTATGAATTGAGTTAAATGGTATATTTCGACTAATAATTGTCCAATCATCACTAAAATCAATAGAACTCCTCTTTGATATGCCCCAAACACACAACCACAAAATATCCCCATGGTGAGTATAATCAAAACGTAGAGAGACAGACATGCTTTGACTCAATTAGACAATCCTACTTCATTTACCAGGAGAGAAATTCAGAAGACCTCAGTCAGACGAAGTATCAGACACTGTCTTATAACAATGGTTTATTCTTTTCAAAAGAAACTGTAACAAAATATTATAGGTCATCTATAACCTTAAGTATAGACAAGGCAGGAATCTCTGTAATCTATCAAATATATAAACAAATGTATACAAGTGGTTGCCTAGTAAGATACGCCCACTTTAAAATATATCTTCTGTTTTAATGCAGGCAAGATCTCATCAACTTCAATGATCGCACCAAATTTCATTCAAATCAGATGAAAACTGTTGTCTCTAACATGTTCACAAGTTTATTTCGACGCGTTTCGACTAAGTCAAGGGCAATAAATCAAAAAACGTTCACCAAAAAATCGTCAATATCAACCTTGTCCAAGATCTCATCAATATAAATGATCACTTTAAAATATATCTTCTGTTTTAATACAGGCAAGATCTCATCAACTTCAATGATCACACCAAATTTCATTCAAATCCGATGAAAACTGTAGTCTCTATAGCGTTTACAAGACAATTTTGACTAAGTCAAGGGCAATAACTAAAAAAATTGCCAATATCGAACTTGTCCGTGATCTCATCAATATAATTGATCACAGCAAGTTTCATTCAAATCCGACAAAATCTGTAGTCTCTATTGCAGGGGTGACGACAATATACGACCACATTATAATATATTATATATCACATATTTTTTGCAATGGTTGGGTTTTAAAGCTAATTATAAACTTAATTAATGTAAATCGCCTTGGATAATATGAACCTTTCCTTTTAAGAAATAAACTTTTGTCGGAGCAAGTTCTTTTGAATTTTTTGACATAATTTTTATAAGAATTAGACTATCAGCCTCAAAATAGTCTTGGTAGTCTTAGAATGTCTTTGCTTTGATAAAAATATAAACATGATCACACATTATGACATCAAATTTTTTTTGACAGAGGATAATATTCAGCCAAAATTAGTGTTTTTTTTCAAAATCTCTTGGAGGGAAATGTGATTTTATTCAAAATAAACTTTCAAAAAGTTATATTTTTTTCAAAGCAAAGACATTCTAAGATTAACAAGACTATTTTGAGGCGGATATTCCAATTCTTATAAATATTATGGACACAATTAAAAAAACTGTTTAACTTTTTCAGACTTTACACATATTACTTTAGCACAATAAGACAAGTACAAAAAAATTGAACATACATGATACAATGCAGTGTATATGGATGTAATAATAAATAGATGTAATCCTTTGACTCTTACCAAATTAATATAAACTATATAATTGAAATCTTGGAGAAATATCACATATATATATGTGTGTGAACAGTAACTGCTAACTATAAAATGGTAATATTTTTCAACTTTGTGTATAATGAATATGTTACAAGAATATCATTGAAGGATTGAATTACTCCATATTTGCAAAATGATTATCAATTAAATTTCTCCTTAAATTTAGCCCTTCTAGATTTCTTTCATCTGGTTGAATATCTTCAAGATTATTTTCTTGAATTTCATCATGATCAGGTTCAGGTTCATTTAATAACAAGGCTATATTTTGCAGAACAGCCAAGGCAATAATAATTTTGAATGTGGTTTCCAATTTTGTCCTATTTCCTATATGAAGCCCTGGAAATTTGCGCTTCCAAATTCCAAACAATCGTTCAATGACTCCCCTAGTTTTAATATGACTTTTGTTAAAACGCTTTTCAGAACGTGTATTTGGTTTAGCCAAAGGTGTCATTAAATATGGAAGACATGCATATCCCTGATCTCCTACTAATATTCCAGAAATCTCTCCGTTAACAAAGCGTTGCTTTATGTTGCTTTCATTAAAATTCGACTATCATGAGCACTTCCTGGCCACCTTGCTACAATATTCAATATTTTACCTGAACTGTCACATATTACTTGGGTATTAATAGAAAAGAAATTTTTCCTATTTATGAACCTGGCAGGATCTACACCACCAGGATTTGAAATTTTTATGTGAGTGCCATCTATGGCACCTTCCACATTTGGAAAATGATCAATGTCATAAAAGTTTGCCTTTAATTGTCTTAAACTATATTCGCTAGCAGGAAAATATATATAATTTGGTCGAAGTTCAGCTAATAAAGTAGAAACGTTTTGTATTACTTTACATACTGTTGGCTGAGCGACAGTGGTTAAATCACCAACATTTATTTGAAACGTACCTGATGCATAATATCTTAAAGCTATAAATACTTGTAATTCTGATGACAAAGCATTCGATCGACTTGTTTGTTTAATTAATGAATCTTTGATAAGATTATGGATAAAATGTACTCCATCCTTAGAAAATCTAAATCTACTTCTAAATTCTTCATCGTTATACCTGTCATATGGATTTAATCTATCCCTTAGAACTCTTTCTCTACGTAATGCTCGTCTGTAATTATTCAAATGATTTATCAGAACTAGTGCCTGATATGCCATGTCAAATTGTAATAGTTAAAAAAGGATATAAAAGGTATTACAAAAAAATAACAAATAAACACGAATAGTACCGTAATAAATAAAACACAAATCAAAATGAAATTAAGAGACCTCTCATTGAAAGATTAATTTTTAAAACAAAGGGCAAATTTCCACATTTGAATCTCAGCAAATACTCAATACAAAGTGAAAGGTTTATTTGCAAAATGGATTAAACACCATTATCATTTTCAATTGAAGTTATTAATTTATTTTAAAAATATTTTTATGAAAAATAGATATATAACCCATTTTGCAATCAAACCCTTCATGTATATCAATGTTTATGAATTAAACAACTCTAAATATGAACTTAATATTATCATTTTCAATTTATGAATTTAACAACTCTAAATATTAACTTAATATTATCATTTTCAATTTATGAATTTAACAACTCTAAATAGGAAAGAATCCCTTCTTCTGGGTCATGTGAACTTTTTGATAACTCTTCATCTTCCGATGATGCCAATCTGGACCGTGCTATCTTCTGATGCAAACTTAGTAGCTTCATTTTAGCTTGGTGCTCTTTTTTAAGAAGATCCATCTTCAGCTCATGCTCTTCTCTTGACATATTTAAAATAGCCTGCTCTATTTCTACTGTTTTAGAAGAAACTGGAGATGATTTAACCCGTTTAGCATTGTTGTCAGCTTTTTCTCTGTTACTGCTAAAAGAAAGACCAATAAATCATTTATTCCATTGTAAAAATATTAGGTTTCCGGTTACTGATAACACCTAGAGTGAACCCTTGAATTATTATGCTTACGGGGAAAATTTGTTAAGAAATTGTGAAAGGATGGTCCGCTCTGGTTCTGGGGCAGAAATCAGCATTAAAAGTTGTCAATTGTATATAATACACTATACACATTATGTACAAATGGCACATAACATGTGTCCTGATCAAAATCTTATCAAATTCAAACTTGTCCCAGATATATAATCAAAAAAACAATCATGTCAACTTTTACTAAAATCCAGCAGTACCCCCCCCCCCCCCCCCCTCTGCCCCCAACAAAAAAATGATTTGATTAAATACCTATTAACAGCATCTGATTTTTTTTCAATTTTCTCGCATGAACTCAATTCTTTATTGACCTTGAGTCATTGACTCATCGGTAAAAATATACAAACATAATTACAATATACATGTACATATACTACAATATCAACATCATATATACATAAAATTTATTTTGCCGAAGAGAGAAGTAACAAATAATTTATTATTTTGATAGCTCTACTTTCCTATTTTCACACATAAATAAAAACTTTCCTAAGTTTGACAATTCTTTAACACTTTCTGAGTTAAGCAACTGAATAAATTTAAATACACTGGGTCTATTGAAATAATAAGGTTTTAAACACAAATTTCTAAAATCATGAAAAAAGGGACATATTAAAACATGGTGGTACTCATCTTCAACCTGATTACACAATATTTATAAATTCGTTCGTCACGTTGTATATTATAGTATCGACCAGTTTCTATGTACAATTTATGGCAGGATAAACGTAGTTGTGTAATAGTTTTTATATATTTAGATACAATAGGCTTTAATAGATAGGTTTAAAGTTTAAAAGAATCTACAATATGCTGGTAGTAAAAAGATTTTGGAGACTGACAAATGGAACTGTAACAAGATTGTTGGAAAACATCAAAAATTCGTCGTTTAAAAACGTTTAAAGATAACTTATTTACATTATTCCACATATACCCTAAACCAATGTCTTCAAGTAATTTCTTTATGTTTAAAATCCATATATCATTGTTTAAAATCATATCTGACAAACAACATTGCAAGAGTTCATTATCAGTAGACATTAACTTAATATAATATTTAAAAATTCTAATCTTTCTAATTAATTCAAGAGGATATCTTCCAAGTTCATATAAAACCATATCGTGATTTGTAGATTTTTTAACTTTTAAAATATTTTTAAGAAAATAAAAATGTAATTTTTCTATCTCTGGCGCCTTGTAGAAACCCCAAATTTCACACCCATAATTTAAAATACTACCTACGTAAGTATCAAACACAGAAATACATGATTTAACATTAAAATAATTGTCCTTACAGGTTTTTAAAATTGAGAATAGGGCTTTTCTACCTTGAGATGCTAGATTCGTCTGTGTTACTGAAAATTTCCCATTGTAATTTAGCAATACTCCTAAATAATTAAAAGAATTTACAATTTCTAATTCTGTGCCATTAAGAAACCATTTTTCCCACCATTCCTAAAGATGATAATTTTAGTTTTTGTAGTGTTGACAGTTAAATCCCTCTTTTTAGTATAGCTATTTAACGAATTGAGCATATCTTGTAGTTGCTCTGGTGAATTAGAAAATAAAGCCTTGTCATCAGCATACATAAGTAAAAATAAGTTAAAATGAAATAAAGACATTGGCGTACAGTTTTCAGACAGCAAATGATTTTCAACATCACTTACATACAATGAAAATAATAATGGTGACAAAATTTCTCCTTGGAATAAGCCTGTTGAACATGAAAATAATTCAGAGAGATTACCATTTAATTTTACACAACATTTAACTTTACAATAAAGGGAGCGAATTATTTTTAAGATTTTACCATTAATACCAAAATTGATGAGTTTGTACCATAGAAATGTTCTATTAATTAAATCGAAACATTTACTGTAATCCACAAAACAACAGTATAGGCGTTTCTTAGACTTTAGACTTTCATTAACCAAGCTTTGAAGAATAAAAATAGCATCAGTAGTACCTAAGTTTTTACGGAATCCAAATTGTGTTGGGGGAATAATATTATAAAAATTATCATACGATATGAGTCTGTTATTAAGGATAGATGTGAATAGTTTACCCATAAAACTTACTATAGTTATACCCCTATAACAGTCGGGGTTTTTAACATTACCATGTTTAAAAACAGGAACTACATTTCCTATACACCATGCAGTAGGATAAAAACCTGAATCCAGAAATACTATTAAAAATGTAGATTAGACAAGGCATTAATTCATTAGCAAAGTATATAAAAATTTCATTACTCATATTATCCATGCCACTTGATTTATTCGATTTAAGTTTTCGTACAGCTCTGAGAATTTCATCTGGAGTTATGGGATAATCTAATTCTGGATTGATATTCTCCGAATTATTAACGTCAAAAGTTTCTATGAAATTGTTAATTTCTGCGTTACTAACGGAACTGTGCGATGCTAAATTGGCAAAGTTTATGCAATTCCTCAATATCAATTGGGCATCTTGTTACTTGCTTTTTAGTTTTAAATAATTTATGAAATCTGTTAGGATTCTGGGTTCTTAAGAGGTCCATCATATTGCCTTGGTGTTTGATATAAGTGTGCTTCAACTTTATCTCTAATTTTTTTATATTCAAACCGGCGATCATTTAATAACAAACGATTTTTATTAGACCTATTATTATTGAATGTCGTAAGAGCTGATTTGTATTCAAAGTATTTTGATTTGCAGAGTTCATTGAACCATGGCTTATCACATGTTCGTTTACGCTTCTTTGGTTTACAACTTTGACTACTTTTAGAATAGTAAGGCGAAATCAGATTGTCTAAAGTTCTTGAGAAGTTATCAACTGAATTATCGATACCAGATTGTGTGTTTTCAGTGAGTTTACTTACTGACATTATCTCATTTAACGACTTGACAATAATAGGTCTAATATCATCATTCATTTTGACATTCCATCGAGTACTAACATAATCACTATTCTTATATTCAGTAACATTTTTGCAATTGATACAAGGGTCTATATTCAATTCTATCATAAGTGGAGAATGATCAGAAAATTCAGTGAATATACCAGAACAAAAGGTGTTCAAAAACTTAAATACTCCTTGCGTAATAACAAATAATCAATTAAACTTGATCCCCTTGAGCTATTAAATGTAAAATTACCATGGATATCACCATCAGTTCTCCCATTAATAATCCGAAAACCTGTCATAATGCAAAATGATAGTAGTTGTCTGCCATAGTTATTTACTATCTTATCCATATTTAACCTTGGCCTTAAATTTTCACAATTGTCGTTAATGTAATTATTAATATATAAAAATTGAGGTTCAATATCTTTATCTAGCTTATCATGTACAATATAATCTTTATCACTTGAAGTTCTACTGTTTAAATCCCCAACAATAATCACAATATTGTCGTTTATTGAATATTCCAAAATTACATCTCTAAGTTCTGCAAAAGCATCGAAATCATCGTGTGATTTATAAAAAACACTATTTTGGGGCGGGAAGTAACATGATACAATATACAAATCTGAGCTTTGTTGGTTATTACTAACCTTAATGACTATAATACAATCATATACCACAGTCTCAAAGCTACATTTTTCGGCTAATCTATTACGAATAGCAATTACAGTGCCCCCACCAGTACCAATATCTCTTGGGTAACAGTAAGTCACACAATCATCAATGCTTATGCAATCATTCCTACTTATTGAGCATTCGTACAAGCACAGGATATCAAAAGAACAAAGACTTTGGGCAAACCCGATATTTTCTAGCTTTTTTACAAGACCCTTAGCGACATTCCAGGATAGCACTCGAATATGGTTACCGCTCTCTGCGTACTCCTATGCTGAAACCATTCTTGGTGATGCACTTTCAGAATCGGAACTAAAGAGGGCTGGTCTTTTCGCTGCTGGTCGTTTACCATTGTTTTCCCATGGTCTACTAACTGGGGCTGGTGGTTGGGTAATCTGGGAGTGACTAGTGTCTGTTAATATTGGGCCACCATGAAACGGGCTGCCATTTACAAATAGCTTATCACGCACCAATTTGACTTTGTTTCCCTTTGCTTTCAATTCCTTCATGATCGGGTAAAGTGTTCGCCTCTTTGCTTCGATGACTTGTGGGTATTGCTCATTTATTCCGTATGGCTTACCTTTAAGCATGTATGCCTTACTTCTGACCATTTGCAACTCCGGTTGGTGTATGAATCTTGCAACGATGGGTCTTTGCTTACCAGGCTTGTTTTTACCAAATCGATGAACATTGCCGAAAGCTATTGAATGTTTAAGTCCTAATTCCTTCTGTATAAAATCCCTTAACAAACTTTCTGTATCCTCGTCAACTGATTCACTTAGTCCATGGAAAATTAAGTTCTGTTTCATAGATCTGCATTGCATATCTATAAATTGGCTATCCAAATCTGCTATTTTCTGCATTATCAATGTATGAATGTCATTATCTGTTCCAGACTGCTTTTCAATAACTTCCATTTTAGCACTGTTGCGAGAAAGTTTATTGATAATTTCACTGTTCGACTCGTGTAGTGTTTGGATTTCAGCTTGTAGGTGAACATTGTTAGTTTTAACAATACTCAGTTCACTTTCCAAATCCGTAATTTTGGTTGATATGTTTGATATTATCGAGTGCACTTCGTCGATTTTATTTACTGCATCCTCAATGTGTTTGGTACGGATCTCTAAATTTGTCACTAAGTCCATTATTTTATTTAACTTTCCATTCAAATCACTATCATTGATCCCAGCCATTTTCAACAGAAATCGAGTGTCACGGTTGATTAAACTCCAGAGCTCTCAAATACACGTCCTCTCTCTTCAAGTGTAGTTACTGAATGAACTATCATCTTGATCCGTTACAGATGTCTTCCTTTAAAAAAATAAAAATCAAATATGTACATACTCTACACTATTTGTATGCAAATATGTGGGCTTGCAAATTAAATTAACAATAAAACAAGTTCCTACTAGATCTAATATGGAAATAAAAAAAAGTCCATTACTAGGTCTGTTACCTTTTTATCGTTTCTATAAAATGGCTAGTTGCAGTTGTTACCAATGCCGGCTGTGTCAAGTCAATCTCATCGTGATTTCAAATCTTCTGTCATCCATTTCAAACAGTTCATTATCAATTGAATCTTCCTCGTTCATGTTGTGTTCAGCTGCACCTCTACTGTCATCATCAAATGGGTTGAACATTTGTTTAAATTCGTTTGGAATCATGTCCACAATTTTACTTGTCATTCCAGATAGCATTTGTGGACCCTCACCTCCACCAGTTTTTTTAACCTCCTGTTTATATTCAGAATACTCTTTCTTAGCCAAATCCTTCATCCTTTTCCACATTTCTTTAATCCTCTTTACATCTCGAGTACCATGTGATTCCACGAATTTCTTGTGAATTTCAACCCATGTGGCTTCTTTTCTCTTCGTGGCCATTCCATCTGTCTTTTATCCTCAACATCTTTAATCTTAGTTTGGATTAACGAAAGTAGCAAATTTTTTTTCATCTACAGTCCAATTAGATTCCCTTTTTGTAGATTTTATTCCTTTTTTAACTTTAATATTTCGTCCTGAGCATGCTTCCATTGACATACTAGTAGACGCCATTTTTTTTCTTATAAATAATCTCTAAACCAAAGTGTTTTATTGCATTTTTTCTCTAGAGAGAGGCCCATTGTCTAGGATTTTGTAATCACTGATTTGACTTTTTCGTACTTCTGAGTAGGGAGATTAATATCATATTTAATCTGTGATTAATCATTTTTTTTAATCAAGTATTAGCCAATCCGTGTTTCCAGAATATGGTTTAAAATGAACCCTTAATCACAGACTGACTAATCCATGATTAAGTCTAATCCTAGACAATTGTGCTGTCTTCCTTTAGTAAAGAATTCTTGTTGAACTGTTTGGTTTGATTGTGCTACGCAATCATCGAAAATGATCAGGTTTTTCCTTTTCTTGTCGATATTTGACAAATCTAAATCATTCACATTCTTGGTTAGTAAAACTGGAATATCAGTAAGTGTTAATGATGGGTTGTTTTCTTTTATACAATAATTTATAAATTCTTCAGGAGTTTTGTCATTTTGAAGATCTTCATCGTTTTCATAAATTCGAAATATTTGCTGTATGTCTTCTTTTTGTAAATATTCTAAGGCTTTCAGAAATGGATAATATAATTGATCTGGAGTTGATGTATAAATGTAAAGGGAATTAAAATCTAATAATTTGGGTGTTGTTAACATCTTAAATAAGAGGTGAGTTTTTCCTGATCCTGATTGACCAACAATACACATTAACATTGGATTTTGTGGAAACCTATCTGAATGTTTAAATTTTGCAGCCATTTTTTTAATGAGGATTTAATAAATTAACCTTCTCCTTTACATTTTGAGAGAAATAAACCATCACCACTGCCTAAAACCAACAGACCATGCGACCAACAAATCTTTACTTTATCCCAACAGGAAACGTAGCCTTTGAAGTGAAGGTTAATGTGGATAACCTGATCACATATCAAAAGGAAAGAAAGAATATCTGCAATTGAAAAGCAGAAACAGACTTTTACTGCACTTTTCTGTAAACAAAAGGGACAAACAATTGTTAACGCTGACCACACACCCAATTAAATCAGATACCAAGACTAATTCTTTTTGAAGTCCTGACATTGAAGGAAAATTTGTTTATACTTCATTTTATGCCAAAATGACTAGCTCTATTAAATCTTTTCTAAACCCTTTGTCCTGATTTCACTTCAATTGTATTCTGTATTACACAGGTGGCATCTAGAAAGAAAAGTTCTAATCGACATAATCAGAATCAGAAAAATACAGCAATCCTAAGTAATGTATCACTTTAAATCTTGTATCAGATAGTTATAGTTGGGTCTTCGTTTTATAGTTGAGTGGGTCTTAATTTTATAGTTGGGTCTTCGTTTTATGGTAGAGTGGGTCTTCGTTTTATAGTAGAGTGGGTCTTCGTTTTATAGTTGGGTCTTCGTTTTATAGTTGAGTGGGTCTTCGTTTTATAGTAGAGTGGGTCTTCGTTTTATAGTTGGGTCTTCGTTTTATAGTTGAGTGGGTCTTCGTTTTATAGTTGGGTCTTCGTTTTATAGTTGAGTGGGTCTTCGTTTTATAGATGGGTCTTCGTTTTATAGAGGTCTTCCATCTTCGGTCTTCGTTTTATAGACACCCGTCTGCGCCGGGCTCTAGACTCTGATGGACCTACTCATAGCATAGGAGGCTTATTTTATTTCAAAGTGCACAAGAGAGTTTCAGTTTTAAGACAATAAAGTGGAAAGACCTCGCTGCACTCTCTCAGATGTTACAAGTGTCGTCCGTGGCAAGGGACAGACAAGGGCATAGGCTGCCAAAGGTATCAACCGTATAAGACTATAGGGAAAACTATCAGACTCGCCTGGAATGGCTGCAAAGTCAACCACAACACAAACAGTACAACACCTTCTGGAAACTATTACCAATGGACATGTATTCGTACCGAAGTCCGGATACAATATTGCGACAAATGATACACTGCCAACCAGTTTTTATAGCTTCTCCTATATCATCTCACGCTTTGCACGTGCAGAGACCATTCACTTATATGTCCAGCACTATCAATTGAATACAACCATTGGCGACACGAACACATCCCAGATCGGACCGGAAGAACCCATTTCCACAACAACAATTTATATATTTACAGTTATTATATAATTAAGCCTAAGCATAAAATTCTATCAAAGTGTAAAATATTTCTACTTCGTCTGTGAAATAAAGTTTGGTCAGTTCCCTGGTCTTCTTGGATCTGTAAGTCTTTTATTCTGGCAATATTTTGGCTTTTCTGCTAAATTCAAACCTTTTTAATAACATGGGTTATTGAATGCAGGTTTCCAGGAAATTCCTATCATACTGTCAAAGGATGAAACATCATGAATAAGTCCTAGGCTTCAAACACATTTTGTTTTTAAAAAGAAATAAAGACTATTGTAATGTCGATCAGACCTACGGGATAGGCAGACCACATTCATCGTAATAGTTCATATTTAGAAGGTAAAATGGGATTTTGTCTACTGCAAGAATGAAAACGCTCTGGATAGATTTACTCAATTCAATGTCATAAACAATATAAACAATTAAGCTATCCCTTTTCCTTTTCCCTTCCGTTTGAATTAGAATTCTTGTTTCCTGGCTTCATTACGTCAATATATCCATGACGTCAAGTCAGCTTGTAGCTGATTAATTAATTTGGACATTACAACTATCATGACTCTATTCTGTTCTATGGCAAGAGAAGTGTGGGTGTCAGAGACTAAAGTCATGGATGGATGCACACAGGGTCGAGTCTGCTGTGTGGTGTATTAGTACTGCAGTAAAATGGCTGGGTTCCAGTTTTTTAGACAAAACAGACTGGCACACATAATAATCACTCAAGCGGAAATTCTTTTATTTTTATTTGTCGTCATGGGATAATTAAACACTTTTGACAAGTAATTAATGGGGTATTGATTTTAACTTCATCGTCTGGACCAATTTGTTTTGATACTCAGATGAAGACAACATTGAGTTTATTTTATTCAACCAAGTTTGTGGTTTTATCCCGACAGTTTTTGTCCAATCTATACTTGATGTCCGATTTTACCCTTGACACAATCGCACATGTTCGGCAAATAGAGCCAAATCAACATCCTTGATAAAGAGTTAGTTTTCTAGAACATTCTTATTTTTAAGTGTTATTTACTGTATGAAATCATACATTGTAATATTTAGTTAGTCATGGAATTTCTTTGAAGAACAGGTATTGATATAACTTTTAGTTTATAGTGTGAAGAGATGTAATTAATATCTAAACATAATTACTATAGAATATCTACAGTTATGGTATATCAACCAGGCAATATCTTATAAGTACAACAGTGTAACTTTGTAATACCCGAGTTGTCCGACAGGTGTCCTTGATTTGTATGTTAGTTCAATGGTTAATAAACTTCCTGCATTATTTTATCATTAAAATGTACCAAACGTTGATTTACATTACTTTAAGTTTATCGCTGGGTAAAATAACCCATTATCAAGGCTATCAATTTATAATTTCGATTATCGATTAAAAGTCCAAAAAAGAAAGAAGAAAAAAACAATAATATTTAGACTATTTTAATGATTCGTAGTCTGTCATCGATAATCGTTTCCAATTTGGAAATCGATACCCCAGCATGTTACTAGACATAACCAAATTCTCGACACCAATCAGATTTTCCTTTAAATAGTTTAACTCACCGACCAGTTTCATTCCAAAACTCCACTAGGAACGAAGAGCCATCCCTTCCAGCAACCATTCCTGGCCACCATACTCCCATATCGAGGCAAATCCAAACAGGTTCCTAATAATAAATAAATCATTAAAACCATATCTCTACAGATATATTTTGGACCAGAATCTAGGCATAGTGACAGTGCTGACAGAGCGACAATACTGTCAAAATAGCTATCAATTGCTGGAATAGAGGTCAGATGTTTCTGACTAGCCTAGTTAATATCATATGACCCCGAATTTTTGGCTGTGCAATAACTTGTGATGCGGATTTAATAAAAGGCAGACTCCGCGGATAATCCGAGGAATCCGTCTTTTATTAATGCCATGACTATAATCCGCGGATTTTTAAAAAGCAGTCCTCTACGGCTTACTAAAAGACGGATTCCACCCACGGTGCCTCTGAAATACCGGCCTTCCATGAGGTGAATTCACTTACCCCCTGTCCAGAGTCTCTATTTTGAACACATTTAGTGCATTCAAGGGGCCAAGAAAATATTAATATTTCAGGGTACAAATTAATCTTTTTTTATTTGCATACCAGTTTTTTGCTCTAGATCTGTATGCCTAGCACAGCAGCAGTTTAAATTGTGTGGGTTTTAATTTCAATACCATAATATGCTTGATATTAAAAAAGTAGAGGACCAAGACTTCAAATGTGCACTCTATGCCTATGTCTCTATCCTATTCCTGCCTTCCGAAAGTCGAAACTGTTAAAATCTGTCACCGTAAGTAATATGCACACCCCGTCCAGACGAAAAATGTCATAGAGATATGAATATGTACGTGAAAATATTACCTAATTAGTCTATATCATTGTCCGTTATAGTCTTAGAATTGCATGTTCCCATTGTTGTATTTGTAGATCTACCCCTAAGTGGACGGGGTCCGCCGCTGCCACAAATGTCAAAATTTTGGACATGCTGGCAAACAAAATGCGGTAAATGTGGTGGCGCGCATTCCTCGGAGGCATGCAAGGCATGGGACACAAAATGTGCAAATTGTAATGGTCTGCGGATTCTAGTTTGGTCTGCGGAATCTAGTATAGGGGGTCTGTGGATCTAAAATTAGGGTCTACTGATTCTAGTATAGGGGGTCTGCGGATTCTAGTTGGGTCTGCGGATTGTAGTATATGGGGTCTGTGGATTATAGTTTGGTCTGCGGAATCTAGTATAGGGCTTTTGCGAATTCTAGTATAGAGGGTTTGCGGATTCTAAAACACCTTACTCGTAAATTGGCAGTATCTGTTAGTCCCAATTCTTTGAGTTTTTCCAGGTCAAAGGTCACGAAAGGTCAAATAAAAAATATTTGAAATTGAGAGTTTAACTACACACTGTGTACAAATTCATTGATATCAACAAGAAACCATCGAGAGTTTATTGGAGTAAATTGGCAGTATCTTTAAGTCCCATTTTGTTTTAGGAATTATATAATCGAGGTCAAAGGTTATTAAAAGCGAGCTGTTCAATCGATAATCGTTCATATTATTAACGGTGACTGATTTTTTTTCAGAATAAACAAACTATAGAACCCCAGAAACATTTTGACGCAAGATTTTAACATCACTTAATGATAGGGTCACAATCATTTTCAATCAATCCTAACATAATTTTTTTATTTTCATTTCGCTATGAAGGTCAATTCGACCCAAAACCAAACTGCATAGTAGCAATACCCTGGTATTACCAGTGGCTAAATTAAAAGAGCTAGATAATGAAAGTGACTCAATAAGCCTAGACCTGGTACTACCAATGGCCTAGTAGCAATACCCTGGTATTACCAGTGGCTAAATTAAAAGAGCTAGGTAATGAAAGTAACTCAATAGGCCTAGACCTGGTACTACCAATGGCTACCCGGTGCTGCCAGTGGACCAGAAATAATACCCCGGAACAGCCAGTGGACCAGTACCAACACCCTGTTACAGCCAGTGGACCGGTACCAATACCCTGTTGCTACCAGTGGACCAGTAACAATACCCTGATACTGCCAGTGGACCAGTACTTCAGCCAGTAAACCAGACCAATACCATGGTACTCCCTGTGGCCTTATCAAAAATACCCCGGTGCTGCCAGTGGACAAAATAATACCCTGGTACAGCCAGTGGACCAGTACCAATCCCCCGGTACAGCCAGTGGACCGGTACCAATACCCTGGTAAAACAATACCCATAAAACGATGTCTATATATCGTACCCACAATTGCTAAATGTCATTTAAAGATCTTGGAAATTCTCAATTGAAGACAAATTTAATCTGTTTCAGCACTAAATAGCAGATTGTGACTGCTTTCAGTATTAATTTAATTTTTTTTTAATTTCGCAGGGGGGCAAAAAGATTCCCAGGGGCCAGACTAACTGGCCGTCGGCGTCAGTGGCAGTAGGTCTAGAGTCTAGGCCTTAACAGCCCAATTGATAATAAAATAAAAAGCCTTAGACATTTTTTACCTCCACCGCTCCACCCCACATAAATCAAAAACTCTACGTTAGATGGGTATTTCTATTGAAACTTTGGTTCTATTAATAATCTGCAATTTTGTGTACGAAAGGTCTCTAGCCCCAGGTTATCAATGACTATCATTGTAGTAGCCTTTCAAATTCACGATCATAATAAAAATTGAAAACTTTTAAGATCGAACGACAAGCCCATATTATGGTAGGCCTATATCTAGAAAGACATCCTTTCTTAAGCACTCTTCTAGGTGGCAATGTATAAACAAAAATATTTGATATGTGTATGGGGAAGGCAATTTTTTCTTCCAATATCTTGAATATTGCTCAAAAATTAACATTTTCTGCAGCCGAAATGTTTCGACCTCTATCCGAAATATGCCTGTTTAGAACTACCAGATATTGGAGCCTAGGCCTATATATATATATATACAGGATCCAGACTTTTCGGGAAGTTCAAAGAATATCCGAAGAAACCTAATTTAGTAAATAGCTAGGGTAAAAATTCCGAATTATTTTCCCCAACCTCTGGATTAAGCCTTAAATACGCGCTACCGTAATTGTATAGGCTAGGCTACTAGTAGATATAACTATAAGGCCTACGATATTGTATACATTACCAGGCCTATAAGCAATTAAAGACGTAGACTATGTTCCGTCCAAATTATCATTGTATGTGTAAAATGTCTTGTCTTGTAATTGGTCACAATTCTCTATATTGATTTTTTATGCCAATAAACATTAATATTATTATTATTACCTAGTAGCAGTAGTGATGCGTTGAGGCACATCCTGGATGATCCTGCTACAGGAATTTGACTGTAAATCATTATAAGCTTTTATTCCTCCACATATGAAGATTTACAAATTGTATACAGATAAAGAGTTTATAATAATAATAATAAACTCTTTATTTAACAATCAAAAAGTGAAATCATTTAGAACAGTTTAACAGAGCAGTTCTTAAATATAGAGATAATGAAATTCAATACTAATTTTCGAAATATGTACATTTTTCAGCATCGTCAGCAAACATGGCTTGATTAAATTTTAGTAACTCAAACATAAACTGAATACCGTTTAAACATTGCATGTATATATTCAGAATATATAATATAAATCTTTAAGTTTATGATAAAACGATGTTATGTTCTCTTGCTTAATAATCGCATTCAGCGAGATTGTGGATAATAAGTGAAGTGAATAATTTACCACATGGGCGCAGATCCAGGGGAGGGGGGGGGACAGGGGGACACGACTGGAAAATTCAGTAACATGCAAGGAGGTGCTTTAAGTCAAGATGTAAAAGTTGACCAAGGTATAGGAGCCGAGGACGGAACGGTAGTATTATCTTTCCCGAAAGGCCAAAACAAATCTGAATCGTTTAGCCGATTCGTAATACCTACCCCTAAGTGGACGGGGTCCGCCGCTGCCACAAATGTCAAAATTTTGGACATGCTGGCAAACAAAATGCGGTAAATGTGGTGGCGCGCATTCCTCGGAGGCATGCAAGGCATGGGACACAAAATGTGCAAATTGTAATGGTCTGCGGATTCTAGTTTGGTCTGCGGAATCTAGTATAGGGGGTCTATGGATCTAAAATTAGGGTCTGCTGATTCTAGTATAGGGGGTCTGCGGATTCTAGTTAGGGTCTGCGGATTCTAGTTGGGTTTGCGGATTGTAGTATATGGGGTCTGTGGATTATAGTTTAGTCTGCGGAATCTAGTATAGGGCGTTTGCGAATTCTAGTATAGAGGGTTTGCGGATTCTAAGACACCTTACTCGTAAATTGGCAGTATCTGTTAGTCCCAATTCTTTGAGTTTTTCCAGGTCAAAGGTCACGAAAGGTCAAATAAAGCAAAAAAATATTTGAAATTGAGAGTGTAACTACACACTGTGTACAAATTCATTGATATCAACAAGAAACCATCGAAAGTTTATTGGAGTAAATTGGCAGTATCTTTAAGTCCCATTTTGTTTTAGGAATTATATAATCGAGGTCAAAGGTTATTGAAAGCGAGCTGTTCAATCGATAATCGTTCATATTATTAACGGTGACTGATTTTTTTTCAGAATAAACAAACTATAGAACCCCAGAAACATTTTGACGCAAGATTTTAACATCACTTAATGATAGGGTCACAATCATTTTCAATCAATCCTAACATAAGTTTTTTATTTTCATTTCGCTATGAAGGTCAATTCGACCCAAAACCAAACTGCATATTAGCAATACCCTGGTATTACCAGTGGCTAAATTAAAAGAGCTAGGTAATGAAAGTGACTCAATAGGCCTAGACCTGGTACTACCAATGGCCTAGTAGCAATACCCTGGTATTACCAGTGGCTAAATTAAAAGAGCTAGGTAATGAAAGTGACTCAATAGGCCTAGACCTGGTACTACCAATGGCCTAGTAGCAATACCCTGGTATTACCAGTGGCCAATTTAAAAGAGCTAGGTAATGAAAGTGACTCAATAGGCCTAGACCTGGTACTACCACTGGCCTAGTAGCAATACCCAGGAGCTACCAGTGGCCCAATAACAATATCCTAGTACAGCCAGTAGTTAAATATCGATAGTCTGGTGCTACCAATGGTCCAGTAACAATACCCTGGTACTCCCTGTGGCCTTATAAAATGCCCCGGTGCTGCCAGTGGACCAGAAATAATACCCCGGAACAGCCAGTGGACCAGTACCAACACCCTGTTACAGCCAATGGACCGGTACCAATACCCTGTTGCTACCAGTGGACCAGTAACAATACCCTGATACTGCCAGTGGACCAGTACTTCAGCCAGTAAACCAGACCAATACCCTGGTACTCCCTGTGGCCTTATCAAAAATACCCCGGTGCTGTCAGTGGACAAAATAATACCCTGGTACAGCCAGTGGACCAGTACCAATCCCCTGGTACAGCCAGTGGACCGGTACCAATACCCTGGTAAAACAATACCCATAAAACGATGTCTATAATATATCGTACCCACAATTGCTAAATGTCATTTAAAGATCTTGGAAATTCTCAATTGAAGACAAATTTAATCTGTTTCAGCACTAAATAGCAGATTGTGACTGCTTTCAGTATTAATTTAATTTTTTTAGAATTTCGCAGGGGGGCAAAAAGATTCCCAGGGGGCTACTACCCCCCTGCGCCCCCCCCCCACTTAGTTACGGGACTGCACTCCACTCTGATGGTGATGGGTATAATTTTTGATGAAATTGGTAGAATCCGAACCGCATGGTGGTTCAGACCTGTGAACATCCCAAAAATTCCAATATAATGGTATTTTCATGCCAGACTTGGTTTGAAATGAAGGCTCTTCACGGCCATTTTTTTAAAAAGGACAATTTTTTAACAGTCCACGATGATGGTGGTGGGGTATTTTTTTTTTTGGATGGAAATGACAAAATCCCTAACGACAAGCTGCCTTCAGACCTGTGAATATATCCAAAATTCCAACATAATGGTATTTTATACCAAACATATAGTGACAGGCCAGTCAAAGATGAAGACTCTTTTGTGGCCATTTTCTTAAAATAGAATTAAGGTCTGAGGGCAGCATGTGGTTATTATTTTGTCAATTCCATTAAAATATCCGTCCGACGACCGTCAGCGTGGACTGTTAAAAAAATTGGCAAAGTCAAAATTGACATAACTCTTGAGAGCAAAAAAAAAAAAAAAAAATTAAAACCTAAAAGAATAAAACTAAACGAGTTTCCACTGTTAAAACCTAAAAACTAAAAACTAAATGAGTTTCCACTCGGGTGAAAACTCAAAATAGAAACTAAAAACTAAATGAGTTTCCACCTGGGTGAAAGCTGTTTTCACCTCGGGTGAAACTCAAAATAAAAACTAAAAACTAAATGAGTTTCCACCTGGGTGAAAACTCAAAATAAAAACCCAAAACCCAAACCCCAAATTAGTTTTATGATTTTATTTTCACCCAGCCTTTTGTCAAAAGTCAAAAAGGACATAACTCTTTAGATCAAATAATAAAAAAAAAAAAAAATTTAAAAAAAAAATTAAAACCTAAAAGAAAAAAAAAAAACTAAATGAGTTTTCACCTCGAGTGAAAACTTAAAATAAAAAATAAAAACTAAATGAGGGTGAAAACTCAAAATAAAAACTAAATGAGTTTCCACCTTGGTGAAAACTGTTTTCACCTCGGGTGGAAACTCAAAATAAAAACTAAAGCTGTGTTTACACCTAAAGCGGTTTCGCACCTTTTCCGTGAATCGTTTCCCGGAAAAAGCTCCCTCTCCGAACGTTAAAAAAGCGTGTGTTCACACTGTCTTATAACGATATAGTCCCAACGATATAACCATTCACACGTATAACGTTTTAGCCCTGTTCAATGTAAAAGTTACTCCCCTTTCGAATTGTTTAAGAGTTATCGCTACTTCTCACCCTGTCGGTCAAGTGAAACTCAATAGTTCTTCTGCCCACGGGCAAGTCGATTTTCTGCGTTTTAGATGCCAACCATTACTATTTCGGCATAATGATTACGAATTCATAGGCTAATTGCGATTTTAATTTAATTTAATTACGATTTACGACCATCAGATTTAAAACCCAGATTAGAATGAATAATTGTGTGTACAATCAGCCATATTGCTACATTGCTACACGAACTTTGCTTTTAATAGTTCAGGGATTGTAAAAAGGTTTTCTAAACTTTTTATGGGTATCGGGGACACTGATCGCATCAATGTGCGCCATTCCGACGTCTGCGGTTCTTGGTTCTACTAAAACTAACATGTTTTATGACTTTAACTGATGGGACTAATGAAAGCTATTATTGATATCTATGCCATTACCATCCAGTAACGTCCTAAATCGCGTTGGTATTAGAGGAATTGCAAGAACCACAGACGTCGGAATGCTATCAGTGTCCACATACACATAACAAATTTAGACAATCTCTTTAATGAATGGTTATCAAGACTCTAGTAGGCCTACAAAGCGAACAAACTATTGTTAGAAAATCACAACTACAATTTAAACCACTGGAATCTCTATAAAGCAACGGGCAAGTTGCAATCATGTGGGGCAAGCTGAGTGTTACTACACTGAACTTCAAACACAGATACCAATTTAGTATGAAAGAAAACACTGTTTGCGCATGTGTCGCACTCAGCTGTATCGCTTTTAGTGTTCACACACTTTGTTTTATCGTTGGGAGCTAAAACGATATAGCTGGAACGTTCCGATAACGTTAAAATTAGCGATCGGCACCAAACGTTGGGAAAGCATTATAAGAAGCGCGTGTGTGAACAGCTATATCGTTATAAGTCTGAAAACTGTTCACCTAGCGTTATAAGGCGTGTGTGAACACAGCTTAAATGAGTTTCCACCTGGGTGAAAACTGTTTTCACCCGGGTGAAAACTAAAAATAAAAAGCCAAAACCAAATAAGTTTTATGATTTTATTTTTTAGGATTTCACCCAGCCTTATGAATTTTTTTTAACTGAAAACTAAAAAAAGAGGCATGTCGTATATGGACCACCGTAATTTCGTGACCTTTGACCTCGAATAACTTAATAACAACCCTGACCTGGCTGATTATCTCGGATCCCTGAGAAAAATGCCCCTAGTAAAGTCAACTCAGATTTTGCCCCCTCTCGGTGACAATACCCCCCCCCCTTCTCCCTTTGGCCTACTACCATACATGTATGGAATGCAGTTCTTGCACACCACTGCGTGACCTATATATTCCTGTACAATTTCATCATGAGCTAGTATGTATAGTGACAATTTGTTATTCCTTTAACAGTCTTTTACATTCATTTTGGCGCTGTATCTGGTTCAAAATAGGATCCAAATCGGATTGTATAAATTCTTAAAATCACGTAGTCATTCCTAAGGTAGAAAAGACGAATCTTATCAAATCTAAGTATTTTGCGTATAAAACGTTCTATTTTATTTATTTTAGTCTTTCTAAAACAGGATAGACCTGTAGACTTTGCAGAATGCAGAACGCGCATTGTACTCTTTGGAACTTCACCACTGGATCGTACCAGTCGGATTGTAATCTTTGGAACTTCTCCACTTAGATACTTAGATTTTATAAGATTCATCTTTTCTACCCTAGGAATGACTACTTGATTTTAAGAATTAATACAATCCGATTTGGATCCTATTTTGAACCAGATAAAGCGCCATATTACATGACTCAAAGTGTATGATCAGTGTTTCAGCCTATTTATTGATAAAAGCTTTAAAGGGGCCCAGGCTTCATTTTTGGGGGTCGTTTTGGGCCTTTGTTACATTTTAACAGTCCTCAGAAATACTCAAGCTCTAAGAAAATCGTAAAATACCTTGAAATATACCTCAAACAAAAATTTCACTTGTCATTTATTTCCCGTGCTGTACGCGGCTGGTCTTCAGTCAGTCTGAAAATTGTGTGTGCTGTTGACAAAGTCTACAATTGAAAATGCGTTGTAGTCTATTTATATAGATGACCGCTATTGCACGACGGGAAGGATAACTCTTTGATTATCAAGATGAACCGTTTTCCAATATGGCGGGACGTTCGTAATTTCTTAAGGCATTATGATTTTTCAAACACGGATAATTATGGATACACATGGATTTGAAGGCTAAAATTTCAAAGGTAAGCTCTGTAGACTATTTCTGATTAGCTAAGCAAAAGATTTCATGTGTTTAAAGCTGTCGGATGATTGTCCGAAACAAATGAGGCCTGGGCCCCTTTAACCTGCAATAGTTATGCAACAGGGTCCAATTTTAGCGGCATCGCATCGCAATTTGCGAGTCATTTATACACCAATTGCGATTCAATAATTCCCTTGATTAGCCAAAAATGAAATTCATGATCATTTACTGCTATTCAAATTAAATCTGACGTTGGCAAATTGGATTTCTTTCATCATAATTTTTGTCTGACCCATAGAGTTATAATAAGAAATCGACCTAACTAATCGGCCTGTGGAGAGGTTCAGTTAGGTAAGCATCCAACGTACGGTTTTTATACGCCCTCACATGAAATGTAAGGCGTATATTGTGATCAACTTTCTGTCTGTCTGTCTGTCGTCTGTTCACATTCGCTTGTGCTCACTCAACAGACTACAGTTTTGATTGGATTTTAATAATTTTTGGTATGTGAGTTCATGGCATCACAAAGAGGAACTGTATTGATTTTGGTGATGATCGGATAATTTTTAGCGGAGATACAGTGTCCGACTTAGCGCGATTTCGGAAAAATACGAGTAACTTTGCTTGTGCTCACTCTACAGACTACAGTTTTGATTGGATTTTAATAATTTTTGGTATGCGAGTTCATGGCATCACAAAGAGGAACTGTATTGATATTGGTGATGATCGGATAATTTTTACCGGAGATACAGTGTCCGACTTAGCGCGATTTCGGAAAAATGCGAGTAACTTTGCTTGTGCTCACTCTACAGACTACAGTTTTGATTGGATTTTAATAATTTTTGGTATGTGAGTTCATGGCATCACAAAGAGGAACTGTATTGATTTTGGTGATGATCGGATAACTTTTAGCAGAAATAAAGTGTCCGACTTAGCGGAATTTCGCAAAAAATAAGAATAGCTGTCTTGTGCTCACTCTACAAACTACAGTTTTGATTGGGTTTTTAATAATATTTGGTATGTGAGTTCATGGCATCACAAAGAGGAACTGTATTGATTTTGGTGATGATCGCATAATTTTTAGCAGAAATATAGTGTCCGGAATTTAGCAAAAAAGAGAATAGATTTCTTGTGCTCAATCTACAAACTACAGTTTTAATAAGTACTCTACTAAAGTGACAATTTTGATTCATATTTAGTCTGATTTCATGGTACACCTATGAGTTTTTGCCCATTATCTGATAAAACGGAACATGAATTTTTGCCCATTATCTGATAAGCCTGAGGAGGGCGTATCTGCACGCTTTGCGTGCCTATGTTTTTATTTTGTGTATGTTACTCTACAGATTCGAGATTAAAAGCTAAATCTAAGAATTATTCGGAACATTGTTAACACACAAATGAAATAAAACGAAATATACTTAAACGTCCCATTTTTATTTTTTACATTAGACAAACCCATTTTTCATAGGTTTTTTTAAAAAATAAAATGGATGTCGGGGCATTCGCAAAGATTGTCATAAAATGTTTGGAAAGTGTCTCTTGTGGGATTTGAACAGTGGAGCATGTTCTGTGCCATCAAATATATACTAGGCTAGGTCATCATCTTCTTGAAATTGCTCAAATATAAAAGAGCTTTTTAAATTCTGCAATATAGCTTCTGCTGCCATAGCCCGCTTTCTACGATTGATCACCATAATGTATGCTTATATTGACTTATATTGTCACCATGACACTTTTCCCTAATGTTACACCGAAATCGTTCGTTAATACGCGACAATACGCATGCTAAACATGACGCCCTCGGGCCAGGCGCGAGTAAGCTCGCGTGAGTAAACGAACGCCCTAGTGTATTAAATAGTCTTCGTTATCCAGACCCACTGTAGTTTCGATTATTGGTTACTAAATTATAGTTGAAGATGTATTAATTATTTAAGCACCGCCGTCTCCTTTCTTTATCTTTCTCGCTCTCAATTGTTATATTACTTTTCTGGTCAATTTCAGAGGATTTGCTTAAGTTTTGAAAATACTTTTGAGATATGATTAGCAGCCGCTCTTCTGAGTTCTCTTCGGAAGATGCGTTTATGTTGCTTGTATAGTTTACATACAACCTCGAATCACAATATTATGGTTTACCGTTTGACACCCAAGTCGTTTCTAGATTTTTTTTAGTTTTTATGCAATTGTTATACGGCATGCATTATTCCAATATGGTTTCAGCCGTTTCTTGATTTTTTAGTAGGGCAGAAAATATTGTGAACATTCTCTGAAAGAACATACGTTGTATACAGGTAAAATGACTCAATTTGATCCGATTTACACAGGTTATCTGATTGTAAGGTCCATAACACCTTTGAAACAGAGAAAGTGTAATCAGATAATGGCCCATTTTGCTTTGCCTTGTCCAGGAAACATTTTTGGTTAATGGATTTGACAATAGAATAGGTAATGTTTCAAAACAACAAATTATGGCAAGGTGGTCAGAGACATTGTAGGCGTCAGGCGTGGTTGGGTACAATTTCCACATATTTGACACAACTAATATTATCAGCTTTTAACCAAATATGGTCAATTTTAGATGTTGGCCCGTTTTCGTGTGACTGGTATGTGTATGAGGGTCCTTTACAAAATGGCAAAGTATTTGCAGACTCAAAATTGTGATTATTTAAGAATTTGTTGAAACATGGTTCCCTCTGAGACGAGTTATCGTTTTTGACATCAGCATTGAAATCACCGAGAATGATAATTTCGCCTAAAGGGGAGTATATGTTTCGACAAGTTCGTCTAAGTAATTAACGATGCCGACGTCAACAGATAAATTGGGTTGATATGTAGGATACATAATTCGATCCCTATTATATTTGGAACTACTGTTTCAAGTGGACAGATAATACTTGGGACAGCCTTGCGTCGGAGAAAATTAGCACGATAATGATTACCAGAATTTGGCAGAGACAGGAGACCAAGTACACAAATAACTTGATATTGAGCGACCAATTTGATTGCGTTGAAATATATTGTTCTTCCTTGAAGTTATTATTCCAAAAACTGACCTTTTTCTCGTATGCTATGATGTTAAAGGGATTGTAAAGAGGTTTTCTAAACTGTGTATGTGTATCGGGGACATTCTAATTTTCATTCCGACGTCTGTGGTTCTTGCAATTCCGCTAAAACGAACGAGTTTTATGACGTCAACTGTTGTGACCGTATATTTGTTCCTCATAATAAATAGTCCAAATGGAACACAAATTATTATAATAAATGATCTCAGGAACTCTTATCGTATAATATTTGGGTTAGGGTAAGGACTAGTGATATATAAAGAAGTTTCCAACAAGTGTTCTTTGGAACAGTTATTATAGTGGAACTTGTATATCGTCACACGGTCTCTCTTCCAATGGCATTGAGAGACTGGATGCTCTGTGATACAAGCAATATCAATTGAATAACAATCTAAGCACTTAACAATTTGTATAAATGCCACGACAGTTCCATGTGAATAAATTTATGAACTTAATTGTTTCTCTTGGATAAATTTTCTCCATGATAACATGGTTTAACGTGGATACCCCGCTGGCCATGTTTCTTGATTGAGCATTTTATTTGCTAAATCGTTTGAAATGTTTACTTGGGCAGCATGACATCTTTTCAGTGGGTTATTGAGGAATCGTATATACATATAACGTATTTCCTGAGAGTCAAGATAGTCTTTTAAGCCCGATTCGGATGAGTCTTTGGAAATTCCGCCTATGTAAAACCTTGCGACACTTACCTCAGAACACCCCTTAACAACATTTCTTGCAATTATTGCAGCGCATTGGTCAGTGCTTATAACATGGTGGTTTTAGCTGCTTCAGAATACGATGGGGATCGAAATCTAGTTGTTTCAGGGGAAGCAATAGATACACATACAACATTGGGGGGTGGAATTGTGGGGGTTTGTGCTACAGACTTTCTCGGCTTTAGTAATGCGTAAACCAATATTCTTAATTTGAGATGCATATTGCGTCGCTGTAGTCGAAGAAGGTCATAAGTGAAAAATTTGTGAATTTCTTAGTTTATTGATAAAATAAGGAAAATGTTATAACTTTTAAATAAATGGTCATAACCCTAAAATATTTGGCAAGTAATAAGAACAATCATTAAAAATGAAGACTAAGTAGCCAAAATACACATTTTCCATAAATAGTAAATGATTTCACCTATATTTGTAGATAAGACCTTCTTATTCTGAGGGGTAATTGTAAGGAAATGGTTGTCAATTGTCATAAGTGGTAGTTATGGCCCTGTGGTGAAATTAATCACTGAAGTTACGACTCTGAAGTATGCATAACGTCGGAATGGTACAAACTGATGCCATCAGTGTCCCCATACACATAACAAATTTAGAAAATCTCTTTAATGGATTAAGACTCTAGTAGGCCTATAAGGTGGTAGCGAACAACCCACTGTTGTTAGAAAATCACAACTACAATTTTTAACCAATGGAATCTCTATAAAGCAAAGGGCAAGTTGCAATCTTGTGGGGCAAACTGAGTTTTACTTCACTGAACTTCAAACACAGATACCAATTTAGTATGAAAGAAAACACTGTTTGCGCATGTTTCGCACTCAGCTGTATCGCTTTAAGTGTTCATACACTTTGTTTTATCATTGGGAGCTAAAACGATATAGCTTTACCTCTAAGTTATTCTTTATCAAAAATAACCAAAAACAATAACACACACAAAAAGACGTGATGTCTTTATACTAAAACGCCTACAAAATTTTACTTTTTTTTGTGATTCATGTTTGATATTTTCTTCACAATATCAGTATAGTGTTTTACACTGAGTATTTCACTGCATTTTTGAATCTTTAAACATCTTTTTTTCCAGGTGTTGTTTTATTTTTTAAGTGGTTCGGAAATAGTGTTTCAATTTCTTGAATCTGTTCAGAAGTCTACCTAATTCTCTTGGACCCTTTGCCTTTCTTGCTTTGTTTTCTTTGAGAAATTTCTGGTTCATATTCTGAATCTGAATCAGAATTTCTATGGCGTTTGGTAGCTACATTTGGAATACTACTCTCATCATCAGAGTCATTATTCGAAGTATATGTAGATGTAACAAGATCTGGAAAAAAGAATAAAAATGTTCTAATTTAAAATGTTCTCACTAATTTTGGGTGGAGCTCTTTAACAAATATGAAATCACAGTGCCATTTGATACTATTTTAATTTTTGTTTTCTATCTGAAGTGATTCAACACCAAACAAACCTTTATCAATCATTATAGAACATACCTTCAAAGGAGATTTCATCTAATTTTTTTCCAGCGTATTGTTTTGTAAGATTTAGATCTTGAATCAGGAGTAGTTTGCTAATGGAAGTTCGCTCTATAAAACCTGACATTTGCTGGTAATGTTAAGTGTGAACCCTTTTGGTATGACCTAGATGTTTACAAACCCATTCTAACTTATTGGGACTTAAGTCGATGACCTGGAATACAAATGGGAAAAAATATGTTATTTAACTGAAAGTGGAATGTTAAGGAATGTGAAATAATTTCATGGAACAAGAGCATGCATTGCTGACAACATCTACCATGCCAGCCCGTCGCTAGGGTAGGGCTTGAGGTCTATATTCCAGAACCTGTCCCTTTAAAAAATAGAATGCTAATACGAGAGTGATGGAATACAGGAAACTTAAGACTATCAGCCACCAATACCAAAGACCTAAAACTTCAAGTACAAGTAAAATATTTACCTGAGAAAGTGTGGCAGTGTATTTTCTTAGTGTAACGCTATTAATGTTTTCAGGATTCTGGAGATTTAGATCAAAGCAAATCTTTTTTAACGATTCGTAACATCTGCTGGCTCCCATAACTAATTGATATAAAAAGTAACTAATTACTGATTCATAAACATTACTCAGTTACTTGTCCAGATATTCAGGAAATAATCACTTCTCTTAATCTATTTAAGTAGATTTTATTTAATATCTTACACAAAAGTCTAAAAATTTCATACACATTTATATTAGTGTTGAATAGTTAATCAGTTATACATTATCTGTTTTCAAATCATAAGTTGACAGTCAAATTATTGATATACTAATTGATATTTTACAGTTATTTTCACATTCTCTAGTAATTATGCTATTAAAACCAGTTCATAAGTCAAGTCTTAAAAATCACTACTTCAACTCACATATTCTACATATATAAATAACTCGCCGTTTCAGTAGACAAGAAATGCATCATTATACTCAAGTTTCCACTATTTCAAATTTTCCCCCCACTAAGGAAAAAATATGAGAAATTGTCTGCGATTAACTATAACTTACCAGAATTAGGAAAAAGATATTGATTTTCTTTTTCAATCCCAATTTTTTGCCTTACTGAAGGATTTGATAAAAAATTTAGACCTTTTTTTACAATCTAATGGTATAAGAACTGGTACTGGACGTCCACGCTGAAATATCAAAATCATCACTTTAAATTAATAGTTTTAATTAATAGTTTAATTATTAGACAGGAAACCTCGGGTAAATTGCATCTAGTACCAATTTATACCAAAATATAAAACATATAATTTGTTGCACATCTTCCTTACCTTTCCACGTACCATCATCAGATCTTGGGTTTCCAAGAGATATTTTTCTAGAGCTGATAGTTCTCCGATTAAACTTTTATCAACGTCTGATAAATCTTTCCTTCTTGTTAAATAACTTTTGACACTAAAATTTAAAACAAAGATATAAATTGAATGCTCCTTGGAAACATCAACAATTACTCTTAATAGAAAACGATACTGTGGATTTCATGTTTGGTGAAGTCTATGCTTATTCTTTTGTAAGTAAAAATGATCCAAATGTCATATTGCTGTTACCAGGTCAACTTTGTTCACTGTAAAATAAAATTTAATAATCATTTGATTTCTAGGAGTTGGTAATTACCTTATAGAATCAATTTCACCCGAACGCCTCTTATTATAGCATAAAAGTCAACATTGAATGAGTTTCACCACATACACATAGTCTTCTTTAGTTTGGTTCAACAGATTTGTTTGTAATTCAGATATTAAATGTTTATTAAGTAATTCTATATCAGCAGGGTTAGGAATGTCTTTGGTTTTTATCAAGTGCCTTTTCATGATAACTGTGTATGCCAATTTTGTAACTCTTGTCTTAAATTCAAGTGTCATTAGATGCAGAAAGTGTTTGCAGTCTTTTCTATCTTCGTCACTAGGAATTCTGCTTTTGATGGTCCATATGATTGGCATCTAGAATGTTTCTTTCTATCCGATTTTCTATCACGGTTTTCCATGGCTGCTTAAATGGGTTAAGCCGTTAAGGTGAGGGTCTGAAATATTTTGGACAAATTTTTGCTTTTGAATGCCGTGAATAAGCTTGAAACCTTATTTAAAAAGCGTCTAGATCGGAGAAAAACTAAAAATGAACTGGCAATCGAAATAAATGTAGTACATATCTGTTGTTTGCCTATTGTCACAATGAAACGTATAGGACGATAATTTTCAAACCAAACAAGTTTTTGGTCTCTAATTTGGAATCTGAGACCTTATGACCATTCTGTAACAATGATTTTAAATTCTGCAACAACAAAAATTTGAAGGCCTATATTCCAGAATTTGTCACTTTAAAATTGCAGGTTCTGCAAATTTTCGATGTATTGTTCAAATATATGGACCAAAATGTTGTGCAACTTTCGCATGTTTTAGTCCCAGAAAAACTGTCCGAACAAATTTCTTATGCAACCATGACAAGACGCTAGTAAGAAAAAGTAAAGAATAGAAAAGAAAAGGCAGTGAACTGTAATAAGTTAACACTGTGAACTGAAATAAATTTGTTACAATTAAAATCTATTTAATTACACCCTTCAACATTTTCTATGGAGGGGGAGGTAGGATTTGTCTATGCTCAAGACCAGCTTTAAGGTTGTTTACTCATCCCCCGACAGTAATAATTTAGATTTTCAAAATGGTTCAAATTAGGCCAAAATAGAATTGTTGGTGGTGATATACCTGTGAGAAAGGGAAAAATAAAATTAACTAGAACCGTTAGACGGTACCAAGGCAGTGCGCGTCCCTTCTATTGCATGGGTGAAACGTTGCATTTATAATATCCAATTCCATAATAATAACTAGACCTGTTTGTAACAATTGTGCAGCTTCCGAGATATTTAGAATTTGTTATATCTCCTGGCTGTCATTTAAAATAGAACGTAACCACGCCTACTCAGTATAATGACTTGTTTTGATTGGTTGCGATACTTAAACTGGAAATGTCAAAATTTGTCTTGACCAAACGATAAGAAATTAACACAATTTGACTTTTTGCCCTGTTACATTATCTTCTTAACTCTTCTTGTAACATTTATATCTGTTTAATTAGTGTGTAAAACAAAACGTCGAAAAAACAAATTTGTGGTCTAAGGGACATAACACCTTATTTGAGATTACAAATTGATCTCGGATTAAATTAACTTTCCACATCGTTGATACTTTTAATTTGTTTATTTATTTATTTATCAATCTTAATTTAGGTGTAGTAGGAACATTAGATCCTGCAATTTGTGGCAAGTTGCCATGGTATAACATAGAGCCATCAAATTAACAGCGCGGCTTTACATCTTTAAGAGAGTATTTTATAGAGTTGCGTCCCTTATACCACTAGTCCTCTCAACTGTACATTATTTTTGCTTAAGAGAATATCATTTAAAATTCTAAAGGTTGTCATTTCCTTCCAAATATTCCATATCATACATCGCCCACAACGAGAAATGAACAATCATTCCTTTTATTTAAGATATATAATATCTTTGAATCATTTTAACTGGATTAATTTTTAATCGTAAAAAAATCAAAATCAAAACAACAATTCAAAAATCGGTTTCCATATATATTTCGGCAATAGATTCTATATACATGTACATCAAAATAACACAAATTGAATTATCTTCCGAGACCCTATTTCAATTTAAAGAGTTAGTATAGAAGAAATTACAAAATTTGCAAATTTAAAACGTGCAATTGGGATCAAAAATCAAGTGTTATACACCATTGGAAAGAATAACTAGACCGGTTTGTAACAGTTCTGCAGCTTTCGGGCTATTTAGAATTTGTTGGTCTCCTGGCTGTCATTTAAGGATAGAATGTAGATTGATTTTGCGATTATTGGGAGAGATGATTTATTCATGATTTAACACGTAACATTTGAGCTTGTTAATAGACTGGCAATCATTAAGGTTTGTGATGTAAAAATATCTGGGCTTAACCACGCCCACAAAGTCCATTGACTTGTTTTGGAAACTTCAACTGGAAATGTCAAAATTTGTGAATTGACCGTTTTATAGGAAAAATTCGCAATTTTTAAATGCCGATAAACCGAAAGTTTACATTTTGCTATAAAGCTTAATATGTCATTGGATAGAACGTATCACATATGTACAGGTATAAAGATCGCCAAAGGTCAACGTCACAATATACACCTTCGAAGTTTTTATAATTTTTAATCGTAATTAAATCAAAATCAAATTAAAAAATCAAAAATCAGTTTCCATATAAATTTCGGCAATCGGTTATAGATTCTATATACATGTCCATCAAAGTAACACATATTGACTGATCCTCTGAGACCCTATTTCGATTGAAAGAAAAATACACACAGTGATGTAAAATATCTGGGTTAAACCACGCCCACAAAGTCTAATGACTTGTTTTGATTGGTTGAGATACTTTAACTGGAAATGTCAAAATTTGTGTCTTGACCAAAAGATAAGAAATTAACACAATCAGACTTTATGACCTTTTCATTTATATCTGTTTAATTAGAGTGTAATTTTATTCTTAAACTTTTCGCTATATTATTTATACATATTGATTTATATATTGCTTGAAAGCTGGGAATTTGCACATTATAAATCTGTTCGAATTTTGTTTTTAAGTTAAATAGAACTAAATATAAAAAAATATGAATGTTAAAATCGCTTATTTTCTACTAGGCGTATTTTCATCAGTTTTCGGTCTATAGCTAAATTAAAGATATTGTTAGAAAGCTGATAAAAATCACATCACAATAATGTCAATTAGAATGTTGCCAAGAGTCTTGTTCATGAGATATAACCATCTGAAGATACGAGAAATATGCAAATTACCAATTTTTGGATCCCTATTAATCCAAATGTTCTTTACTAAAATTAGAAATCGAGGTATCATATGAACCTTTAGCCAATGAAGATGATTGTGCAGAAAAATAAAGGATGCATATTAGTAAGTTAGTCCTCTTCGTTCCTTGCGGAGAATAGGGCTGCTACAGACGTTCTCCATCTCACTCTGTTATGAGCTGTTCTTTTTGCTTCATTCCAGGTCTTGCCAATCCTTCCTAGCTCTTTCAGTCTTATTCTTTTCAAGCTATGTAAAGGTCTTCCTTGTCTTCTATGCCCTTGGGGATTCCAGTCCAGTGCCTCTCTGGTGATATTGTTTTGAGATCAAAAGGATGCATATGGTAGAGTTCGAAAGTTATGAACTTTCAGACGGAAGTCAGTTTTGAAAAACTTTGGCAGGACCGTAATAGGAACATGAAAGAAATTTCGACGTATGTAAATAAGGTCACGTGACAGAGCTCTTCAAAGTTTGAAATTGCGATTTTCATATGGCTGTAAAACCGGAAGTTGACATTGCACAACAAAAATGAAGACATCAATAGATAGGTCTTGACAAGGGCAATAACTTTTGTGCAGGTCATAAGGTCACCAAAGGTCAATGTCACGAGATATTGACCTTCGAAATTTAGGTACGTATTGAAAATATAGAACCGGAAATAAAGGAATAGCTAAATCGAAATTCGAAATTCGACTGCCTGATATTTGTTAGCAGTCGATTGAAGATGACATAGACATCAAAATTACAGTTGTCCGTTTTACCCCTAAGGCCCCATTTTTCGTTTTACAAAAGTTAGTCATTTCATGATAGCGGTTTAAGTGTTACTTCCGGTTCAAATTTTTTCACTTTATTATCTTTCTTTATCATGTTCTATCATATCTATTGACGAATTTGACGACTTTCGTAAAAATACGTAATTTAAAAAAACACGTGCTCTTTTGTAAATCACGCACAATTACTATAGAACTTAGAACAAAATTTTCAAATTCTCAAAAGCGCAATTTCGATCAAAATATCAAGTGTTATACATCATTGGAAAGAATAGATTACGTGTAATAAGGGCATGAAAGAAACATTGACGTATGTAAATTGGGTCACGTGACAGAGCTCTTCAAAGTTAAAAATTGCGATTTTCAAATGGCTGTAAAACCGGAAGTTGACATTGCACATAAAAAATGAAGACATCAATAGAAAGGTCTTGACAAGGGCAAGAACTTTTGTACAGGTCACAAGGTCACCAAAGGCCAAGGTCACGAGATATTAACCTTCGAAAATTAGGCACTTGGTGAAAAAATATAACCGGAAATAAAGAAAAAGCAAAATCGAAATTCAAAATTCCGCTTCCTGAGAATTGTTAGCAATCAATTGAAGATTACATAGACATCAAAATTACAATTGTTAGATTAACCCCTAAGGCCCCATTTTTCGTTTTACAAAAGTAAGTAGTTTAATGATGGCGGCTGACCTGTTACTTCCGGGTCAATTTTTGTTAATTATTGAATCATTATGGGTTAATACTAACTAATTGAAAAAAAAAAAATTTCAAATATCTTAATTATTCCGGAAGTTGATTTTTTAAGTTTAAAGTCGAATGACGTCAAAACCGGAAGTGATGTTGTTATTTTGAAAACATATTTTAGTTGACAAACGCATTGTCTATCAACATATTAATTTTTATTTCGATCAGATCAAAATTCTGAAAGTTAGAAAAAGTGTTAAATTTAAAAATAAAAGTCAGCGACAAAAGTCAAAATTTTACATTTTTTTAAATTGCTATCCTTTAGAGTTTAGTTCAAAGAAGTTAATAAGAAAAGTTTGAGCGAAATTCGATTTGAAATAGAGCTGTTATATGAGAAAAAACTAAAATACTTTGGGATGTTATACCTCATTTCCGGTTTGGCAAAATTGCGTCATTTTATATTTAAATAACAATGAGCACTAGTTTACGTTAGAATATCGCGTCAGATTATGTGAGACATTTACAGTTATAGCTGGGGAGCGTGACCAGAAAACGAAAAAAAAAAAACTAGAATTGCTTACAATTATGAACGTATTTCGAGAGCCTTAAAATATTATGTAGGCTAAATTTGCAATTACCTACATCTAGACAATATTTTGAATATCATTTGACCTAGTTTTCAAAGTCATAAAATAATTAGGTCACACCGTAACGGTTAATGATGGCGAAAATATGAAAATTATCAATTTTTGCTGTATTTAAGTACATTTATCTCTATGAATTTTTTAAGTAAGCCAAATTAAAAAATATCTACTCATAGACAATATATTGAATATTATTTGACCTAATTTTCAAGGTCATAGATTAAGTGGGTCACACCTTCCGTAGCCGTTAAAGTGACCTAATTTTGAAAAAATCGAAATTTAAATAATTCGAAAGAAAATACGAAATTTGAAAATCGGTCTCCAAGAAAAGGTAGATAATGATCCATTGTATCTATGTGCTAAATTTCATCAAAATCGGTCTATCAGTAGTGTCTGAATTTCGGATTTAAGAATTGTAACAAAAATTCAAAATGGCGGCCGATATGGCAGCTTGACCTAATTATTTAGGTCAAATCAATTACTATTGACAAGTTATTTCTAAAACAGTTTTCACTTTTCACCTAGCAGTTATAGACCGGAAGTTACGTAATTACGTCATTTGAGGCTAAACCGGAAGTAGAATTTTTTTTTTTTACATTTTTTCAAAAATTATAATCATATCGCCTATCAACTGGTAAAGTTTCAAAATTTTACCATTTATATTAAAGGAGAAATCACGGTCTGAAATTTTTGCCGATGACCCTTGAATATTGAATTGCAAATCGTGGGTAAAATATTTAACCTAATTGCATAAAACCTATAATTGTTAGTTGACAAATACATTGAAGTTTTCAAATCTGAAAATCCGGTCAAAATCGAACTGAAAATAAACTTGCTAAAGCAAAAAAACCTGAACTTCCGGTTCTCACTTCCTGTCAGAGATAGAACTTCCGGTTTTGTTTTATTTGATAATAGAAATCATTCTAAGATCAACTGTAGATTTAGAATTTCTGCACCTTTTACCAGTTTGTCTGCAAACTCATCCAAGAATTACAAAAAAAAAAAAATAAAAATAAAACTAGAATTGCTTACAATTATGAACGTATTTCGAGAGCCTTAAAATATTATTAGGCTAAATTTGCAATTACCTACATCTAGACAATATATTGAATATCATTTGACCTAGTTTTCAAAGTCATAAAATAATTAGG
>CM060199.1:25796066-25843194 GCA_030562195.1 Nipponacmea schrenckii
ATTTATATTAAAGGAGAAATAACGGTCTGAAATTTTTGCCGATGACCCTTGAATATTGAATTGCAAATCGTGGGTAAAATATTTAACCTAATTGCATAAAACCTATAATTGTTAGTTGACAAATACATTGAAGTTTTCAAATCTGAAAATCCGGTCAAAATCGAACTGAAAATAAACTTGCTAAAGCAAAAAAACCTGAACTTCCGGTTCTCACTTCCTGTCAGAGATAGAACTTCCGGTTTTGTTTTATTTGATAATAGAAATCATTCTAAGATCAACTGTAGATTTAGAATTTCTGCACCTTTTACCAGTTTGTCTGCAAACTCATCCAAGAATTACAAAAAAAAAACAAAAAAACTAGAACCGTTAGACGGTACCAAGGCAGTGCGCGTCCCTTCTATTGCATGGGTGAAACGTTGCATTTATAATATCCAATTCCATAATAATAACTAGACCTGTTTGTAACAGTTGTGCAGCTTCCGAGATATTTAGAATTTGTTATATCTCCTGGCTGTCATTTAAAATAGAATGGAAATGTCAAAATTTGTGTCTTGACCAAACGATAAGAAATTAACACAATTTGACTTTATGACCTGTTACATTATCTTCTTAACTCTTCTTGTAACATTTATATCTGTTTAATTAGTGTGTAAAACAAAACGTCGAAAAAACAAATTTGTGGTCTAAGGGACATAACACCTTATTTGATATTACAAATTGATCTCGGATTAAATTAACTTTCCAGATCGTTGATACTTTTAATTTGTTTATTTATCAATCTTAATTTAGGTGTAGTAGGAACATTAGATCCTGCAATTTGTGGCAAGTTGCCATGGTATAACATAGAGACATCAAATTAAGAGCGCTTCTTTACATCTTTAAGAGAGTATTTATAGAGTTCCGTCCCTTATACCACTAGTCCTCTCAACTGTACATTATTTTTGCTTAAAAGAATATCATTTAAAATTCTTAAGGTTGTCATTTCCTTCCAAATATTCCATATCATACATCGCCCACAACGAGAAATGAACAATCATTCCTTTTATTTAAGATATATATCTTTGAATCATTTTAACTGGATTAATTTTTAATCGTAAAAAAAATCAAAATCAAAATAACAATTCAAAAATCGGTTTCCATATATATTTCGGCAATAGATTCTATATACATGTACATCAAAATAACACAAATTGAATTATCTTCCGAGACCCTATTTCGATTTAAAGAAAAATACACACAGTTAGTATAGAAGAAATTACAAAATTTGCAAATTTAAAACGTGCATTTTTGATCAAATATGAAGTGTTATACACCATTGGAAAGAATAAATAGACCTGTTTGTAACAGTTCTGCAGCTTTCGAGCTATTTAGAATTTGTTGGTCTCCTGGCTGTCATTTAAGGATAGAATGTAGATTGATTTTGCGATTATTGGGAGAGATGATTTATTCATGATTTAACACGCGACATTTGAGCTTGTTAATAGACTGGCAATAATTAAGGTTTGTGATGTAAAAATATCTGGGCTTAACCACGCCCACAAAGTCCATTGACTTGTTTTGGAAACTTCAACTGGAAATGTCAAAATTTGTGAATTGCCGATAAACCGAAAGTTTACATTTTGCTATAAAGCTTAATATGTCATTGGATAGAACGTATCACATATGTACAGGTATAAAGATCGCCAAAGTTCAACGTCACAATATACACCTATATACATATACAGTTTTTTTAATTCTTAATTGTAATTAAATTAAAATCAAATTAAAAATTCAAAAATCAGTTTCCATATAAATTTCGGCAATCGGTTATAGATTCTATATACATGTCCATCAAAATAACACATATTGACTGATCCTCCGAGACCCTATTTCGATTGAAAGAAAAATACACACAGTGATGTAAAATATCTGGGCTTAACCATGCCCACAAAGTCTAATAACTTGTTTTGATTGGTTCGGATACTTTAACTGGAAATGTCAAAATTTGTGTCTTGACCAAAAGATAAGAAATTAACACAATCAGACTTTATGACCTGTTGCATTTATATCTGTTTAATTAGAGTGTAATTTTATTCTTAAACTTTTCGCAATTTTTATTTATACATATTGATTTATATATTGCTTGAAAGCTGGGAATTTGCACATTATAAATCTGTTCGAATTTTGTTTTTAAGTTAAATAGAACTAAATATAAAAAAAAATTTGAATGTTAAAATCGCTTATTTTCTACTAGGCGTATTTTCATCAGTTTTCGGTCTATAGCTAAAATAAAGATATTGTAAGAAAGCTGATGAAAATCACATCACAATAGTCTTGTTCATGAGATATAACCATCTGAAGATACGAGAAATATGCAAATTACCAATTTTTGGATCCCTATTAATCCAAATGTTCTTTACTAAAATTAGAAATCAAGGTATCATATGAACCTTTAGCCAATGAAAATGATTGTGCAGAAAAATAAAGGATGCATATTAGTAAGTTAGTCCTCTTCGTTCCTTGCGGAGAATAGGGCTGCTACAGACGTTCTCCATCTCACTCTGTTATGAGCTGTTCTTTTTGCTTCATTCCAGGTCTTGCCAATCCTTCCTAGCTCTTTCAGTCTTATTCTTTTCAAGCTATGTAAAGGTCGTCCTTGTCTTCTATGCCCTTGGGGATTCCAGTCCAGTGCCTCTCTGGTGATGTTGTTTTGAGATCAAAAGGATACATATGGTAGAGTTCAAAAGTTATGAACTTTCAAACGGAAGTCAGTTTTGAAAAACTTTGGCAGGACCTGGTCCAAAGACAAATTTAAAATTGAAAAATATGCCACTAGAGGACCTAGATAATTATCCAAATTATATTTTAAAACAAGTCTGAAAAAAATAGGATTAAAAATGCCGGACGAGTAGTATTTTTCCAATAATTTGCATATTTCAAGATGGCGATCAAACGGTTAGGAATTTGCATATACGGCATAAGTACAAAATGAAGATATTGATGGTACTAATTCTGTGGAATAATAAAATTGCAAGTTTGTGCAAAAATTTAATCCGAAAATTCCGATTTCTGTGATTTTCTACATTTTTTGGTCATTTTCGGACATTTCCGGCTAATTTCGGAAAATGTTTTATCGGAATCTTTAATGGTAATTTTTTGTCTGCTCATGTACCAATTTTTGTGAAAAAATAAGACGTAAATTTAAAAAAAACACGTGCTTTTTCATAAATCACGCACAATTAATATAGAACTAAGAACAAAATTTTCAAATATTAAAAAGCGCAATTTTGATCAAAATATAAAGTGTTATACACCATTGGAAAGAATAAATTACGCGTAATAAGGACATGAAAGAAACTTTGACGTATGTAAATTAGGTCACGTGACAGAGCTCTTCGAAGTTAAAAAGTGCAATTTTCAAATGGCTGTAAAACCGGAAGTTGACATTGCACAACATAAATGAAGACATCAATGGATAGATCTCGACAAGGGCAACAACTTTTGTGCAGGTCACATGGTCACCAAAGGTCAAGGTCACGATATATGAACGTTGGAAAATTAGGCACTGAGTGAAAACAAAGAACCGGAAATGAAAGGTAAGCTAAATCGAAATTCAAAATTCGGCTTCCTAAGAATTGTTAGCAATCGATTGAAGATTACATAAACATCAAAATTACAATTGTCCGATTAACCCCTAAGGCCCAATTTTTCACTTTACAAAAGTAAGTGGTTTAATGATGGCGACTGATCTGTTACTTCCGGTTCAATTTTGGTTAATTATAAAATCATTATGGGTTAATAGTAACTAATTGCAAAAAAAAAAAATTCAAATATCTTTAGAATTCCGGAAGTGAAAATTCGAAGTTTAGCGACGTATGACGCCGAAACCGGAAGTGATGTCGACATTTTGAAAACAGATTTTTCTTGACAAGAAAAATGTTTATCTAACTGCAAATTTTGATTTCGATCTAATTAAAATTGCAAAAGTTAGAAAAAGTGTTAAATTTTAAAATTCAAAAGTCAGCAACAAAATGATAATAGAAATCATTCTAAGATCAACTGTAGATTTAGAATTTCTTCACCTTTTACCAGTTTGTCTGCAAACTCATCCTAAAATTACAAAAAAAAAAAAAAAATAAAATAATCCGAACGATTACAATACGTTTTCGCCAAAGTCGAAATACGTAATAATCCGAACGATTACAATACGTTTTCGCCAAAGTCGAAATACGTAAATATGTAAAATATAATCATAGCAATGACATTCGGGCAGTGATTTCGATCCTTAAATAATATGAATAATGAAATATTATTATAGGAGAATAAAATTGGGCTATCAATTTAAAAAAATACAGTTATAGTAATATAGGATATTCGGGCAAAGATATGATTTCATTTTAAAATTTCCCAAAAAAAAAAAAAAAAAATTGGGCCGTTAAATTTTTTTTTTTTTTAAATGCCTTGCCCGAAAAACTAGCCTTTGGGGCTGCGAGGGGGGGCGGCTGCCCCCCTGTGGCTCCGCCACTGATTATAGGTAGGTAGGTAAATGGCGAGTTAACGTTCGCTTCCAGCAATTGCTGATATCGCAAACTAGGTAGTTGGTAGTGTATTTAGAATCAATTGGATGATTTAGAAAACTGTTGGTTTGGTGGTGGTTTGAGAAATCGTACGATCTGGTCGGAACGAATGTCATGGCGGTGAAACTCGGCCCTGGATGGTGTGGCGTGAGTGACTCAGTCTTCTACATTCTTCCAAAGCTCGTTATGATCATGGTGGTTGTTGGTTTGGTTTGATTATCTGTCTGTGTTTGGAGTTGAAGACCTAAAAGAAAGAAGAAAAGGAGACGTGAGAGAGGAAGAGAAGAAAGCTTTCACAAAAAAAAAATAAAATAAAATAGGATGTTCTCTTTGTTTCTGCTATGAAACCTGTTTTGAAAATTGATTGTATAAATTTTAAAAGAAACTTAGGTTATCTGTTAAAAACAGATGTGGTAATAAATTGGTAGATGAGTTCCATTATTTTGTACCAGTGGTCCGTGGGTGGAGCCAAAATATTCTGTATGGTGATTGGTATGCCGTTGGTTTCCAGTCAATGTCCGTCAATGTCTTACGAGATGGTTTTAATTCGTTGCATTGAATGAGAAGATGCGTCCTGGTGGCAACGTGTCCGCATCGGCATTTAATGGCATTGAACTGATGATCTCGCATGACATGGTTGGTTCCTAGTCTGGTTACCAGTTTGCAGATGACTACAGAAGGATGGTTAATTTTGGTTTGGTTTGGTATCTTCGGATCAATCTGGTATCTATCGGTGTTGAGGTTCCTTAGCATGTCGTCCCAATTTCTGGTTGATCTTAGAGGACACGAGACTGCAAAATTCTTCATACGAGAATTTTACAGGTTCGATATTCTCCAGACCCAAACTGTCCTTGGCAACACGGTCAGCTTGTTCGTTTACCGGGATGAAGACGTGCGACGGGATCCATGATAGTTCGATCTGGTGGTTGTTGTTGGTTTGGTAGTTGTGAATCATACTTCGGATGTTCGTTAAAACTTCTGACCTACAATTAGAAAAAATGTTAGAAATAGACTGAAGGCTACTTAGTGAGTCAGACAGGATTACGGCAGGTTCCGTATAGTTAAGGGGTAGCCATGCTATGGCGTCATCTTGCTGCGCTCTTGCTGCCACTGGGTTCACGTGCTTTTTGGTGGACTGGGTCAGCTCGGTGTTAACTATCGGGTTGGTAACCTTCCAAAAAAGAGTATCTGATAGGTGTCGTTGGCTGATGCTAACTTGATCGAGTTGGTGCTCTTTCAAGATATCAGTAGTTGCTTGACTATAGGAGATACTCCGATTTATCTGGTTCTTTCCGACACGAGTGAATCTTCTGATGCTGGAATACGTTGGACAGCTTTCGGACAAATACTGACGTTTCCTCCAGAATTTGAGAGAGAGTTCCTCCCTCCGAAGAGAAAAGGGTTTCTCTCCCACCTCCTGAGGTAGTGCCTCATTCTTTGTACCGATTGCTGCCCTGGTGGCAATACGTATAGCTTTCATCTGTAGAACGTCCGGTTTCTTCAGTGTAGTATTACAGGCTGTACCATAGACGATGCAACCATAATGTATAACTGAGCGAATCAGTGACCTGTACATCATCATTAAGGCTCCGTCTCTGTCTGCTCCCCGTGTGGTACCTGAAACATAACGCATAACATTTAAGATTTTTGTTGTTCGATTACAAATATAGTCGATGTGGCTATTCCAACTAAGCTTATGGTCAAAGTGCATGCCAAGGAATTTTACTGTTTTCTCTTGCCTAATTTTCACACCATTCAATCTTAGGTCAATACCGTTGTGATCCGTGCGCCTGCTGCAGAGCATCCCGACGGTTTTAGCTTTCGAAATAATGAAGCCCCAGTCGTTTGCCCATTTGGCAACATGGTTCAGAGCAGTTTGCATGCGACTTTTCACAGTGTTGAGGTTATTGTGACCTGTCCACAAGGAACTATCATCTGCATATAAGGCCGTGCTAACCGATCGGTCCTTACTATGCACATAATCCCGAGAGAGATCGTTGATCATGATGCTGAATAAGGTAGGGCTGATAACAGATCCTTGGGGGGTTCCATTCTCCAGTGAGTGCTTCTCACTGATGGAATTGGCGACGTTGACTTGTAGCTGGCGATCCTTTAGAAAGTCCTGGATCCACCGTAACATACGCCCCTTGATGCCAAGATTGCTAAGTTTAAAAAGTAGACCATCGACCCATACTAAATCGAAGGCTTTGGATAAATCCAGAAATACTGCACTGAAGTAGTTCTTCTTTCCGAGGTGGGCAGCAATGTCATGTTGAAGTCGAACGATTTGATCTATTGTTGACCGTTTCTCTCTGTAGCAGCTTTGGTTAGGATCGATGAGACCATTTTGTTCACAGTGGTATCGAAGTCTATTGTTGACCATCGTCTCAAGGGTTTTACATAGAGTCGAGGTCAGAGAAATAGGCCTGTATGAACTGCATTGATGTTTGTCCTTTTGCGGTTTTGGTAGAGGAATGACCATTGCTGTTTTCCAACTTTCCGGAATTGTACCATTATACCATGATGTGTTGAATAATTCCAGTAGAACTGTAGATGCTTTCATTGGTAACTCCTTTAACATGCTTTACTTGATGTTGTCTTCACCAGCGGCGCTGTCCTTCTTAGTACGCAGTGCGTTCTTCAGCTCGTCGAAGGTGAACGGAGCATTAAGTTCCCGTTCGTCTTCTATTGGTTGGTGGTGGATAGGAGTCTGGTTGGTGTGGTTGGGATCAGAACTGCCGTTAGCATAACACTTGGCTATCAAATTGGCTTTCCCTTCGTTGCTGTATTCTGTGGTGTCCCTGTAAGATAAAAATGGAATGGAAGATTTAGATTTTTTACCGAGCATAGAGCCAATTTGACAGATCCTAATTTGGTCCTCTCATTTAATGAGTTGCAGAACTCCTGCCAGTGCTTTGTTTTTGAATCACGTAACAAAGCAGCTGTAGTAGCCTTGACCTCCAAACAATCTGCCTTGGTATCACGGGGTTTTAAATTCCTCTGGTGTCGACGAAGAGCTTTCTTTCTGGCGTCTACGGCGGCCTGGAGGTCGTCGGACCACCACGACTTCGGTGACGTACGTACAATGCCATCCTTAGTCCGGGGAATGGCGTTCATAGCAGCATCAGTGATAACCTGTGTTATCTTCCCAGAGAAACAGTTTACATCCTCATCCTTGGCTAGATCAAGCCTAGAATGTGTGAAGTGGCGCTTGTAAAAGTCCCAGTTTGCCTTACCCATCTACCTTGACATTTGATTTTTTTCCCATGTGCAGTCCTTAGCTAACCGACTGCTTACAAGAGTGAGATCGACATGCGGACCAATAGGAGATAGAGTACCAACATAAGTAATACTACCATCATTTAAACAGACCAGGTCATTGGCTTCAATGAACTCAGCAACTTGTTTACCACTAGTGTCAGTTGTCGGCGAGCCCCACAACATGTGTTTGGCGTTGAAGTCACCAAGCACAATATTGTCGGTCCCGGGTAACTGATCGTAAACATACTGAGTCATTGAGGGCTGCCGTTGAGAGCAGGTCGATAAATGTTAAGGATAGAAAAAACCTTTGACTTGTCGGTAAAGGATACCGCCTGAGCCTCCAGAGGAGCGATGGTTTTCAGAGGTACTTCATAGTATGTTACACCATTCTTGACGTAGATGACCAGACCCCCACCCCCGATGGTTGAGAGCATTGGGTCTGTCCTGTCTGATGAGAGTATAACCACTGATGACGGGGTCTTTATTCTTTGAACCCATCTTTGATTCTTGTAGGAAGACGGCCTCATACTGCTTCTCCTGTAGTATCTTCTCTAGTTCAGACTTGCGTGAGCAAGCTGTCAATCAATTTATGTTGAGCTGTATAAACCTGAAATTGAATGAAAAAGATTAGTGACTTTATGAAAAAATGAGTTTAACATGGGGTTTGGGGTGTCACGAAGACCTCTACGTCCATGTCCGTCACTGAGAGAGTAGCCAATGTTCTAGTGAGCGAAGTGCTTCTGGATCCACTGGACAGTGGTCCAGCTAGCAAAGTGCTTCTAGAACGCTCAATGACGGGTGTGGTGCTGGAATCCCTACAGGTGCTCCTAGACTGACGAGTTGGGCCACTCGTGGATACCGCTTTTCCTAGGCGTTTCCACCGAGTGACTGCCATCGTCTGTTTTCGGAGTATCTGTGCTAGACCTCTTTCTTTTTGGTTTGGCGTCCTTGGTTGATGGTGATAGGTTGGTCACATGGATTTTGATTACTTTTACCACCGATGAAATCAAATCATTGGAATCCAGTTCTCCATTGTATCCAATTCTTCTTGTCGCCGCCACCGCAACTAACCTACAACAGAAATCGTAAAAATTACTTTCATCCTTGAATTCGGGTATGAATTTTGGAGTTTGAACCGGAGTGGGTTGGGGACGTTCGGCCACGGGCTTGGGGGCAGTGGGCACCGTGTTTGCCGACACATGCTGGCGCGCCTCCCGAGGAGATACCTTGTAGGTATGTTGGATCCGTATCCCCGCACGTCGAGACAGAAAAGAAGGATACTGCGCGGAGTTGCTGGAGTGGTTATCACTCCTGCAGTTCACACACCGAACCTTCATCGACTTGCACAGCTTAGTGCTGTGCCCCTCACCACACTTTTGACAGCAAACCTTGCTGCGGCAGAACTTCTCCAGGTGACCCAACTTCTGACATTTCAGGCATCTTCTTACTTTGGAATGTAAGGATGGAGCTGGTAACTTGAATAAAGAAGGGGAAGAGGACTGTTGGGTACTTTCCCACTTGCGAAAGTTAGTTGGACAGTCCTGACGGACTTGCCCTCCCGAGGTCTGTAGAGGTAAACCCCCTTTACAGAGTGATTGTGGAGTTTAAGGTCCTCCAGCAATTCACCTTCCGTATATTCGGCAGGGACGCCGTAGATGACGACCTGTTCCGTTTTGTTGAAGGTAGACAAGGCCGAATCCACCTTCATTCCATACAGTGCGGTCTGATTAGCAGCGTAGACGGCATCTGCCAGGTGCTCAAAGTTCAAGCGTACATTGCCATTGGCCAGGACTTTAACCTCCGGAAGAGAGCCGTATTTCCACTCCTTCCGGATAAAGTCCCCAATGACCTTAGCCTTTGTGCTTTTGAAACTTTTGCCCCCGCTAGGTTTCACTATAACGACGTTGGCATATTCAGGCCGCGCTACCTTGGAGTACCCGGTAGCACCGGGCCTACCTGCCATATCGGCATAGCTAACCTTGGTGGAGTTTTGTGCCATGGCCATTTTAATCTAGGAAAAAGAGATTATGATTAGTACAAAATAAGGTAAATATGCAAAGAGAAACGAAGAGAACAACGAAAACGAAACCTGAGAAAGCTTTTGGGTAGGACAGCTTTAATTACTCCGCAAAGTAATTATCGGCCGCCCAAAGAAAAGATTAAGGAAGGATTAAAAAGAACGAACTCGCAGTGATTGGTGTCAAAAGTTAATTGAGAATAACGAGTTATACTTGACAGTAATCCGGTAATCCAATTTCGCCAATCCGAGAAGGTAGAGAGCTGCTAATTATGTCTTCACACTAAGGGTGTCAAACTAATTATGATAAGACATATTGAAACCCACGCACCTTTATCATGGAAGCGGCCATTTCGACGATCACATGACCACGCGAACTCTGCGTTGTTTACATGGGTTGCCGATTCGATGTGTGCGCTCACATCGTCAGCGACTGATCAGTCGAGTTGCTTTCAGTCGCAAGGCCGATGTACGCTTAGCTTTATGACCATCTCTTCAAAGCTGTTTACCTTATTTGTTGTTTGGGCGCGGCTAATTTGGGAGATTGCGATTAGGATGTCATTATCGAAATGTCTATTCCTTTTTTTTTTTTTTTTTTTTTTTTTTTTTTTTTTGCAAATGAAAGGTGAACCATTTATAGATGTGTTTGTGTGAAGTTCCAAGCGAAAAAAATAAGTGGAAGTGTCATTTTGAGGATGTTTTGGTGCGGAGGGGTGCCGTGTTTGACAACTGTCTTTGGGTATATTAATATTTTCACATATTTAGACAAGTTTCATGTCCTCATGAACTATGTCAAAACATGCGCATTTTTTTTATATTATTCGGGGAATGAAATCGGTTATGCTGAATGAAAATATCTCTATTTCTGTCAATGGCGTTGAGTTCAAGTCTTTCGTGTCGTTATATTGAGAATCTTGAATGTTTGTTAAACGGCATTTCACATCGGGCCTGACCTTAAAGTGAGCCTTCCAATTCCATAATCGAATGTTCACGTATTCTGTTTTTGACAGGTTCTCATGAAGGCCCACAGTCTGCCATCTTGAAAAATTTTCTTTTGAAGCCATCAGCCGCTGTTGCCGTCTCTTGTTTCTTATAAAGAAATGAATCAAAGACGTGAAAAGTTTTCAGGTGAATTTATTGAAATTTCGTCTTGTAAAAAGTAATTTTTTATTAATTTTTAACTAACTTATGTGGAAAATTCAGATTTTTTACACTCGCTAAACACATTTTACATCCGTCTTTACACACTCCATGGTTGAAAATGATCATTCCACTGACTTATCACATGTAGATTTATATATGGGCCAATGAAATACATGGTTACTGATATAATAAAATATTGTATAATAAAATATTGACCAATCAGATGTGAGTTTACAAAGTTCTGACAAAAGTTGGTAGACAAACTGACACTGACACACGAGGTGGATAAAAAGAACTTCATCCAAACTAAATCTTTAATTATTTTTTCTCATATTAGTTTAGACTGTGTAAGTGAAAAAAATAATTAACTTAGGATAGGTTAGGCTAGACCTAAAGCCTATACATTTATTTTAAGCGACACTTGTTTTTGTTATTAGACACTTGCAGGGATAAAATGGATTCCATTGATGCAACTTGCATTGTATTTTACATGGCTATAAATTTAATTTTAAAGTGTCTTTATGTTTATAATGGTTACATTTCATTGATACGTATGGTTCAATGTGTTGTTGACTTTGTCTATCGCTTATGTTTTCTGATTTATATAGTGGTTAAAGGCTTAAATTAGGCTACACCAGAAAGAAGTTTTAAAAGGAATAGGCCTATCATCAATATAATAATAAAAGTCAATATAAGGCGAGAAATGTTATTGTTTTATTTTGCTTCTCCTCGTTTCCTTTTAAATTGTTAATACACTAGCCAGTAAGAATGGTAAGCACACTTGTTAATTCATTTTGATATTTTTGATTCAGATGGTAAAAAGAAAAAAAAGAAAAACGAATCAAAGGTATTCAATTTCTAACTAATTCTAGTTCGTAACATTAAAGTCTTAAGAAGATAAGGTAGAGAAAACTTTTTACTTGTTTTGTGTGAGCATAAGATCTAGTTTTCATGTAACTCTGATTTTCTCTGATAATTCTTTATGATAATGTTGTACTGTACACAGCTTATATTTTTGGATTAGTTAAAAGTCTTGAGCAAGCTAAAGATGTTAAAATGCCTCCTTCCTTAATTATTAAGACAGGTGGGTAAATTTGATAGGCTTAGCCATTAGCTTTCTTTTCTTGGTATACAAAGATTCAATTGAAATGACTTTTCCCTTAATATCTACAACATCATTGAACAGCACAGTGTTTGTCACTGTTCAAATTTAATATCATTCTGTACTTTAGAGAGTTTAGATTTTTCTTTGAACAGGTTTATTGTTTAATATATTTTTTCTCTCCCTACATGTTAAAGGAGTTTGTATGGGGTTTGATAAAGTAATGTGGCCTGTTAAAGTTGTTGATTGTGAGGAAGAAGGTTGGATTTCTGTATATTGTCATTCAGATTAAGTATATATCTGTGTTGTGTATCCGTCTCAACTGTATATCATATATTTAACTAACTCAAATCACAGTTCAAACTATTTTTCAAAATGATTCAGACTTTGTTTCAATTTGATATATACCCTTGGAGATAACTTATTTTACTTCATGTACAAAAACTGGTTATATGCCCTGACTTTTTTAGCATGTGAAATGATCACTCCATAAGATTGTGTCCTCTGTGCTGTTTTCTTTAAAACATATCTTATCTTTGTTTTTGTATAATATTTATCCACTTATTCAATAAATAAGTTGATAAATATTATACAAAAACAATAGTATATACTAGGCTACATTTGGTTCAGGAATTTTGTTCTTAATCTCAAGCTGCGTAATATGAATTCAGACAATTTGTGATCAGGGCTGTTCATAACTCTTATGTAAACCATTTCTTTACTAACGTGTGGATTTGACAGGTTTTCTAAGTCTAATTTACTTCTAAATTTATCATATAATGGGCATATTATCAGAAAATGTATCTCATCTTCAATACACAAAACATCTTGATTAAATTTAAAATATTTACAAAAGCGATTGTCTCTATGAACATTGTTCCAATTACCTGATTCAATTTCTAGTCCGTGATTACCACTTCTAAATTTTATCAGTGATTTCAAGAAATCTGCGGGTAAATTTGCGTTTCAATATTTTTCCATGCCAAATATCTTTTTGTGTTTCTATAGTTGTCCATTTTTGTGCTGTTGGACATGTTAGCGTACCAATTTTGGATATTGCAGTCTAATAATCGTTGTTTAAATATGGACACAAAAAATTTAACATTACCAACACGTTGTGCTATAAATACATGTGAAAAACCCAAATTGTCTAGCATGTTCTTTATATGCGTAACCCATGTGATTCTACCTGCTTCATGAAGGCTATTAAGCATCTGATATGCAGCTTTTGGAAAGCGATCGTCTGGCATATTCAGGATTTTGACCAATATTTGATACAATTAACAAAGTGATTGATATACATTGGTGTTCTCTCAGTTTCACCATAGACTATTGCATTACATGTCGAAGGTTTTAAAGATAAAATAGATTTTAGGAATTTTAAGTGCAGCTTCTCAATTGATTCAACTGGTGTATAACCCCAAACCTGGGAGGCATAATTTGCAATTGGCACAATTGTGCGATCGAACAGGTAATAGTGAATCTGTAAAACTTATGTTGCATTTACGAATGAATGTTAGTAGAATATTTGAGACCTTACTAGCTTGTTGGGACAGAGTAGTCGTTGCCAATGACCAGCTAAGCTTGGGTGTGAACATAGTTCCAAGATACTTGTAATGAGATACTGTTTCTAGTTTCTGATCTTGACAGTACCATATTTCGTTGTTCTTAACAATACCACCCCTTCGAAAAACTATAATTTTCGTTTTATCTAAATTAATCTTCATGCCGTATTTATTACAGAAGTTCATTATGCAATCAATTTGCCTTTGAAGTCCGAAGATTGTGTCTGAAATGGCAGCAATATCATCTGCATAGCATAATGAAGATATATTATTTATTAAAGGGGTAGCAAAAACTCCCTTGCAATTTTGAAGAGACATTTTTTCAAGTAGTTCGTTTAAGAATATAGTAAACAGCAATGGGCTTAGCATGCAACCCTGGCGGGTTCCTACGGTACAATCGAAGTACTCAGAGAGATCGAAAGTTCCTACCTGCACACATGATTTCAAGTTACTATACATAGATTTAACTAGAACATATTGTAAAAGGTAGTGTTGTATACTGTCAAAACATATAGAGAAGTCCACGAATAAACAATAAACCCTTCCGTATTGTTTTGTAAGGTACTTTTGAATTAGTGCGTACAAAGTAGATATTTGATCTACAGTACTGTATCCTTTCCGATACCCTGCTTGGCATTCATAGTATTTCGAAGAGATTTCACACCATAGTTTCAGCCTGTTGTTAAGTATTCTGCAAAATAGTTTGCTACACACATCGAGAAGTGAGATACCTCTGTAGTTTTCCGGTTTGTTTCTGTTACCCTTTTTATGGATGGGGTGAATTATTCCGTCGTTCCAACTTGAAGGAAATACACCAAGGGTGAATATGGCATTGAACAGTAGCTCAAGGTAGGGCAGAAGAGTGTCAATTGATGCTTTTAGCATCTCATTTACCACACCGTTAGGACCAGGAGATTTACCATTCGGTAGACTGTGCACCGCTTGTAACACTTCCTCAGATGATATATCGCAATTTAATATTTGTTCACTTTCTGTTTCATTGCCATGTATGATATATTGTTCTGAGATTGCATCGTATGTTAGACTGTCTAACTCCTTGTCAGTTTGTAATTTAGCCTCATTTAGAAGACTAATGAAATGTTGCACCCATTAATCTGGAGGTATGTTTGATTCTGGCTGTACTATCCGAGTATGTGTTTTTAGCTGCTTCCAAATTGACGAAGAATCTTTATGTCTATCTAATTTCTGTGGTGACTGGTTTTCCTTACTGAGCTCACAGAGATTTTTAAATTTGTTTTTAATGTTTTTGTATTCTTTTAAATCATCTGCGTTGTTGGTTATTCTGAATATGTCTAGTTTTTTATACTTTTCACACTTCAGTTTTTCTAGCTCTGGGTTCCACCATACAGGTTGTACATTTGTAACATTCCTTTCTTTGTAGCGAAGCCTCATTTGGCTTGCTCCTTTGATAATGATATTGTCCAGCATTAAAACGGCTTTGTTAACATTACCATCATTGATTAATGTTTGTAAGGTACGAAGTTCATCGCTGCTTTCAATAACTGTGTTTTGGAAGTTCTTTGCTTTAGTGGGGTTCCATCTAAAACGGTTCCATTTATGTAGATTTTGATGCTGTGTGGGTCGTTTTGGCTTCTCTGTACTTGTATTTAATTGTTCGATTGAGTAGTATAGTTCCGTAGAAGCAATTATATAATCAATAACACTGTTACCATTTGGTCCAATATATGTGTAGTTACCATCCTTATCGGCACCACTTCTTCCATTCAGTAAATGTATGTTGTGCTCCCTGCACAGTGTGAGAAGTTGGAGCCCGTAATTGTTTATTACTCTATCACGAGAATTTCTGTTAACACAAAATGAACCAGGTGTATATTCGTCTTCACATGGTAGGTACTTTGGATTGTCATCTGTGATGTAGTCTTTTTCTTCTCCAACTCTCGCATTCAGATCTCCAGCTATGAATATATTTGTATTTATACCGTAATCCACATAGATGTTTCCTAAGATATTTTCAATGTTTGATATTAGTGTGATTTCTGGATCTGTATGGTAAGTTGATCCAACTGGTGGTATATATAGAAGGCATAGTACTAACGGGGTTTCAAGTTGAAGTTTCAAAAAGATGCCATAATCATTTGCAACTTTAATTCTTTCAAATAGTGCAGCATAAACCTTACGTACATACACTAAAATCCCACCTGATGGTCTGCCACATCCAGTGTATGGACGCACTAATGAGAATGCATAGTGTTCACTTAACAAGTTTGTAAAATCGTTTTCATCACGACACCAGGTTTCTGATAAACAGACAACATCATAAGTAGATAAAAGGTTAACGAGTGAGTTATTTACATGGCTTTTTAAGCCGTGAATATTCCAAACAAGAAATGATAATTGTTCATAATGTGTACTTGGGCCTTGGCCACACCCCTATTGTTTTGTGATTATCTCCGGTAAAGGTTTAGAGTCTAAAGCTATTATTGTGTCTGATTTGTCATCAAACGTGAACGAACGTCCAGATAAAATTAGCTTATCTTGTATTAATGAAACCTTCTCATCGGGTGAATCTCGCTTAATCCTCATTAGAATAGCTCCCAACTTCTCACCTTTTCAGTATAGTCTTCTCTTACTTTTATTTTTAATTCTCCATTTTCTCGACTTTCTCTGCTTAGCTTTCTGAATCTTTCCAAAACCGTCTGTTTCTGCTTGAAACGTCCGAATTGTACTAATACTGGCCTATCCCTATTTCTTGTGAATTTCCCTAGTCTATGTACTTTCTCAATTGGCAATACATTGTCGTCTGCTGCATTTTCTATAACCAAAGTGTCCACCATATATTTCCTGATTGCATTTTCAATATCAAACCATGACTCTGAGTCTCCTTGTGGCATCCCGAAAAATATAAGGTTATTATTTTTCATGCTATTCTCAAGTTTGTCAATTTTTGTTTTGAGATCTTCGTTTTCCTTTTTGATCGTTTCCACTTCACTTTAAATGTTTGAAAATTCACCGATTTGGCATTTTATGTCTGCTAATTCCGTCTTGAATTCATCAAACTGTCTTGCGATTTGAGTTAAAGAATTTGACATATTAATTAGGCTTTTTGAGATATCGATGTCTCCTGACTTTTGGGGGTCGCCATATGGGAGGGCTGTCTGTCGTGTTGCCATCTTATTTGTGCGAGCGATCAGTGGTGAGGCTGGCATTATTATTTAATGAATAGACTTTACCTTACTATGAGTCCTGAGAATATCATCCAAAAATTGTAAATTTATATTCACAATTGCACAGTTCCTATGAAAAACTTCTCACATTTAGTTCACATTTGAAAACTTGTCTTTTAAGCCAATCATAGTGACCAGTGACCCGTGGAGAGCTCCTTCAAAACACGTCTTACTCGCTGGACGAATATTGCTAAAGGTTCAAGGTAACAGTGAAAACTGTTCGAATTATGCATTCTTATTACACTATTTGTTGAATCATTAAATTACTAACTCATTTTTTTTTTTATCTCATTTCATTTTTTTTTATTCTTGTGACGTTATACATTTCATTTTCTTTGGTTTTTGTCATTTTTACTACCATATTTTTTTTTAATGAAAACGCAATAGCAAGTTTATTCATACATGTATATTTATCTTTTATAATGTTAATTATAATGTTTATAATTGTAATGACAGTAACCAATTTCAAAGCAAGTATAAGTTTTAATGTGGATACAACGTGAATTTATATTAATCTCCTATGAACATTCCAAAAAGTATTTTACCTGAATTGTTTAAGAAGAAAGTACATTAAAATGTGTCATATAAAATACATTACATGTAATTCAGAACCACTAAAGAAGAAAAAGAAGATTCGGAGAGACATTTAGTCATGATTTTACATATGCAACATCTGGCAGACCAGTACATGGCAATACAACCTATAAACCATTTAAGGCAGTCTTCATCAACCAACCAAAAGATGTATCAACCAGTAAACTGGCCTATGAGGCAACAACCAAAAAAACACCAGATCAAGTAACAACCAACAAACCATCAAAGCAAGTAACAACCAACCAACCACCAAATCAAGTAACCACCAGATCAAGTAACAACCAACAAACCGCCAGATAATGCTACTACCTACAAACCAAGAAATTATGTAACAGCCTTTAAACTTGGTGGTGATGAAATAACCAAACAACAAACTGATGTTGTAAAACCAACATACCAGTAGGTTTTTTAACTACTACAAAGTAGATGTACATGATGACACCAGAAGATGACTTAACCAACAAACATGCAGATACAGCCTCCAAACAAGGAGGTGATGTAACAAGTAACACACCAGTAGATGATGTAGCAGCTAACCAACCAGTAAAGGATGTAGTGGCTAATCAACCAGTAGCTGATGCAACAACTAATCAACCAGTAGATGATGTAGCAGCTAATCAACAAGTAGATGATGTAGAGACTAATCAACCAGTATATGATGTAGTAGCTAATCAACCAGTAGATGATGTAGCAGATAATCAACCAATAGATGATGTAGCAGCTAACCAACCAGTAGATGATGTAACAGCTAATCAACCAGTAGATGATGTAACAGCTAATCAACCAGTAGATGATGTAGCAGCTAATCAACCAGTAGATGGTGTAGCAGCTAATCAACTAGTAGATGATGCAACAACTAATCAACCAGTACATGATGTAACAGCTAACCAACCAGTAGATGATGTAACAGCCAACCAACCAGTATATGATGTAGCAGCTAATCAAGCAGTAGATGATGTAACAACTAATCAACCAGTACATGATGTAGCGGCTAACCAACCAGTAGATGATGTAACAGCTATTTAACCAGTAGATGATGTGACAAACGATAAATCAACTGATTTGACCACTAATAAGCACGCTGATGTGCTTACTACCAACAAACTTTCACCTTATTCACTACAATCGGTTGAGGCTGTTCAAGACTCCCACTCTTCTTCAGATGAATCTGAGATAATTCCATTTATCTCTGATATTTCATCCAATAAAGTCCCAAGTAGCCCCACTGGTCCAACCATTGCTTTGACAATAATCAGTAAAGGTTATCGAAAGAATAAACAAAATTACTGCCTATTTTGCAACAAGAAAATGTCCAAAATGTACCGGCATTTGTGAGCCACTCTGGCAAAATGAGTCACAATGAGGAAATATTGGAAATTAAGATTTTTATTTCATCACATTGGGGGATCCTTTCTGTTTAATTTGGTACCAAAATTTTGTTGTTCCAGCAAAATTTGTAGAAGTTATGACAACAATTGTGGACAGACAGACAGACAACTATATACACCCACATTAATGTGTAGGTGTAATAAAATATAAAAAAATCTCATTAACAATATTAAAATCCCATTAACACTATTGAAATCTCATTAACTATATTGAAATCTCATTAACAATATTGAAATCTCATTAACAATATTAAAATTTCATGAGCCATCATAAAATCCCATTAACAATTATACATTCTCATTAATAACATAATCTCATTAACAATACTAAAATCTGATCAGCAATAATACAATCTGATCAGCAATAATAAAATCTCATTAACAATAATACAATTTTATCAGCAATAATACAATCTGATCAGCAATAATACAATCTGATCAGCAATAATAAAATCTCATTAACAATAATACAATGTGACCAGCAATAATAAAATCTCATTAACAATAATTCAATTTTATCAGCAATAATTCAATCTGATCATCAATAATAAAATCTGATCATCAATAATAAAATCTCATTAACAATAATACAATGTGACCAGCAATAATAAAATCTCATTAACAATAATTCAATTTTATCAGCAATAATACAATCTGATCAGCAATAATAAAATCTTATTAACAATACTAAAATAACAACAATTTCTTTCAATATATAAAAAAAGGTAAGAAATTTTTAGTTAAAATAACCAAAGCTTATTACATCCAAGTAAATAATAGCTATTTGTAAAAGATGAAGTATCAATGATTAAAATATTCCAGAAATATTCATTATCAGCTCATTAACAATGTAAAATCTCATTAATTGTATATAATAATAATGAAATAACAACTTATTATTATATAAAGTAACAACTTAATCTCACACCAAATTGACTTAACTCTTTCGGCGCCATATAACGTTATAACGTCATAACGTCCCAGCGCCAAATTAATTTTTAATAAATCGGTATTATGACGTTATATGGTGTAAAATAGGTGTAGATGTTATAGATATTGTGTTATAACCATAGAGGTGGGATGTATGTTGATATTTACACTCAGTCAAGAAAATTTGAAAAAAAAGTTTTACTTTTTCAAAACATTTGTCTGTAATTGTGCATTATGGATACATTTTATTTGGGTTCGGAAATTCAGTGCAAGGTCTCATACACATGCATTGATAAGTCATAGGTAACTGAACTTGTGCACAGGAAAGCAATCTTTGTATGAGCTGCTTTGGTTTTTATTAATATTCTAGGTACAATCCCGGTGTAGGTCGAATCTTCTGATTTTCAACCCGGTTTCCCCTTGTAGTTGTATGTGATGCAGGTCAGAAGGGCTGATGAGGAAAAGCGTCTCATTTGAATGGGACAATAAACCGAAGCTCAATGTACACGATAAACATCCAGTAGTTGAAGACAGATGAAAATCTATGTGTAGGCTAATGCCGCTGTCCTGGCAAAATTTCCTTCATTGCACCCTGCAGGGAGTTGCTGTCTTCAATCAACCTTATATGCGTATAAAAGTGGGGCGTAAAACACAATTTTATTTCATTGAAATAAATTGATCTTTCATCAATGGATAAAATTCAACAATAGATAAAATTCAACAATAAATATCATTACACGCATCATAAAAAAAAACCCTAAATAACTGGATTTGGTGCAGAGAAAGTCACTGATTTTTCCAAATTTATTTCACAATTTCAGGTAAAAATGTCACTGTTCAAAGCGTAGACAAGTTTAGTATGACACAATTCAAAATTTAAAATATACGCATTACTAAAGATAATATCACTGGTACACTTTTCATTTTCATTCTATTCAACAATAGACAGCTAAAATTCAACAATAGATAAATATCATTACAAGTATCATGCAAAAAAAACAAAAAAAATACTGGATTGAGTGCAGAGAAAGCCAATTCATTTCACAATTTCATCTCAAATTTCACTGTTCAGCGCGTAGAGATGCAACAAACCCTTTGAAATCAAGTTTAGTATGATACAATTCAAAACAGGGGGTGACACATAATGACTACAATAGTAGTGAGTTTGTTTTCTTTTGCAACCAGGTCGTGTTCGATCACTACACACTGCGCAATCAGGTTTACGTTTTTTTTATCCAAATGGGCACTAATAAAATGTCTACCAATCAATCGTGCTGGGGTCTCAAGAGAAGGGCGTCCAACACGTCGAACTATTTCATTATCAGAATCAACATTATCTTCTAGAAGTCTGTCAATTACCAGCTCTCTGAATTTTCTTGGAATAATCTTCTGATTACAGATCTTCAGATTTACAATACAAAATATAACCATTTACCAAAGCCACTTCACGTATTCTATGATAAATTGTCTGGTACCATTTCTGACATTTGTGTGGGTAGCAGTAAGTGCCAAGTTGTTGGTCAAGTAAATCAACACCAGCCATGTTCTTGTTGTATTCTTGTGCCATCAGAGGTTTTTCGACTTCACTGTACCCTTCGTTGCCATCTTTAGATCTAATTGTTTTAGATATAGTCAAATTATTGTGAATTGAACTTAGAAGGTGAACTCGCTTCGTATCATGCCAGGCACAAGCAACAATATTGTCCGAACGCATAAAAACTGGTTCATCATGTTTTGTCAAAGGCAGATTTTTAGGATTCAGTTCTTTTGGCATGTTTTTTCTTGTGATTTTAACTGTTCCACACATTCCAATATTTCTTTACATTAATTCAGATGTATAATAATTATCTGTAAAAAGTTTATGACCATATCCATCAAATCCATTTAACAATTTTAACACAATCTGTTCTGTGACACTGAATCGACTCAATCGATCAATTGGAAATGTGTTCTTGCCTATGTAAGTCAAATACCACAATGCATAACCTGTCTTGCTCTCACAAATGGCAAACTGTTTTATGTCCCACTTTGTTGGTTTTGCTGGCATGTACTGTCGAAAATGTAGTCGACCTTTGAAACCTATCATTGATTCATCTAAACTCAAATTCACTTCTGGGGTGTAGACATCTGTGTAGAGGTTTTCTGTGATTGAAATAAGTGGTCTAATTTTAAATAAAGCGTCATATCCGGGATCATTTCTCCCCACTTGCACTGAATTGTTGTTGAAATGAATAAAGGAACACAAAAGTTCATAACGATTTCTTGACATTACTTTTGAAAAGTCTGTGTGGGTTAGCCAAAATTTCCCCCAGTAATCCTCCAATTCTGGCTTGGAGCAGAGGCCCATAGCTACCTGCAATGCCACATAGCGTTTGGTTTCTGATGAAGACGTGTCGGTCCATTTCCGAAATCTGGAATGTAGGGGTAAGTCAGGGTGGCAGGCTAAATACTGTGAGGCATATAAATTTGTATTATCTGCTATCATTTCAAATGAAAATAATCCACCGGTTTCATTTGGGACGTATCCACCAATATTCCTGAATTTCGGCGATAGTTTGGAAGCCAGTCACTAACATAAGCATCAAAGAATCCACTACCGTGCCAATCAAATTCAAAATTCTCAAATGCATCACGAAATTCTTCCGGGGAAGCTCCTGACAAATTTTCATTGTGCCGACTGCTCAAACGATTTTCTTCGTCCTTGTCATTTTCTTCTTCCGAGTCTAATTCTGCATCATTTTCAGGCTCATTTTTCGAATCAGAATCATTGAATATCGCCGAAAGAACAGCATTCACATCTCTGGTACGTGCCGGCATTTTAGACGTCATGTTTGTTGAAAATAGAGGAATAAATAAGGTAAAATCGCTGACTTGTCTGCACCAAAAAACAGCGGGAATTGTTTACAGCGGAAGTAAATTCTGTGTTACTTTAAATAGTAACATTCATTACAAGCCATCAAGCGGGGATTCCCTAAAAACACGACCGGTAACTGAGTCAAGAGAATTGTCGACAAAAGTCGCCTATGGCGTTTTGACGTTATGTTTTTATCGGCGACTAAAGTCGCCTTTGGCGCCGAAAGAGTTAACTAAGAAAAGGCCATCTTTTATATAAATAATATTTTAATCTAACAGTTGCAGCTTTCACAGAATTGACTTAAAGTGAAGCTGACACGCCACAGGGTACTTTCGTACAATGAATAGTTAATATAACACTAAACAAAAAAATGTGTAAATTATGATAAATAAATAACTTATAACGAAGTTATTCGTGTTTTAAATATTCGCGCGAGAATTTCCCCGATCAATAGTTGAGTGGAAGTGGAGAAGGCGGATATGACGTCATCGCGGGAACGAATTGTAAACAAGCGCCATTGATCACGGTGTTAAAGGAATAAATATTTATGCAAAATGCCTCGAAGATTTGTTGTAGGTGGTTGTTCGAACGAAAAAAATGACAACATGAATGTCAGTATTCACCTGTTCCCCCATAACCAGAAATTACGACGAATTTGAGAGGAAAGAGTGCAAAATACCCGTACGGATTAGACATCTACAAATTAAATGGAGCAGTGTCAATTTCACCGAGGACTGCTTCGACAGTACGCCCATGTCTGAAAGAAGTTGACAAGAAGATAGCTTTTGAAGTAAGATGCAGTTCGGACCATATTTCAGAAATCCTAAAGCTGAATGCATACTTAAATGCTGCATTATTTGACATTATTTAAATTGTTTAGGAAAACATACACATGTGATAAAGTATTGTGCTATGAGATACTCAACTTCATGTTAAAAATTTATTTGTTGCAAAAGATGGTTTTACTTCTCAAATATGTTCACTTACGCATTTGATATTTGTTCAGCTATCCATAGTGCTGCTTGTAATGGCTGTAGGCAAGATCCAGCACACCTTGATCTAAACACACCATAAGAAGAGCAGGATACTGTGTAATACAGTCACCAGGTTGACTCTCATTCTTGTCCATCACCCAACCTCCCTGCAACACATACACACTCCAGACTCAATTGACTCCTCAGGATTCCCTATGTGTACGTAAGTACACTGACATCTGAAATGATAGGATAGGTTTTCTTGTTGTTATACAAGGCTATTTCTAAGAAGTTGAATGAAATGCTTTCTTGATGGCCTTACAGTATTAGAGAAAACATTATTCATGGTTGGAGGCCATTTGTAAACAAACCAGAGGCGTGGCATGTCTATTTATAGTAACACGTGATTCAAGCAGACAAAATCTATTAAATCATTGCAATTCCGACTTTAATTCAATTTTTATTAAACAGTTTGTTTAAACTTACCAATGAACGTTGTTCAGTCGACCTAAATCGACAGGTAAGGCGATATCAGCAGCTGGTTCGCCATCATTTTCATCACTAGACACACAAGGCCTACTGCTATCGCGACTTTCGGCATCGGAGGCTTAGGGTAAAGGATGGATAAAGGATAGTTTCGGCAGGCTTCTTTTGGTTCGGCAAATTGGTCAAGAAAACCTTCACTTTCACTGTCCGCATTTTCTATCTCACAAGAACTCGCATAGCGGGATAAGACGATATTAATCTCGAACTCTGACAGCTTCTGCTATTGATTTCAATGTCCGCCATCGTTTTGGGTTACCGCCATGACGTCACACAATTATGGTGTCTTTTTACAACCGACTGATAACCGCACGCTGCGGGGTCGACAGAAAAAAGTGTTTTTTGAGGGTATTGACCTGTATTATCGCTTAATAAATTTTGATAATGATATAAGATAGTCATTACTAATTAAAAAAGTGTCTTATAAGCGATATTAAAATCCATGTCAGCTTCTCTTTAACTAAGAAAAGGCCATCTTTTAAATGTTCTATCTCAATCTAACAGTTGCAGCGTTCACAGAGTTGACCTTAAGAAAAGGCCATGTTTTAAATGTTCTATCTCAATCTAACAGTTGCAGCGTTCACAGAGTTCACCTTAAGAAAAGGCCATCTTTTAAATGTTCTATCTCAATCTAACAGTTGCAGCCTTCACAGAATTGACTTAACTAAGAAAAGGCCATCTTTTAAATATTCTATCTAAATCTAACAGTTGCAGCCTTCATAGAATTGACCTAACTAAGAAAAGGCCATCTTTTATATATTCTATTTAAATCTAACAGTTGCAGCATTCACAGAATTGACCTAACGGAAAAAAATGCCATCTTTTATATATTCTATCTAAATCCAACAGTTGCAGCTTTCACAGAGTTGACCTTATTAAGAAAAGGCCATCTTTTATATATTATATCTAAATCTAACAGTTGCAGCCTTTCTAACAGTTGCAGCATTCACAGAATTGACCTAACGAAAAAAAATGCCATCTTTTATATATTCTATCTAAATCCAACAGTTGCAGCTTTCACAGAGTTGACCTTATTAAGAAAAGGCCATCTTTTATATATTATATCTAAATCTAACAGTTGCAGCCTTCAGAGAATTGACCTAATTAAGAAAAGGCCATCTTTTAAATATTCTATCTAAATCTAACAGTTGCAGCCTTCATAGAATTGACCTAACTAAGAAAAGGCCATCTTTTAAATATTCTATCTAAATCTAACAGTTGCAGCCTTCACAGAATTGACCCAACTAAAGAAAAGGCCATCTTTTATATATTCTATCTAAATCTAACAGTTGCAGCATTCACAGAATTGACCTAACGAAAAAAAATGCCATCTTTTATATATTCTATCTAAATCCAACAGTTGCAGCTTTCACAGAGTTGACCTTATTAAGAAAAGGCCATCTTTTATATATTATATCTAAATCTAACAGTTGCAGCCTTCAGAGAATTGACCTAATTAAGAAAAGGCCATCTTTTAAATATTCTATCTAAATCTAACAGTTGCAGCCTTCACAGAATTGACTTAACTAAGAAAAGGCCATCTATTAAATAATTTATCTAAATCTAACAGTTGCAGCCTTCACAGAATTGACTAAACTAAGAAAAGGCCATCTTTTAAATATTCTATCTAAATCTAACAGTTGCAGCCTTCACAGAATTGACCTAACTAAGAAAAGGCCATCTTTTAAATATTCTATCTAAATCTAACAGTTGCAGCCTTCACAGAATTGACTTAACTAAGAAAAGGCCATCTTTTAAATATTCTATCTAAATCTAACAGTTGCAGCCTTCATAGAATTGACCTAACTAAGAAAAGGCCATCTTTTAAATATTCTATCTAAATCTAACAGTTGCAGCCTTCACAGAATTGACCTAACTAAGAAAAGGCCATCTTTTATATATTCTATTTAAATCTAACAGTTGCAGCATTCACAGAATTGACCTAACGGAAAAAAATGCCATCTTTTATATATTCTATCTAAATCCAACAGTTGCAGCTTTCACAGAGTTGACCTTATTAAGAAAAGGCTATCTTTTAAATATTCTATCTAAATCTAACAGTTGCAGCCTTCACAGAATTGACCTAACTAAGAAAAGGCCATCTTTTAAATATTCTATCTAAATCTAACAGTTGCAGCCTTCACAGAATTGACTTAACTAAGAAAAGGCCATCTTTTAAATATTCTATCTAAATCTAACAGTTGCAGCCTTCATAGAATTGACCTAACTAAGAAAAGGCCATCTTTTAAATATTCTATCTAAATCTAACAGTTGCAGCCTTCACAGAATTGACCTAACTAAGAAAAGGCCATCTTTTATATATTCTATTTAAATCTAACAGTTGCAGCATTCACAGAATTGACCTAACGGAAAAAAATGCCATCTTTTATATATTCTATCTAAATCCAACAGTTGCAGCTTTCACAGAGTTGACCTTATTAAGAAAAGGCCATCTTTTATATATTATATCTAAATCTAACAGTTGCAGCCTTTCAGCCAGAATTGACCTAATTAAGAAAAGGCCATCTTTTATATATTCTATCTAAATCTAACAGTTGCAGCCTTTCACAGAGATTGACCTTACCTAAGAAAAGGCCATCTTTTATATATTCTATCTAAATCTAACAGTTGTAGCCTTCATAGAATTGACCTAACTAAGAAAAGGCCATCTTTTAAATATTCTATCTAAATCTAACAGTTGCAGCCTTCACAGAATTGACCTAACTAAGAAAAGGCCATCTTTTATATATTCTATCTAAATCCAACAGTTGCAGCTTTCACAGAGTTGACCTTATTAAGAAAAGGCCATCTTTTATATATTATATCTAAATCTAACAGTTGCAGCCTTTCTAACAGTTGCAGCATTCACAGAATTGACCTAACGAAAAAAAATGCCATCTTTTATATATTCTATCTAAATCCAACAGTTGCAGCTTTCACAGAGTTGACCTTATTAAGAAAAGGCCATCTTTTATATATTATATCTAAATCTAACAGTTGCAGCCTTCAGAGAATTGACCTAATTAAGAAAAGGCCATCTTTTAAATATTCTATCTAAATCTAACAGTTGCAGCCTTCACAGAATTGACTTAACTAAGAAAAGGCCATCTATTAAATAATTTATCTAAATCTAACAGTTGCAGCCTTCACAGAATTGACCTAACTAAGAAAAGGCCATCTTTTAAATATTCTATCTAAATCTAACAGTTGCAGCCTTCACAGAATTGACCTAATTAAGAAAAGGCCATCTTTTAAATATTCTATCTAAATCTAACAGTTGCAGCCTTCACAGAATTGACCTAACTAAGAAAAGGCCATCTTTTAAATATTCTATCTAAATCTAACAGTTGCAGCTTCACAGAATTGACCTAACTAAGAAAAGGCCATCTTTTAAATATTCTATTTAAATCTAACAGTTGCAGCATTCACAGAATTGACCTAACGGAAAAAAATGCCATCTTTTATATATTCTATCTAAATCCAACAGTTGCAGCATTCACAGAATTGACCTAACGGAAAAAAATGCCATCTTTTATATATTCTATCTAAATCCAACAGTTGCAGCTTTCACAGAGTTGACCTTATTAAGAAAAGGCCATCTTTTATATATTATATCTAAATCTAACAGTTGCAGCCTTTCTAACAGTTGCAGCATTCACAGAATTGACCTAACGAAAAAAAATGCCATCTTTTATATATTCTATCTAAATCCAACAGTTGCAGCTTTCACAGAGTTGACCTTATTAAGAAAAGGCCATCTTTTATATATTATATCTAAATCTAACAGTTGCAGCCTTCAGAGAATTGACCTAATTAAGAAAAGGCCATCTTTTAAATATTCTATCTAAATCTAACAGTTGCAGCCTTTACAGAATTGACCTAACTAAGAAAAGGCCATCTTTTAAATATTCTATCTAAATCTAACAGTTGCAGCCTTCACAGAATTGACTTAACTAAGAAAAGGCCATCTTTTAAATATTCTATCTAAATCTAACAGTTGCAGCCTTCATAGAATTGACCTAACTAAGAAAAGGCCATCTTTTAAATATTCTATTTAAATCTAACAGTTGCAGCATTCACAGAATTGACCTAACGGAAAAAAATGCCATCTTTTATATATTATATCTAAATCTAACAGTTGCAGCCTTTCTAACAGTTGCAGCCTTCACAGAATTGACCTAACTAAGAAAAGGCCATCTTTTAAATATTCTATTTAAATCTAACAGTTGCAGCATTCACAGAATTGACCTTTAAAGGAAAAAAATGCCATCTTTTATATATTCTATCTAAATCCAACAGTTGCAGCTTCACAGAATTGACCTAACTTAAGAAAAGGCCATCTTTTAAATATTCTATTTAAATCTAACAGTTGCAGCCTTCACAGAATTGACCTAACTAAGAAAAGGCCATCTTTTATAATATTCTATCTAAATCTAACAGTTGCAGCATTCACAGAATTGACCTAACGGAAAAAAATGCCATCTTTTATATATTCTATCTAAATCCAACAGTTGCAGCTTCACAGAATTGACCTAACTAAGAAAAGGCCATCTTTTATATATTCTATCTAAATCTAACAGTTGCAGCCTTCACAGAATTGACCTAATTAAGAAAAGGCCATCTTTTATAATATTCTATCTAAATCTAACAGTTGCAGCATTCACAGAATTGACCTAACGAAAAAAAATGCCATCTTTTATATATTCTATCTAAATCCAACAGTTGCAGCTTCACAGAATTGACCTAACTAAGAAAAGGCCATCTTTTATATATTCTATCTAAATCTAACAGTTGCAGCCTTCAAGAATTGACCTAATTAAGAAAAGGCCATCTTTTAAATATTCTATCTAAATCTAACAGTTGCAGCCTTACAGAATTGACCTAACTAAGAAAAGGCCATCTTTAAATATTCTATTAAATCTAACAGTTGCAGCATTCACAGAATTGACCTAACGAAAAAAAATGCCATCTTTTATATATTCTATCTAAATCTAACAGTTGCAGCCTTTCACAGAGATTGACCTTACTAAGAAAAGGCCATCTTTTATATATTCTATCTAAATCTAACAGTTGCAGCCTTCACAGAATTGACCTAATTAAGAAAAGGCCATCTTTTATATATTCTATCTAAATCTAACAGTTGCAGCCTTCACAGAATTGACCTAACTAAGAAAAGGCCATCTTTTAAATATTCTATCTAAATCTAACAGTTGCAGCCTTCACAGAATTGACTTAACTAAGAAAAGGCCATCTTTTAAATATTCTATCTAAATCTAACAGTTGCAGCCTTCATAGAATTGACCTAACTAAGAAAAGGCCATCTTTTAAATATTCTATCTAAATCTAACAGTTGCAGCCTTCACAGAATTGACCTAACTAAGAAAAGGCCATCTTTTATATATTCTATTTAAATCTAACAGTTGCAGCATTCACAGAATTGACCTAACAGAAAAGGCCATCTTTAAATATTTATCTAAATCAACAGTTGCAGCCTTCACAGATTTCTTATAAGAAAAGGCTATCTTTTATATATTATATCTAAATCTAACAGTTGCAGCCTTTCTAACAGTTGCAGCATTCACAGAATTGACCTAACGAAAAAAATGCCATCTTTTATATATTCTATCTAAATCCAACAGTTGCAGCTTTCACAGAGTTGACCTTATTAAGAAAAGGCCATCTTTTATATATTATATCTAAATCTAACAGTTGCAGCCTTCAGAGAATTGACCTAACTAAGAAAAGGCCATCTTTTAAATATTCTATCTAAATCTAACAGTTGCAGCCTTCACAGAATTGACTTAACTAAGAAAAGGCCATCTTTTAAATATTTATCTAAATCTAACAGTTGCAGCCTTCATAGAATTGACCTAACTAAGAAAAGGCCATCTTTTAAATATTCTATCTAAATCTAACAGTTGCAGCCTTCACAGAATTGACCTAACTAAGAAAAGGCCATCTTTTATATTTTCTATTTAAATCTAACAGTTGCAGCATTCACAGAATTGACCTAACGGAAAAAATGCCATCTTTTATATATTCTATCTAAATCCAACAGTTGCAGCTTTCACAGAGTTGACCTTATTAAGAAAAGGCTATCTTTTAAATATTCTATCTAAATCTAACAGTTGCAGCCTTTTTAAAAGGAATTGAATTGACCTAAGAAAAAAAGACATCTTTTAAATATTCTATCTAAATCCAACAGTTGCAGCCTTTTACAGAATTGACCTTATTAAGAAAAGGCCATCTTTTATAATTTTTCTAAAACTAACATTTCTAACAGTTGCAGCATTCACAGAATTGACCTAACGAAAAAAAATGCCATCTTTTATATATTCTATCTAAATCCAACAGTTGCAGCTTTCACAGAGTTGACCTTATTAAGAAAAGGCCATCTTTTATATATTATATCTAAATCTAACAGTTGCAGCCTTTCTAACAGTTGCAGCATTCACAGAATTGACCTAACGAAAAAAAATGCCATCTTTTATATATTCTATCTAAATCCAACAGTTGCAGCTTTCACAGAGTTGACCTTATTAAGAAAAGGCCATCTTTTATATATTATATCTAAATCTAACAGTTGCAGCCTTCACAGAATTGACCTAACTAAGAAAAGGCCATCTTTTAAATATTCTATCTAAATCTAACAGTTGCAGCCTTCACAGAATTGACTTAACTAAGAAAAGGCCATCTTTTAAATATTCTATCTAAATCTAACAGTTGCAGCCTTCATCAGAATTGACCTAACTAAGAAAAGGCCATCTTTTAAATATTCTATCTAAATCTAACAGTTGCAGCCTTCAAGATTGACCTTATTAAGAAAAGGCCATCTTTTAAATATTCTAAACTAAATTTTAACAGTTGCAGCTTCACAGAATTGACCTAACGAAAAAAAAGGCCATCTTTTAAATATTCTATCTAAATCTAACAGTTGCAGCCTTCACAGAATTGACCTTAACTAAGAAAAGGCCATCTTTTAAATATTCTATCTAAATCTAACAGTTGCAGCCTTCACAGAATTGACCTAACTAAGAAAAGGCCATCTTTTATATATTCTATCTAAATCTAACAGTTGCAGCCTTCACAGAATTGACCTAACTTAAGAAAAGGCCATCTTTTAAATATTCTATCTAAATCTAACAGTTGCAGCCTTCACAGAATTGACCTAACTAAGAAAAGGCCATCTTTTATATATTCTATCTAAATCCAACAGTTGCAGCTTTCACAGAGTTGACCTTATTAAGAAAAGGCCATCTTTTAAATATTCTATTTAAATCTAACAGTTGCAGCCTTCACAGAATTGACCTAACAAGAAAATGCCATCTTTTATATATTCTATCTAAATCAACAGTTGCAGCTTCACAGAATTGACCTAATTAAGAAAAGGCCATCTTTTATATATTCTATCTAAATCTAACAGTTGCAGCCTTTCACAGAGATTGACCTTATCTAAGAAAAAGGCCATCTTTTATATATTCTATCTAAATCTAACAGTTGCAGCCCTTTTACAGAATTGACCTATTAAGAAAAGAGCCATCTTTTATATATTCTATCTAAATCTAACAGTTGCAGCTTCACAGAATTGACCTTTAAATAAGAAAAGGCCATCTTTTAAATATTCTATCTAAATCTAACAGTTGCAGCCTTCACAGAATTGACTTAACTAAGAAAAGGCCATCTTTTAAATATTCTATCTAAATCTAACAGTTGCAGCCTTCACAGAATTGACCTAACTAAGAAAAGGCCATCTTTTAAATATTCTATCTAAATCTAACAGTTGCAGCCTTCACAGAATTGACCTAACTAAGAAAAGGCCATCTTTTAAATATTCTATCTAAATCTAACAGTTACAGCCTTCACAGAATTGACCTAACTAAGAAAAGGCCATCTTTTCTTTCTTCTATCTAAATCCAACAGTTGCAGCCTTCACAGAATTGACCTAACTAAGAAAAGGCCTTCTATTTAAATCTAACAGTTGCAGCCTTCACAGAATTGACCTAATTAAGAAAAGGCCATCTTTTCTTTCTTCTATCTAAATCTACAGTTGCAGCCTTCACAGAATTGACCTAATTAAGAAAAGGCCATCTTTTAAATATTCTATCTAAATCTAACAGTTGCAGCCTTCACAGAATTGACCTTATTAAGAAAAAGCCATCTTTTATATATTCTATCTAAATCTAACAGTTACAGCCTTCACAGAATTGACCTAATTAAGAAAAGACCATCTTTTATATATTCTATCTAAATCTAACAGTTGCAGCCGTCACAGAATTGACTTAACTAAGAAAAGGCCATCTATTAAATAATCTATCTAAATCTAACAGTTGCAGCCTTCACAGAATTGACTTTACTAAGAAAAGGCCATCTTTTAAATATTCTATCTAAATCTAACAGTTGCAGCCTTCATAGAATTGACCTAACTAAGACAAGGCCATCTTTTAAATATTCTATCTAAATCTAACAGTTGCAGCCTTCACAGAATTGACCTAACTAAGAAAAGGCCATCTTTTAAATATTCTATCTAAATCTAACAGTTGCAGCCTTCATAGAATTGACCTAACTAAGAAAAGGCCATCTTTTAAATATTCTATCTAAATCCAACAGTTGCAGCTTTCACAGAGTTGACCTTATAAAGAAAAGGCCATCTTTTATATATTATATCTAAATCTAACAGTTGCAGCATTCACAGAATTGACCTAATGGAAAAAAATGCCATCTTTTATATATTCTATCTAAATCCAACAGTTGCAGCTTTCACAGAGTTGACCTTATTAAGAAAAGGCCATCTTTTATATATTATATCTAAATCTAACAGTTGCAGCCTTTCTCACAGAATTGACCTAACGAAAAAAAATGCCATCTTTTATATATTCTATCTAAATCCAATAGTTGCAGCTTTCACAGAGTTGACCTTATTAAGAAAAGGCCATCTTTTATATATTATATCTAAATCTAACAGTTGCAGCCTTCAGAGAATTGACCTAATTAAGAAAAGGCCATCTTTTAAATATTCTATCTAAATCTAACAGTTACAGCCTTCACAGAATTGACCTAATTAAGAAAAGGCCATCTTTTAAATATTCTATCTAAATCTAACAGTTACAGCCTTCACAGAATTGACCTAACTAAGAAAAGGCCATCTTTTCTTTCTTCTATCTAAATCCAACAGTTGCAGCCTTCACAGAATTGACCTAATTAAGAAAAGGCCATCTTTTAAATATTCTATCTAAATCTAACAGTTGCAGCCTTCACAGAATTGACCTAATTAAGAAAAGGCCATATTTTCTTTCTTCTATTTAAATCTAACAGTTGCAGCCTTCACAGAATTGACCTAATTAAGAAAAGGCCATCTTTTAAATATTCTATTTAAATCTAACAGTTGCAGCCTTCACAGAATTGACCTAATTAAGAAAAGGCCATCTTTTAAATATTCTATCTAAATCTAACAGTTGCAGCCTTCAAAGAATTGACCTAATTAAGAAAAGGCCATCTTTTATATATTCTATCTAAATCTAACAGTTACAGCCTTCACAGAATTGACCTAATTAAGAAAAGGCCATCTTTTATATATTCTATCTAAATCTAACAGTTACAGCCTTCACAGAATTGACCATATTAAGAAAAGGCCATCTTTTAAATATTCTATCTAAATCTAACAGTTGCAGCATTCACAGAATTGACCTAATTAAGAAAAGGCCATCTTTTAAATATTCTTTTTAAGTTTAACAGTTGCATGTTCCATCTAAATCTAACAGCAGTCTAGTTAAAATATAGACATAACTTTCGTTCGTATTTTATTACTTTCAGTTGGAATGCTTTTATTACCTATTAGCTTTGTACGTAACCACTACAGTAAGGTCTTACACTGCCCTTCAATACGAACTGTTGAAAGACCTTTGACCTTACTCAGTTTTAACCAATCACAGCGCTTCTATTCCCTTCCAACAGATAATGTGACGTGAACAATTGGTGCATTCTGAGATGTATTAGACTAGCTTATAAAGTCTGCTTAAATAGAAAGTAGAACAATATGGCTGTTTCGTCAACTGCTGATATACTATTTATTTATTATGGATTCAATATAGACACCATAGAAGGTTAATATTAAAAAAGAATGTGTGTTTGATTTGTGGAATGGCCTTGTACCAGGGTTTTTCATTGGCTGTTCTGTATCAGTTTAAATTAAGTGGATCGGTTAAAACAGAGGTCATAAGGTTAAAACTGAGTTGGGTCAAAGGTCGTTCGAAAAAGTCTGTATTGAAAGGCAGTGTCAGACCTAACTGTAGTGGTTACGTACAAAGCTAATATCTAATTAAAAACATGCGAAACGAAACTAATAAAATACAAACGAAAGTTTGGTCTATATTTTAATTAGACTGATCTAACAGTTGCAGGGTTCACCGAATTTATCTAACTAAGAAAAGGCCATCTTTTATATATTCTATCTAAATCTTAACAGTTACAGCTTTCACAGAATCGACCATTCTTAAAACTTGTCATAAAATACAGTCATACATAAAATGCGAAAAAACATGAAAAGAACTTCACATAGTTGCCAATTCATGATCTGGCTTTGGACAAGTTACATCTTGCGTTTCTTCGGAACAAAACTCTCTAATGCTATTAAACAAATACCATTGACGTTCAAGAGTCAATCCAGGTGGAGGGATAATATCAGGAAGACTTGAGGTCGGAAAATTATCAGGATCTTTCAGCAAGCAAAATTCCTTTTCATCAGTATCAAAATACTCTTTGTAAAAAACCCAGCCAGGCCTTTCATAACTAAACCTGAAATAAAAACCATGGTGAGAAGATATGCGATCATATACTTTGATGGAATGATATCAGAATACAAAGATATCTGAATGAAACAAAAAAGACCACACTGGCATTATCAGAAAATCGAAAAAACCTTGCTACTTTTGTCCTTTAAACTGAAGATATCAGGATTTCAAATGTCTAAACACTTGTTTTCTTTTTCGGAAAACAGAAATCTTGTAGATCATTGTTTTTCAGTTTTATGGATAGTTGATAGTCTTGACCCTGGATAACTGTCGGTTAAAATTGTTTTTTATCATGAAGATGTCACACATTCTGATAACAAGAGTATCAGCTAAAACATTTTTTTTAAATGCATAAAAATAGGTAATAATTACAACATTATTCACCTGAAGTGTTGATAACCTTTAATGCTATTTAGAGGTTTATAATATTTCAGAAATTTTTTCCCCCAGTCATAAGTATTAACAACTACTGTTCCATCATCATTTATTACAGGTTGTGGGATATTAATACCAGAGACTGTACTGTTTTTCACAATATCAGCAAATTCAGCAACAGAACACACTCTTGTTTTTCGGAATCTTTGTTTTATGAGACCAAAACACCAATCAGGAGAAAATTTGTATGTCCAGAAATCAAAAAGTTCAATGATATAGACTTATGAAGTCCTAGTAAAACCCTCCAGGCAAAATACCACAAAACATACTTATTCTTGTTTTGACCAGAACAGTTATCACAATGTAAATCTATGTTCTTTTCACCGAAGGCGTAATTATCAAAGAAATGGTGTAAAAAACTTATCACATCAGTTGATCCTTTAGATGAACAGGAACCTTCGTCTAAGAGATAATTAACTTGTTGTGGCAGCCCTTCACAATTAATGCCAAACAAGCCACACTTACGAGGAGTTAAGAAGTACATAGGACCTGGTTGTAGAGGGTCACTTGGAATCTGGACCTGTTGTGCAAAGTCAAACGAATAATGACCTGTAATATCCTGGCTGCAGGCAGGATGTGGTCCAAGAGATAAAGCCCTAGATATCAGTTGATCTTACTTGCACTAGTCATATTACGATATGCCTTTCTTTCAAGTTCTACCACTCTTAAGTGTTCTTCCTGTTTTATAAGTTTAGCACTTTTCACTATTTCTGGTAAATTGGCACTTCTGTAAACTTGGTAATTGTTCTTTTGGGAAGTCGAGCACAGATCTGTCATAGGTTTAGCCTGAATGATGTATGGCAGTAAAGGTGTCCAAAGTTTACGAAAAGATGTCAACTTAACAGCCCGATCACCTGAAAATAAGAAAAAACCAGTATTAGCACACAATATTTTAATAGTGGAATTAGTTGTACATGGTCCTATGTTTCGTTTTGAAGCCTTTACTGTATAGTATTTGCTTTTTTGACTTGCTGCAAATTCATAACAGTTCAAAGTGGTCTGAGGGTTGCTTGAAAAATTCAGTCAATATCTATATCATCCTTTTAATTAATTGAGTGCAAGATAGAGGTGAGAAAATATTGATTCGTATCAGTATCACAATACAAATGGGCGGGATAATTCTCGACCCCAAATTAAAGAGTTTCTTATTATTATTATAGATGCTGATACATATCTTGAAGTGGTAGACAAACTCAGGCTTCAGAATTTTTCATTTCAGATCTAACGAAGAGAAACTGAATCTGTTTTCACACATTTTCATAGCTCCAGTTATAACTGGCTTTTTTATATTTGTTAATAGCCCAGTGAGGATGGCATCAGTACCTACCTGTGATTTCCATAGCTGCACTGTATAGTCTATATACTGCAGCTTTTGTTGTGGAGGATGGTAGAAGTTTTATTCTAAAATCTTTATGACTAGGAATGCGTCCTTGTAAAACAAGGGCATGATCTTCTGCAAAATTAATTATAAAGGTGACGACATTCTGTATATCCTTCAAACTATGAAAATTACTGCCTTTTCTCCTTCCACCAGACTTTTTAACTTTCGGCATTAAGTTGTTCTGCTTGTACCAATTGATGCAGGCTGTCAGACGGTTCTGTGATATCCTATCAAAAAACAAAGAATCATTAGGAAAGTTCCTCAAACTAAAAAGTTTGCTTATGGAATTTTAATAATAAACGTACCGGTAAATTAAAGAGGTCAAATTTTAACCAAGAAGTTCTGATTGGCTGGAAGAACATAAAAAGATGTACCTCGACCATAAGAATACAATATTTGGCCAATTGCAATAGATCAAGCTCGTGCAGCATACAGATTAAGGGAAAAGCGTTCAACTGATCATTATATTAAAAACCTACAATACAGTAATCGAAAAGGGTTTGTTTTTCGTTGGAAACATAACAAGACTTCAAAATTGTACAGGTACAATTCACAGAAATTGGCAAATCTAGCCTAGATCTCAAGTGGCCTAAATCTCTCAATCTAATTGACCACTTACCCATGAATAAATTTGAAAGCTTCGCGGCATACTCTTGTGCCTTCAATTAAATATGCTGTGCTTTGATGTTGCCTTTCTTTGGGTTTGTGTTTTTTACCATTGGTTAATTTAGAGGTCTGCATTGTGCAACTAACTTTAGCTATTATAATCAAGTTCTTTTCAAAATCTGTCATTTCCTGCATGTCCATTCGTGTAATATAAATTAGCTCTGGGTCAGACATCCTTGAAACAATTTCCAGCTTTAGAAGCTGCACAATTGCATTGAAACTTTGAAATTTTGTCTTTTTCCATATCAGAATCATTATCTGGCTAATCTCATCACTAGTATCAATATTATGAATGTCATTGTTATTAGTAAAAGTTTCATTATCTGATCCATTATCCGTCTCATTAAATTGTAAACAATTGACTGCACACGCGATTTCAGAATTTAAATGTTCCTTATTGTAAAGTTTATCGTCATCAGCTTCTTCCAGTCCATTTTCCGATTCCTCTGAGTCTGATTCTGATCAGCTGTCATCATCGTGGGCTTCGGCAAAATAATCGGTGATTAAATTCAAAATATCTCCTTCACATTTATCAAAAACATTCGAATTAGCAGTATCGCTAAAGGCTTTAGCAATAGTAAGAGCTTTATCCGTCATTATTATAAATTTACCGATAAAATCTGTATCAATATTCTAGAATTCATGAAAATGTTTGTTTACGACGCCATGATGGATTTCAAGGTGCGCGATCACTTGACTGTGATTGACCAATCATAGCATTATTATTTTCCGTATTTGGCTTTTCCCTTAGCAACATAGAGGTTTCTTTACTGAATATTCATTACTCTAGACCCACCAGACGATCGATTTCATTGTTGACTTTTGCTATTCTTGGAAATTCCTATGTTAAAAATAGAATAACTAGATGGCGCTTATGAATTTGATACTAAATATGATTAGGGGAATCCCCAGAAACGGCCATTTCTTCGGGTTGAATTCTTGCGATTTTCAAGGCGAAAACGGTTCTGTTAATTATTCCTCTAATGACCCTGCTTCAGTCAAATCCGAAAAAAAGGATGATTCAATTATTTTTCATGACTAAAATTGCGCACATTTTAAAGAAAAATGTTTTAGGAAGGCGGTTTAATCAAAAAAGTGATATGTTGACCCAATTTCACAAAAAATACGCTTTTTTCAAGTTTGTTTAACGCCGCATTCCGACTCATTTTGCCAGAGCGGGTCACATTTAGAGTCCATGCACAGTATGGAAATTAAAGTACAAAGAGCTTTGAGCTTCCCGAAAAATTCCAAAAACAGACGAAAACAGTTTAAGGATATAAAAATCGTGGCAATTTTTTACACAACACCCAAACATTGGAAGAAGGTGAGGGCGAAATAGTTCCAGCTAGGAGACCAAGTACATCATCAAATCATTCTACCTACATTGGGCATTTCCCTAAAACATTGTGTGGAAAACATTAAAGCAGAAGCTGACCAGTTTTTAGCATTGTACAACTTTGAGTGGAACCATGAGATATCGTCACTAGCAAGAGATAACTGGATAAAGAAAAGTTTAACAAACCAAAGAGATTACCGCTTACTGAAGATCTCGGAAACAGTTACTTGAAAGACAAGATAGGAAAGGAGCGAAAGGAACAGCTGACAATCCTAATCCATCCACTTGGAGAAGTTTTGCCGAGTCTCTGTTGGCCCAGGTGGTGTTATTTAACAGAAGAAGAGGTGGAGAAACACAGCTTCTGCCAATCAAACAATTCAAAGAAGGAGTACAAAATAAGCGAACAACAATGACAACTGATGTGAAGAATTCATTATAAGAATTAGAACTGAAATTATGTAAATATATGCACATGATTGAAATGAGAGGAAGAAAAGTAGCAGTCATGTTAACCAATCACATGAAGGAAGACATAGAATTACTCATTCAAGAACGATCTAAAGGAGGGATACTGGAAGGAAATGAATATCTTTTTGCACGACAAGGAACATATGAAACTCCAATTCGGAATTGTGATATTTTAAGAAAGTTTGCTAAAGAATCAGGAGCCAAGAATCCAAATATTATTACGATGGTTATGTGAATTCATCGACACCCTTGATGAAATTAAGGAACTTATCGATGAAAATCCATGTGACAATGTTATAGTAGGGGGTGATTTTAATACTAATATGTCAAGAAGGGCATCCAGTCCAACTATTCACCTCAACAATTTTATCTCAACCAACACAATGATAGGTGCTTAGAACTCTGAGAGCAGTGATATTTAATATACCTTCGAGAGTAAAGTCAATCTTGAGCGATCCTGTATAGACCATTTCATTGTGACACAAAATTTATCTGATAATAAGAGTGTTTATAAATCAATACATGATGGTGATAATGTGTCTGATCATTGTCCTGTCTCTTTAACCTTAAGTATTCCTGTTGATTACGATGACATTTCCAAATTAATGCGCATAAGAGTCGGTTTGAAAAAGAAAGGCAAAGATGATGAATATCGGAAGTGTAGAAATTTGGTCATTAAAATGATCCATAAAGCCAAAAAGCAGTTTAACATAAAACTTGCTTCAGATCAGAAAAACTCAAAACATATCTGGAAAGTTATCAACTCCTTAACTAATAAGGCTAATAATTCAACTAATCTGATTCCTTTAGAACCCGAGGTAGTCAATGATCATTTTTCAAATATTGTATTCAAATTGATTAATCAAAAGCATGTTCATAGAAATATTGATAAAAGTTATTACCTAAATAAAATAGAAGAATTTGTCACTTCTAAGTTAAATTCTAATGAAGAATGTTCGATTCCCTACATTAACAAATATGAAGTTTTTAAACAGTTGTCTTCGTTAAATGCAACCAAAAGTGCTGGTTAAGATAAATTAAATCCCCTATTTCTCAAATATGGTGCTTTTACGTTAAGTGGTCCTTTGACACATATATATAATCTATGCATTGATGCAAATATATTTCCTGATAAATTCAAAGAAGCATAAGTTTTACCACTTACAAATCCGGCGCTAAATCTGATCCTAATAATTATAGACCAATTTCTGTATTATCTATTGTATCTAAACCACTTGAAAGACATTATTCAAAACATATAAATAATAATAAGTTATTGTATTCGCACCAATCTAGTTTTAGGTCTAATAGTTCTTCTCAAACAGCTCTGACTTGCATAATTGAAAACGTTTATGATGCAGTAAATAATAATCTTATGGTTGGTTCTATTTTTATACGCCCACGTGGAAATGTGGACGTATATTGCCGTCGGCCCTGTCCGTCCGTCCGTCCACATTTGTTGTATCCACGATAGATGCTACAGTTTTTATCCGATCTTAATGAAACTTGGTATACATGTATATATTGATGATATCTCGATCAAGTTCGAAAATGGAAATTATCGCATGAACGATTTTTGAGTTATTGCACTTGACTTAGTAAAAACGCGTCAAATTTGGTTTGTATCCACAATAGAGGCTACAGTTTTTATCTGATATTAACGAAACTTGGTATACATGTATATATTGATGATATCTCGGTCAAGTTCGAAAATGGAAATTATCCCATGAACGGTTTTTGAGTTATTGCCCTTGACTTAGTAAAAGCGCGTCAAATTTGGGTTGTATCCACAATAGAGGCTACAGTTTTTATCCGATCTTAATGAAACTTGGTATACATGTATATATTGATGATATCTCGGTCAAGTTCGAAAACAGAAATAATCGCATGAGCGGTTTTTGAGTTATCGCCCTTGACTTGGTAAAAACGCGTCAAATTTGGGTTGTATCCACAATAGAGGCTACAGTTTTTATCCGATCTTAATGAAACTTGGTATACATGTATATATTGATGATATCTCGGTCAAGTTCGAAAACAGAAATAATCGCATGAGCGGTTTTTGAGTTATTGCCCTTGACTTAGTAAACACACATCAAATTTGGGTTGTTTTCACAATAGAGGCTACAGTTTTTATCCGATCTTAATGAAATTGGTATACATGTATATATTGAATGATATCTCGGTCTATTCGAAAATAGAAATAATTACATGAGCGGTTTTTGAGTTATTGCCCTTGACTTGGTAAAAACGTGTCATATTCGGGTTGCATCCACAATAGAGGCTACAGTTTTTATCCGATCTTAATGAAACTTGGTATACATGTATATATTAAGGATATCTCGGTCAAGTTCGAAAATGGAAATTATCGCATGAACGGTTTTTGAGTTATTGCCCTTGACTTAGTAAAAACGCGTCAAATTCGGGTTGCATCCACGATAATGGCTACAGTTTTTATCCGATCTTAATGAAACTTGGTTACATGTATTGATGATATCTCGGTCAAGTTCGAAAATGGAAATTATCGCATGAACGGTTTTTGAGTTTTTGCCCTTGACTTAGAAAAATCTTGTCAAAATTTTAGTTTTGATGCAATAAATCCTCCAATTTTTAGAGGATGTTGATGAAACTTGGTTGTGAGAATCGGAATTGATTAGGCCTCAGTCAAGTTTGAATTTGACAGTTTTTCAATGAATTGTTTTTAAGTTATTGCCCCTGACTTAGTAAAATTGCGTCAAAATTCTATTGTGGTTGCAATAAGAAGCTTTAATTTTCAAAGGATTTTGATGGAACTTGGTGTAAGCATCAGAATTGATAAGACATTAGTCAAGTTTGAATTTCTGACTTTTTTTAACAAATGGTTTTTGGGTTATTGCCCTTGACTTAGTAAAATTGCGTCAAAAATATTTGTGGGTACAAAATCAGGTACAATTTTTTAATAGATTTGATGAAACTTGGTATGAGTATTGAAATAGATAAGATGGTGGTCAAGTTTTAAGTTGACAATTTTCCATGAATTTATTTTTCAAATTCAATGCTGCCAGTGGGCGTATGTTACCTTGTCTGGCAAGCTATCTTCTTTGATTTTACAAAAGCATTTGATTTGATTTCCCATGAGATAATTATTGAAAACTAAAACTATACAATTTTTCCAATGGTTTAATAACCTTCATAAATTGTTACTTATCGAATCGTACTCAGTGTTGTTACGTCAATGGAACTCTTTTGTCTTCTCGCAGTATAAAGTATGGAGTACCACAAGGATCAATTTTAGGTCCCTTGTTGTTTAATCTTTATATTAATGATTTGCCATTGCATATTTACTCTAACTGTGATCTTTTTGTGGATGATACTACGATTTATACTTCTGGTAAATCGGTTACTGATATACAATTAAAATTGAAAGAAGATACTGATGCAATCTTAAACTGGTGTTCCTTTAATGTCATGATTTTAAATGAAAATAAGACCAAATGTATCTTAATTACAACTTCTCAAAAAAGAAAATATTCATCAGATTTATCAATTGAACTTAATAATCAATTTATTGAACATCAGATTTATCAAATGAACTTAATAATCAATTTATTGAACAAGTTGAAAACTTTAAATTACTAGGTGTTACTGTGAATCAAAATCTCATGGACTCCGCACGTAAAGTTCGTTGCTAAAATTTAAATACTAAGTTATTTCAACTGCGACAGTTAAGAAAGATCATGCCTGAAAAATATAGATCTATTTTTTTCATAAATGTCACTTTCAACCATATTTGGATGAATGTTCAACTATTTGGGATTCGCACGACATTGCATCGGCCGATATTTTACACAGGCAACATAAAATTGCTTTTAAATTAATTCTTGGTTCTAAGTTTAATACTGATTTGTCACTGAATCTTAAAAGGCTTAATATTTTTGACATTAAAACCAGGCATAATTTTAATTCGTATAAATTTATGTATAAAACTCTGAACAACTTGTTTCCTTCCTACCTTTCAAGCCTCTTTAACTATAAACAGACGCCTTATTCTAGCATAAATTCAAAACTTGTGGTGCAAAAACCACGAATCAATTTGATTAAACAAAGGATCAATTTTATGGAATGGTCTAGACGAAAATATTAAATCAGCATCAGATTTTAAGACTTTTCGAAGGATGATTCTTGGTAATCTTTCATTAACATAAGCATACTTCCTGTTACACAGGTATTCTTTTCACCAACTATAGGCTTACTTGCTGATGGCTATCTTAACAATTGTGTTTCTCCATGATTTAATGATTTAAGAAATTTATTGCAGTGCGAAATGACTATTTACGTATTTCGACTTTGGTCGAAAACGTATTGTAATCGTTCGGATTATTTTATTACGTATTTCGACTTTGGCGAAAACGTATTGTAATCGTTCGGATTATTACGTATTTCGACTTTGGCGAAAACGTATTGTAATCGTTCGGATTATTTTATTTTTTTTTTTTTTTTTTTTTTTTTGTAATTCTTGGATGAGTTTGCAGACAAACTGGTAAAAGGTGCAGAAATTCTAAATCTACAGTTGATCTTAGAATGATTTCTATTATCAAATAAAACAAAAACGGAAGTTCTATCTCTGACAGGAAGTGAGAACCGGAAGTTCAGGTTTTTTTTGCTTTAGCAAGTTTATTTTCAGTTCGATTTTGACCGGATTTTCAGATTTGAAAACTTCAATGTATTTGTCAACTAACAATTATAGGTTTTATGCAATTAGGTTAAATATTTTACCCACGATTTGCAATTCAATATTCAAGGGTCATCGGCAAAAATTTCAGACCGTGATTTCTCCTTTAATATAAATGGTAAAATTTTGAAACTTTACCAGTTGATAGGCGATATGTTTATAATTTTTGAAAAAATGTGAAAAAAAAAATTCTACTTCCGGTTTAGCCTCAAATGACGTAATTACGTAACTTCCGGTCTATAACTGCTAGGTGAAAAGTGAAAACTGTTTTATAAATAACTTGTCAATAGTAATTGATTTGACCTAAATAATTAGGTCAAGCTGCCATATCGGCCGCCATTTTGAATTTTTGTTACAATTCTTAAATCCGAAATTCAGACACTACTGATAGACCGATTTTGATGAAATTTAGCACATAGATACAATGGATCATTATCTACCTTTTCTTGGAGACCGATTTTCAAATTTCGTATTTTCTTTCGAATTATTTAAATTTCGATTTTTTTCAAAATTAGGTCACTTTAACGGGTACGGAAGGTGTGACCCACTTAATCTATGACCTTGAAAATTAGGTCAAATAATATTCAATATATTGTCTACGAGTAGATATTTTTTAATTTGGCTTACTTAAAAAATTCATAGAGATAAGTGTACTTAAATACAGCAAAAATTGATAATTTTCATATTTTCGCCATCATTAACCGTTACGGAAGGTGTGACCTAATTATTTTATGACTTTGAAAACTAGGTCAAATGATATTCAATATATTGTCTAGATGTAGGTAATTGCAAATTTAGCCTTCATAATATTTTAAGGCTCTCGAAATACGTTCATAATTGTAAGCAATTCTAGTTTTATTTTTTTTTTTGTAATTCTTGGATGAGTTTGCAGAAAAACTGGTAAAAGGTGCAGAAATTCTAAATCTACAGTTGATCTTAGAATGATTTCTATTATCAAATAAAACAAAACCGGAAGTTCTATCTCTGACAGGAAGTGAGAACCGGAAGTTCAGGTTTTTTTGCTTTAGCAAGTTTATTTTCAGTTCGATTTTGACCGGATTTTCAGATTTGAAAACTTCAATGTATATGTCAACTAACAATTATAGGTTTTATGCAATTAGGTTAAATATTTTACCCACGATTTGCAATTCAATATTCAAGGGTCATCGGCAAAAATTTCAGACCGTGATTTCTCCTTTAATATAAATGGTAAAATTTTGAAACTTTACCAGTTGATAGGCGATATGTTTATAATTTTTGAAAAAATGTGAAAAAAAAATTCCACTTCCGGTTTAGCCTCAAATGACGTAATTACGTAACTTCCGGTCTATAACTGCTAGGTGAAAAGTGAAAGCTGTTTTATAAATAACTTGTCAATAGTAATATTGATTTGACCTAAATAATTAGGTCAAGCTGCCATATCGGCCGCCATTTTGAATTTTCGTTACAATTCTTAAATCCGAAATTCAGACACTACTGATAGACCGATTTTGATGAAATTTAGCACATAGATACAATGGATCATTATCTAACTTTTCTTGGAGACCGATTTTCAAATTTCGTATTTTCTTTCGAATTATTTAAATTTCGATTTTTTCAAAATTAGGTCACTTTAACGGGTACGGAAGGTGTGACCCACTTAATCTATGACCTTGAAAATTAGGTCAAATAATATTCAATAAATTGTCTACGAGTAGATATTTTTTTAATTTGGCTTACTTAAAAAATTCATAGAGATAAGTGTACTTAAATACAGCAAAAATTGATAATTTTCATATTTTCGCCATCATTAACCGTTACGGAAGGTGTGACCTAATTATTTTATGACTTTGAAAACTAGGTCAAATGATATTCAATATATTGTCTAGATGTAGGTAATTGCAAATTTAGCCTACATAATATTTTAAGGCTCTCGAAATACGTTCATAATTGTAAGCAATTCTAGTTTTTTTTTTTTTTTTTTGTAATTCTTGGATGAGTTTGCAGACAAACTGGTAAAAGGTACAGAAATTCTAAATCCACAGTTGATCTTAGAATGATTTCTATTATCAAATAAAACAAAACCGGAAGTTCTATCACTGACCGGAAGTGAGTTCCGGAAGTTGAGGTTTTTTGGCTTTAGAAAGTTTAATTTCAGTTCGATTTCGACCGGACTTTCAGATTTGAAAACTTCAATCTATTTGTCAACTAACACTTATAGGTTTTATGCAGTTCGGTTAAATCTTTTACCCACGATTTGCAATCCAATATTCAAGGGTCATCGGCAAAAATTTCAGACCGTGATTTCTCGTTTAATATAAATGGTAAAATTTTGAAACTTTACCAGTTGATAGGCGATATGAGTATAATTTTTGAAAAATTTTGAAAAAAAAAATTAGACTTCCGGTTTATCCTCAAATGACGTAATTACGTAACTTCCGGTCTATAACAGCTAGGTGAAAAGTGAAAACTGTTTTACAAATCACTTGTCAATAGTAATCGATTTGACCTAAAAAATTAGGTCAAGCTGCCATATCGGCCGCCATTTTGAATTTTCGTTACAATTCTTAAAGCCGAAATTCAGACACTATTGATGGACCGATTTAGATGAAATTTAGCACATAGATACATTGCAATATTATCTACCTTTTCTTGGAGACCGATTTTTGAATTTCGTATTTTTTTTCGAATTATTCGAATTTCGATTTTTTCCAAATTTGGTCACTTTAACGGCCCCGGAATGTATGACCCACTTAATCTATGACCTTGAAAATTAGGTCAAATAATATTCAATATATTGTCTACGAGTAGGTATTTTTTAATTTGGCTTACTCAAAAAATTCACAGAGATAAGTGTACTTGAATACAGCAGAAATTGATAATTTTCATATTTTCGCCATCTTTAACCGTTACGGAAGGTTTGACCTAATTATTTCATGACTTTGAAAACTAGGTCAAATGATATTCAATATATTGTCTAGATGTAGGTCATTGCAAATTTAGCCTACATAATATTTTAACTATTACATTGTGTGAACGCAATTATAACCTAACTTATTTTATTAATTATTGGTTTTTAACCAGGATCAGTTTCTGTTGCTATATGAATTTAATATGGTAAAATCAAATTATAATAATATTGCTTCAGGCTAAAAAATGCAAATATCCAACCTTTGGTTTGAAATTAAGCCTCTTATCTATCAACAGATTTTGTTGAGATTTGGAATGTGGACAC
>CM060199.1:25843694-25874399 GCA_030562195.1 Nipponacmea schrenckii
ATAGGTCTTTAATTACTTTGGTAAAGTATCATAGGTCTATAATTAATTTGTCAAAGTATCATAGGTCTATAATTACTTTGTTAAAGTATCATAGGTCTATGTCAATGTATCATAGGTCTATGATTAATCTGTCAATGTATCAGAGGTTTATGTTTAATTTTTCAATGTATCTAAAGTTATTTATTATTAATTTTCAGGGATTTGCTCCTCCACCATCTTATCCTGGATCACAACCCCTTTTCAATCCTGTAAGTTTATAAATATTTCTAACGTATAATCATTAAAAAAAAGGTGGCTAATGGACCAGATTCTATTTTAAATACAAAATTCTTAGTTTTAAGAAACAAATTCAATAGCATATGCTTTGTTTCAAATTGTCACTATTAGATCTATCTCTCAGACCAATTGTTCTTGCTGAGAATCCAGACAATAATGATTTAATTTTGAAAGTCTGCAGGCAACATGAAGATAAGCAGTAGCCATACAAGTGTTCACACATCTGGTACATCATGTGAATCTCATTCTCATAGTTCAGCTATTGGAGCCTTACATATACCATCCCGTCTAGCTTCAGCTGTTGTAAGAGATGTCAAAACGATATTTGGGGGTATTGGCTCAGGATTGACTGTGTCATCCAGAAGTAGTTTCAATAAAACTCTTGGTCCACAGGTTCAAAATATATTTATTTACCAACTTGCTTTCCCTTTTAAAGCTGTAGCACACAATTAACCTGTTACTAAAGTTTAAAGGTCCCCTTCACTAAAAATCTCTTATAAATATTTACATTTCTACTTCCACTGCTTTTAAACAAGTTACACTAACTGGCAGTTATTTTCCAATAAACTGTTGTTAGTCACATTACCCAATGACGTACGTAATGCATGACATTGGCACAGTCTAAGATTTCTGGGAAATTCATTGAACCATTCATATAAAACTTTGACATTTATTCAGTTGTCAAATGATCTATTGCATTTACACACCAATAATGCTAATAAGACGAACGTTTAATTCTTATATAAATTATCTCTTGTACATTTTCTGAAAACTTGCACAACTCACATTACCACTTAATATATCCCACTAAAAGTTAATTCATTATGCTGCTAAGTAAAAACCTAGTTAAATATGTACATTAGTTGTGTGAACACTTGTAAAAGCTTGTAAATATGGTCATTGTCTGTTGTAGTTTACTGTGCAGGATTTTATATACAGAACTACCAGAATCCTATCCATGAGTGCTTGTCTGGACATGATTCACAAATGATGAGCTTCTCCTATATTCAATTGTATCTGTACATCTGTGCACCTGTATGGTACACTGGACACTGTACCATGTCCATCCAGGATGAATTGACCATAAAGGAATCATTTAAAAATTTTCACAAAATTATCATTTTCAGGCTGTTCCATTAACCACAGGTATTCCTGGACAATTAGCTCCTGGTAGAATGATCCACATAAGTGGTATACCATTTTCTAGTCCATCTAGGTAAGCCTGCAGTCTTTGCAATAATATTATCTGGATTTGAGAAAAACATCAGCCTAAAGTGAACGTCACACTATAGGGATCACCAGTTGCAATTTTCAAATCCAACTTTAAGGAAATGGAGTTTTGAGTTGTGTTGGAATCTCTTACTATATTTGTAAGTTGTTATCACTACGGTGATTATAGACAGATTATTGTTGGCAGATGTAGTGATCTACAGTAATACAAAACAAAACATCTGGCCACTCTGATGAAAAATAAAATGTTAAAAAAAGCATCCAATAATATTTTGCTCTTAACATTTCAGAATGACCTTTAATCTGATGTGTGGCTCAGACAAAGCTCTGCATTTTGATGCTAGATTTAATTATGGAAGTGATCGTAATGTGTGTGTAAGAAACCATTTTCATCATGGTAGTTATGGCGCAGAAGAGCGACAGCATTCTTATTTCCCTTTCATGCCTAATGCTAATTTTGACATACTCATTTTAGTGGAACCATCTTGCTACAAGGTAAGTAAAAGGGATTGTGTGATATAAGAATTCTTCTTTAAAAGGGCTTTGTCAGTGTTTGGATTTTTTTGCATATGAATTTAAAATGGGGATTTTGCTTTAATTACTTTAGTTTACATTTTATTTTGGACACAATTGTAATAGTTTTACTTTACAATTTGTCCACTTTAAGCTATTCATAATACTATTTAAAATTAAAATCTGGCACATAGTTTGTCTAAAATGCAAGAAAAATGTTCATAATGACTGTCAGATTGTTTAAACTTGTCTGGAAGTAACAGTAATTTTCTTAGTTTTTGTTTTCAAAGAATCTGATGTCAGCAAAAATTCTGCGATAAGAATTTATGTTTCCAATGTCTATTTTCCATTCCAGATCGCTGTTAATAATCAACACTTCATTGAATTTAATCACAGAATTCCTTTCCAGAATGTAACAACATTGAATATTGAGGGAGACGTTCGTCTAACACAAGTTAGATTTCAGTAAATATGTCAAGTACATGGCATGAAATTGTCATTATTTACTGATATGTTTCAACTGCCAGTTTACACACTGTATATGTTTGAAAAATGCATTAGTATATCTTTTATATTGGATTTTACTAATATATTACATTTAACTTCCAATTAAAAATTGATCTATAATGTACATAATTATATTAATTTAATGTTTCTATGGTATCAACACTCCATTTGACCAAATATTTCAGAACATTTTTATTAACTTGATTTAGTCATGAACCAATCAAATTGTATATAATAACTGCTTAAATTCCAAAAATTAAGGTTTATTTTCTGGCTGAGCCCTTGAAAATATATGCTTATGCCTTATTACTGAATGGGTAAATAATAAAATTATGTATTTATATTAGAATTAAGTTGAAGTTTGATTGTTTGTAGCTGTCAATAACTGTGTAAAATAACTCAGATGATATTTAGACTTTAAACAATAAAATAACATTGTTTGTTAATAAAACTACATGCAAAAATCTTTGTTAGTTGGTACAAATGGGTATTTGTTCATCAGTGTCAAAACTGTACGTATGATCCTTCTATAATCAAATAAATCCATAAAATTAAGTCATAATCCTTTAAACTAAGTGGTTTTGAATTATCGCCTTATGAAATTCTATTCTGGTCATATATTGTATATTTAACAAGGAAAGGATAACAACTTAGGTTCACAAGTCTGCTGTGACGGGGATTATTTCTATCAGAAAGCAATTTTGAATATCTTCTAGAAATTAGATCTAGTTTTCAATTTAATTTAAATTAGATTGAGGACAATTGAAAACTATATAATTTAAAAATCTTTGTGAAAGTATCATAGAATTAAGTCAATGTAGAAATTCAAATTGGCTGGAAACTAGGTTGAGTGTGGTATTTTTATGTTATGACCATATGTAATTTCGTAAATATTAACATTTTTATATTGAAAGCAGAACTTTTTATAGATTTTAATAGCAAATGTTTGGAAAGACAGCACTTTAAGCTGTAACTTGTTTTTGATTGATGGTTTTAAATATTTGTTATATATTTCTAATTCATATAGTGCTATTTTGTTAACAAAGTTTTTCATTATTCTACTCAAGTTATTAAAGGTTTTCACAATTAAATAATTTAGCATGATTTTCATTGCAGTGCGTTCATCGAACGCACTGCTTTGTTTTCGAAATGACTAATTTTTTTTTTTCAAATTTTACCATCGATTGTTTTCTAAGAAGGCAACATGCCACTACCTGTCACTGTTTGCTATTCAAACTCCTGGTAGAATGATCCACATAAGTGGTATACCATTTTCTAGTCCATCTAGGTAAGCCTGCAGTCTTTGCAATAATATTATCTGGATTTGAGAAAAACATCAGCCTAAAGTGAACGTCACACTATAGGGATCACCAGTTGCAATTTTCAAATCCAACTTTAAGGAAATTGAGTTTTGAGTTGTGTTGGAATCTCTTACTATATTTGTAAGTTGTTATCACTACGGTGATTATAGACAGATTATTGTTGGCAGATGTAGTGATCTACAGTAATACAAAACAAAACATCTGGCCACTCTGATGAAAAATAAAATGTTAAAAAAAGCATCCAATAATATTTTGCTCTTAACATTTTAGAATGACCTTTAATCTGATGTGTGGCTCAGACAAAGCTCTGCTTTTTGATGCTAGATTTAATTATGGAAGTGATCGTAATGTGTGTGTAAGAAACCATTTTCATCATGGTAGTTATGGCGCAGAAGAGCGACAGCATTCTTATTTCCCTTTCATGCCTAATGCTAATTTTGACATACTCATTTTAGTGGAACCATCTTGCTACAAGGTAAGTAAAAGGGATTGTGTGATATAAGAATTCTTCTTTAAAAGGGCTTTGTCAGTGTTTGGATTTTTTTGCATATGAATTTAAAATGGGGATTTTGCTTTAATTACTTTAGTTTACATTTTATTTTGGACACAATTGTAATAGTTTTACTTTACAATTTGTCCACTTTAAGCTATTCATAATACTATTTAAAATTAAAATCTGGCACATAGTTTGTCTAAAATGCAAGAAAAATGTTCATAATGACTGTCAGATTGTTTAAACTTGTCTGGAAGTAACAGTAATTTTCTTAGTTTTTGTTTTCAAAGAATCTGATGTCAGCAAAAATTCTGCGATAAGAATTTATGTTTCCAATGTCTATTTTCCATTCCAGATCGCTGTTAATAATCAACACTTCATTGAATTTAATCACAGAATTCCTTTCCAGAATGTAACAACATTGAATATTGAGGGAGACGTTCGTCTAACACAAGTTAGATTTCAGTAAATATGTCAAGTACATGGCATGAAATTTTCATTATTTACTGATATGTTTCAACTGCCAGTTTACACACTGTATATGTTTGAAAAATGCATTAGTATATCTTTTATATTGGATTTTACTAATATATTACATTTAACTTCCAATTAAAAATTGATCTATAATGTACATAATTATATTAATTTAATGTTTCTATGGTATCAACACTCCATTTGACCAAATATTTCAGAACATTTTTATTAACTTGATTTAGTCATGAACCAATCAAATTGTATATAATAACTGCTTAAATTCCAAAAATTAAGGTTTATTTTCTGGCTGAGCCCTTGAAAATATATGCTTATGCCTTATTACTGAATGGGTAAATAATAAAATTATGTATTTATATTAGAATTAAGTTGAAGTTTGAAGCTGTCAATAACTGTCTAAAATAACTCAGATGATATTTAGACTTTAAACAATAAAATAACATTGTTTGTTAATAAAACTACATGCAAAAATCTTTGTTAGTTGGTACAGACTACTGCCTCTTAAAATGGCAAATGGGTATTTGTTCATCAGTGTCAAAACTGTACGTTTTGATCCTTCTATAATCAAATAAATCCATAAAATTAAGTCATAATCCTTTAAACTAAGTGGTTTTGAATTATCGCCTTATGAAATTCTATTCTGGTCATATATTGTATATTTAACAAGGAAAGGATAACAACTTAGGTTCACAAGTCTGCTGTGACGGGGATTATTTCTATCAGAAAGCAATTTTGAATATCTTCTAGAAATTAGATCTAGTTTTCAATTTAATTTAAATTAGATTGAGGACAATTGAAAACTATATAATTTAAAAATCTTTGTGAAAGTATCATAGAATTAAGTCAATGTAGAAATTCAAATTGGCTGGAAACTAGGTTGAGTGTGGTATTTTTATGTTATGACCATATGTAATTTCGTAAATATTAACATTTTTATATTGAAAGCAGAACTTTTTATAGATTTTAATAGCAAATGTTTGGAAAGACAGCACTTTAAGCTGTAACTTGTTTTTGATTGATGGTTTTAAATATTTGTTATATATTTCTAATTCATATAGTGCTATTTTGTTAACAAAGTTTTTCATTATTCTACTCAAGTTATTAAAGGTTTTCACAATTAAATAATTTAGCATGATTTTCATTGCAGTGCGTTCATCGAACGCACTGCTTTGTTTTCGAAATGACTAATTTTTTTTTTTCAAATTTTACCATCGATTGTTTTCTAAGAAGGCAACATGCCACTACCTGTCACTGTTTGCTATTCAAACTGCGAGACTTGTAACTTTTAAATGTAAAATGATGACAGTTAGTTCAACCGGAAACGAGCTGTGGGCAATAGCGCCATTTTGGTTTTTTGCACTTTATCACCTCTATTTTTCGACTGATTTTTACGAAACTTCTTTTGTTAGCTTCTTTAAACTGCTAGCTACATAACTGCAGTTTAAAACTGCTAATTTCATTACTTTTGTAGCTGACTTTTTTCATTTCAATTTTTGCATTTTTTTCAACTTCTACAATTTCATTCCTATCCACCCGAAAACTTACAGGTAGATAGACATTGTAAATGCGATCAAAAATTATTTTTCAAATTTTCGACATCACTGCCGGTTTCAAAATGAAGATATTTCAAAAATTCTTTTTGCAGTAAGCTAGAGATAGTCATACAAAAAAACGAAGATGAAAAAATCCGGACCGGAAGCGAATCACCATATTGAAATGTCAAATTTTTGTAAATTTTAAAATTCAAATTCTGGGGATAAAGCGATTTTCGTTATTTTTACGTATCTAATAATTAAAGTAGATTGCGCAACTTTATTTGGGAGCCGATTTTTGAATTTAGATTTGCGCCAGTCAGTGATTAGGCACACTTTAAAAGGGAAAACTCTTCAAACGGTGATGTTAAATATTGTATTGAAAGATGGCGACTTTACAGTATGATGACATTTACAATAATGGAATACATGCACGTGCAGGGGGAGGTAATTAAACAAGTACAGTTCGTACACATAAGAATAGTTCAGGCTAGGCTAATACGTAACTACCATGAAATGGCGAGGCCTCTTTATCTTTAAAATCACTACTAGTCTGAATATTCACAACTATAGTCTTGTAAGTAACTTGGTTTCTTGCGTACACGGCGTGGACGTTGTGGCGTGTGATCGACTGTTTTAGTAGGACTGTTGAATGGTAAGTCTACAGGAACAGCAGGATCTGGACTACAGCTGATACTTTGCATGTCGTTTTCCAATGGTGGCTTGGCAATGACATCGGGAATCTGGGGCAAGGTTGGAGTTGGGAGACGCAATGAATCATCGGGTGGAAACGATGGAGGTATAGCACTAGGTTCGTCGTCACTTAACGAATCCTCGTGGGGACTGCTATTCATATCAGAGTAAAAGTTCGTTATCGGAATACACTCAGATACTTTCACTTTATAAGACAAAGACCGAAGTTGGTTACCGGTGAACTTTCGGACAAAACACCATCCCTTATCAATGTTTGTAACAAGATATCGGCTTCTACCACGAGTTTTGTCCCTATCGATGGTAAGGTAAACGAGATCGCCAACAGATGGAGATGGTTTTGATAGCTGAGATAGTCGACTTGGGGTCTTAGAAGACTGACTGTGAGGATGGTTTTTAAGACGCATTTCATGCTGTTGTAGAATCAGCTCACGGTCACAAATTGGTAACTGGGTGTTATCAAACTGGCAGCGCTGTGTCCATATCTCGCGAGAAGAAAGGCCTCTATTGCGGAGACGTAAATTTTAAAATTTGGGATGTAACGATGGATAAGCCGAGGGGTGTGACTGACCCTCCTTCTGGTTGATATCGTACAATTTCATCTATCAATTCAGCAATGGCTTTCTCTGCGACTGGATTCTTATTAGGATTCTTTAAACGACCTATGTCTAAAGTAATTCCAAGTTGAATCAAAGCAGAATCTTCACGGAGAGCTACAAAACCAGGTGCTGGATCCACACGAACAACTACCGGAGGACCAATAATTGGAAGCATTTCAAGGCAAAGTCGAGCCAGAGCATTACACAATGTTGTACACCGCTCATCATCTATGATACAACATGCAGTATAAGAAGAAGCGTTTCGCGTAGAACGAAAATGAGTTGTTTGCAACGTTTCAATATATCAGCAGCAAATGAGATTCCAATAGATTGTGGTGGAGGTTGTGTCGACTGTTCGGCTACTGGCTGTGGAAGTTTCTTAAGTGACGAACACACATGGCAGTTATCAGTTATGTCACTAATAGCTTTTTCGAGATCCAGGGCGTAGAAACGGCGTTTCACAACGAGTTTTAATTGATGCTTTGAAGGGTGACTACACTTGATATGCATTGCTGTAAGAAGTCCATTTAGAACAGTTCTAGGAACTACTATTAACTCAGAGGTAGGGCAAAATGGTTCAAAGTTTTTGACTACGAGAAGACCGTCTCTGGATATGGTAACATTACGAAGGTATCGTTTGACATCGGGAATATTAGTCAACTTCTTAGATGGTCGCGTTCCCTGTTTAAGGTGTGCGTGTGTGCGGCGTAGATCAGGACATTCTGATTGAGTTTGGATCCACGCTGAACGGCTTGCAAACGGAACAGGACAGGTACCAGAGATAATATCATGTGCGGTGGTAGAACGTACAACGGAATCTTCTGTGCGGGATATAAAATTGCAAATTTGACAATTGGGTTCGTGACATTCTGTGGCATTACGACTGGCAAAATCTGACGGAATATTGGATGTACCGGCAAGATGGAGAAGGTTGACTTGGTAGCGGCTGGTGATGGACAAAAAGGATGTGACTCTGGGACTGTTGGAAAATTCACCACGGCATAATTTTAGAACAGCTTGGACACAAGGCTTACTGTCGGTTAAAACATTCGTCATGTGGTGAGACTGGATTATGTAGGGACTGAAGTGTTTAATGGCTGCAGTAATACACAATGCTTCAATCTCGCATGGTAACCAAGTAATCTGATGTTTCTTTAGTTTAGCACTGAAAAAACCAGCTAAGAAGGTTTTGTTGTTGCGTGTTAGATAGAGCGTGGCTCCAAGTCCTCGCTTACTGACAGATCCGTCAGTTACGATCCATAGCTGATCCGTGGGGCGGGGTAATAAGATGCTTTTATGGTCTGTAAGTGACTGTTGGGCTGCTGCGAAATGATGATGTAAGTCTTCTGACCAGCTGATTTTGTCGCTGGATGTTAGACCAGCGATGGCGTCCTCTAAGGGTCTAATGAGTGATGAGCAGTTAGGTAAGACTCTGCCAAGTATTTTGTACGCGCCAAGGAAAGAGCGCATTCCTCGTACGTTTTCGGGTGGAGGAGACGTGGATAACGTAGATATGCGGTGAGGGCTTGCAGAAATTGATCCTTGTGACCAAATCCACCCTAGGATGGTAGTTGACTTGGGACAAATAATCGTCTTTGAGGCTGCTAATTTGAGACCACACTTGCTGAGTGCTTGTAAAGTTAGACGAAAGTTTTCTAATAGTTCTGATGGCGAATTTCCTCCGATGTATAAATCATCAGCCAGCTTTGTAACTTTGCCCGAGTACAAAAGATCGCCGAGGACTCTGCACATGAGTTCCTCGAGCGCAGTCTCTGATCCTGGCATTCCCATAGCTGTACGGGTATAAACACGAATACCTCTGAAAGGGGTGCATACTCCGCAATACTTCATAGAACCGGGGGCAAGAGGTATTTGGTAGAATGCCTGTGTCAAATCTGTAACGATGACGTATTGCCAGCAGGCGATGGTGCGTAGGATGGAATCAACATCTGGCATGAGTGATGGTTGGGGCTTGCTGTATCTTGCTACATCTGCGAAGGCTGTGACGAGTCTAAATCCACCAGAGCTCTTCTTAACCAGAAATGAAGGGTTTAGGTACTCGACTGTAAGGTTCAAATCCTCGGGTTTACGGAAGACTCCTACTGATTCCAATTGATCGAAAATATCTTGCAACTCTTGTAGTTTATCTGGGGAATTCTGCCTTTTCGTTGTGGGGGTTCCACAGATCCCATATTGACGATTGCTTGAAAGGGGCCAACGGATCCATTATAGCCTGTAATAGTAGGATCAAACACAGAATCGAATTCTTGCACTACCGATTGGAAATCTTTACGAACAGACTGTGGTAAGATATGATCTGGATCTAGTTTAACTATATCAGAGAAAAAGGTAGTGTCTTTGGAAACTGCAGACAGGACTGATTTGGTCGGCAGGTAACCTTGATTATCTTTCTTTGTAATGGTTTCGACACGTCTTACTTGACAGAAATGCTCATGGCGTTTGAGAGTTTGTGGTTGATTGGTATCATTGGCAATGCGAATTTTTCCTCCAACGTGTTCGGTAAGGTTTGGTTGAGGCCAAATTTTGTTTAACTTTTTCGACGAACCAGTATCGTACCGGGCCTCTATAGCTAAGATCTCTTCAGAGTGAAGCTCGTCTGGTAGTGTTAGCTCTAAATAATCTCCTGGCCAAACAGTGGTGGAGGACGGTGGTGCGCGTAACACATAGGCTTGGGTGCGCCTAACAGCAGAAGAATGTGTGGTATTTGATGAAGAATCGTATTGGATGACATCGCCGTCCTTAAAGATGACTTGACACATGGCAGGTCTAACGGATATATCATTCTGAGTCATAAACGGTGTTCCTGCTAGAACGTCTACATCAAGATCTTCAACAACCAGAGCGTCTAGAGTCAAATCGTGGTCGCCGCGATTCAGCTGTAGGTGAACTTCACCTACAACCTTCAAAGGGGTGATACCGTCAGCTTGTAGGGCTCTTTGATTACTCTTCTGTATTGGAGCATCTATGTAATGTACGAAGGAAGCTTTAATCATATTCATCTCTGCCCCTGTATCTAAAGTAAGTTGCAGGGGAAATTGTGAGTAAAATGCTTTGAAGTGGGGAGATCTGTTGGTGCTCACACGGCATGCTAGTATTTTGAGACTATCTGCGTCAGGGGTTGAATCATTAGCATCTGTACTCTCATCATCGAAGCAGGAAGCTTGTCGGGCTTTATTCATAAAACGTTTGTCACTAGCTGGAAGGTAAGGACATTTACTCAGGAAATGTTTGTTGTTATGTCGGTTGGCTTGACTACACAAGGGGCACAGTTTGCTGTTGGTTATTGGAGTGGTCGTTGTTCTGGAGGGTTTGTAAGTGTTTTGGCGGAGTAGGTCTCTTGTCGCAGTACGAAATACTTTGGACTCAACAGCAGAATTTACCTCGTCTAATAATGAGTCTAGGGCGAGGGATATCTCTGGTTTCAGCGATGCAAGAGTTGTAGAGCGGAGTTCTGTCCCATAGCGCTGTTTGACGAGTTGAGGTAAGTCGGGGTGAATTAGTCTAATCCATGTGAGTACGACCATGTTCTCTAATGAAGGTGTCAGTTCTTCATCCTCATTTGGTACGATACCATGATGGCTGATGTGTCCGTTTTGTGAAAGGAGGTTGTCTTCTATAAAGGACATGAGGCGTTGATAAAGGTCTTCGGGGCGTTCGTCTGGCTGAAGTACAATGGCATTAAAGTCTAAGAAGTGAGAGCCTGTTGACTGGAATCCATAATGTAATCGTATAACTTGCCAAATAGACGACATGGAGGTGGAATTCTTCACAATAGAGTTGCGTGATATGATAGGACAGTAATTAGCAATTTGGCCCAGCATAAGGTCTAAATGTGTGACTTTCTGCTGAGCAGTCCTTCTGCGCTCTTGGGCTACGCGTTCCCCGTCATTAGTTAAACCTCGTAGGGGGGTTGTGGAAGACTTCTTCAACCATGTCACACCGTCTAATAAAAAATCGGCAAAGTTTTGATCAAGAGATAAAATATACTGCAAATTCTGTCGCCAGGCTTCAAACGATGTTATGGTCTCATTTTTCGTCAAAGACCATTGTTTGGGAGCTCTAGTACTAGCCATACTTATCTGCAGAATCTGAAGAGTTGAGAACAGTAGATGTTTAACTGCTTCCCTTTCCGAGTTGTTATCGGCTGAAGTGTGTAACGCTCGAACAACCAGTCTTTGCGTTGTAAAAATCACTAACAGGTTATTTTAATAAAGTTTTTTTTGTTGAACTTTTGAATCAGTTCTGTATTTGGTAGCTGAAATCCCAGCTGCTGCCACCACGCCAGTCAGTGATTAGGCACACTTTAAAAGGGAAAACTCTTCAAACGGTGATGTTAAATATTGTATTGAAAGATGGCGACTTTACAGTATGATGACATTTACAATAATGGAATACATGCACGTGCAGGGGGAGGTAATTAAACAAGTACAGTTCGTACACATAAGAATAGTTCAGGCTAGGCTAATACGTAACTACCATGAAATGGCGTTGGATTTTCTTTTATTTCCATTTTATTATTTTTGGTAATGTCAAAAACTTTAAAGGCCCATATTTCGTGACCTTGACCTTTGGTGACCGTGTGACCTGAACACGATTTATTCTCCTTGATGATATCTGTCCACTGATATGTTCATTTGTGTTGTCCGATGATTACTTCCGGTTTTATAGCCGATTGAAATTTGCAATTTTTATTCTTAACGAGCTCTGTCACGTGAATTAATTCATAAATAACAAATATTTATTTTGAATCTTATTAGGGTTTATCTGCTCTTTGTAATGATATATTAAACCACATATTTCCACCAAAAATGCGCTTTTTAAAATTTGGAAATTTTATATTTTCGTCTCTACTAACTGTGCGTAATTTTCTTTAAATCGAAATTGGGCCTCTGGAGATGCTAAGATTCGCGTAATTTTGATGTCTATAGAATGTAATATCGATTCCTGAATTATATTCGGAAACAAATGTGATAGCCCCTCATAAGATCTATCCATTGATATATTATATTTTTTTGTACGATATATACTTTTCGTTTTATCACCATTTGAAAATTGCGAATTTTATCGTGAAAAGCTGTTTCTTAAATTTTTCGTTTGGGCGATCTACATGACACGAACCGTTTATGCTTTGAAATAAAACGACTTATACGCTGTAAAAATAACGTTACTGTTCTACGGATACTTTAAGGGGCAGTTTTAAAGCGTACATCAAAACTGCCACACACAGCGTCAGAACCTCGCGAAGCCTGTGGATCTAGTTGTTATCTTTAAAATCAATTTTTCCTGTTATGATCGTGGCCTCATCTTAGACGTAACAACGCACGTGTATTTCGTCTCTCACTCTCTCGTTTGTGTTCATGTTATCATTTGGTAATCGCGTGTTCTGTTGTTAGTTTTGTTAGAAGGGGGGGGGGGGTGACTGACTCTTTACTACGAAATGGCTCCATATATACCTTTTGATATGCGTGTATGTGCTTACCACGTGACAGTATGCACCTTTAAGTCTGTAGCAATAAGGAGATGTGCCTGGTCATGTGTGATTGCGTGCTAATTAAAAGTGTGCGTAATACATTAAAATAAAAAATTATCTCAGAAACCCCAAAAGGGGTGAAAAAAACAATATCACAGAATAGCAAAAACAAAACTATAACACAAAATAAATTTAAAATACAGATTAGTCTGTTTTAAAAAAGCGACAACCTTCTCATAAAGAGAGGGTTGCGCTAACAGCTGAAACAAAGAACTAGTATGGTAGTGCTGTCATCTTATTGGTTTGAGATGCGTGCACTCAATCAGAATGTGTTTCAATGTCAGGCGAACCTGGTAGTGCTCACAGACTGGTTGAGGCTCTCGCTTGACTAGATAACAGTTTGTTAGGTGCGTATGTCCAAGTCGAGAGCGACACAAAACAACTTCATTTCTGCTGTTGGCACAATAGGAGGTTAGCCAGTCCCCCAAGACAGGTTTGATGGTATGAAGTTTGTTTGTATCTGCAGCATCCCATTTTTTGCTGCCATCGTTGCAGAAATAAAAGTCCTTATCACCGACTTAAAGTCAGTGTAAGGCAAGGAAAAGGGAGAGACCGGCAGTGTCAAAGCAGCCTTAGCCGCCGCATCTGCCTGGTCATTCCCCCGTATGCCCATGTGACTGGGGAGCCAACAAAGGACAATGTCCTTTTTCGTCTCAGAGAGCTTGTAAATATCTCCGATTATTGGGTGCACAAGCTGGATGTTATGAATAGCTTGTAATGCGGACAGAGGATCAGAATAGATTATGCATTTTGTTAATGATGATGAGGATTGAAAGAACTCGAGTGCCCGTAAAATGGCAACGAGTTCTGCGGTAAAAATAGAGGCTGCTGATGGAAGAGATACAGATAGGACTTCGGATGGCGTCACTACATAAGGGGTTGAATGCGGACTCCAAAAGAAGAAATTGCTCAAGGCTTGCTCAAAATAAGGACTAAATACAGGGCGGTGAGCCGAATGGAATGGCCAAGATGCTATTTTAATAGCTTAGTGCAGTTAAAGTCTGTCACGTCTGCCGTACAATGAGGATTCGTTAGCCTCGACGTACAGACTTTCAACTGGAGTTTTGCGAAAAGCGCCTAAACTGATTCTAAGTCCTTGGTGGTGTATGGTGTCAAGCTCTTTGGGGTAGGATGGACGAGCTGAACCATACACCTGGCACCCATAATCGAGCTTGGATCCTTCCAAAGCTCGATATAATCGGAGGAGGACCTTACGGTCTGCTCCCCAGTCAGTGTTGGATAAGACTCTCAGTATGTTGAGAGCTTTCAGACATTTAGTTTTGAGGATTTTATTGTGTGGACGGAGGAATATCTTGCTGTCAAATGTAAGACCAAGAAATTTAAATTCCTGTACAACAGGAACGACAGCATTCTCCAAACGTAGCACTGGGTCAAGGTGCAAACCCCTTCTCTGGAAAGCATCGGAGGAAAAGTTTTGAGGATGAATTGTATGAACAATTACTACCTAGAATTAGCAATATCTAGCACCGTGAGGTGCGACCCGTGTCAGTTATGAATGGACTCCTGGTGGTTGAGGGTAACATACTTCCCAATCACTTTGGACCAGGGTATTCCTAGACCGGATTGGGAAGTATGTTACCCTCAACCACCAGGAGTCCATTCATAACCGACACGGGTCGCACCTCACGGCAAACGAGGAGCCCCAATTCAGTCGCCTTTTACGACACGCAATTGGGGACGGTGAACCTATTCTTAACCCCGTTCCACTGGGGGGGGGGGGGGTGTGCCTAAAATGCTGTGCCTAGATAACACTGTGGCTAAATGGCATGTGCCTATCTGACCGTGTGCCTAAATGGAGTGTGCCGAAAGTACTGTGTCTACAAAAGGTGTGCTTAAATAATATATGCGCCTAAATGACAGTGAACCACCAAATATTATATACTAGTAGCTACCAATCTTCTTGTAATGCACTGTACACTCACAACATCAAAGAGTTTAATGACAAATGGAAATGATTCTTTTCACAGATTTTAATTCAATCTTTTACTCCATAAAATGGGAAACACTAGAGTTATTTATCCAATGAATTATCAGACATAATAATAATTATTGTAAAAAATTCCATCTTTTAGTCGATTTCTTTTTTTTAATATCGGCTATTGCCCAACAAAGTGAACGGACGGACCTACATGGTTGCCGATAAATACACGAGAAAATTACTGAATTCATATCTTAACTCATATTTTGAATAAATATGTGTTTCTTTTCATTAAGATTCTTCTGAAATCAAATCATTTTCCATATTTATATCACTGGAAAGGATAGAAAAATAATATTCCTCGCCCACGAGAAAGCGATGAAATTTTCCTCGACTTTTCGCCCACGAGGAAACTCGCCCACGAGAAAGCTAGGAAAATTTTCCTCGCGCACGATGATACTTGCCCACGAGAAAGCGAGAAAAATAAACCTCGCCCACAAGAAAGCGAGGAAAATAAACCTTGCCCACGAGGAAACTCGCCCACGAGAAAGCTAGGAAAATAAAGCTAGCTCACGAGGAACTCGCCAACGAGAAAGCGAGGAAAATAAAACTCGCCCACGAGAATATAATATTTTCCTCGCTTTCTCGACTATTTCCACGACTTTTTCCTCGCTTTCTCGACTATTTCCACGACTTTTTCCTCGCTTTACCCTTTTCCTCGTCTTCTCGCCTTTTTCCTCGCCTTTTTTTACTCTCGCTTTCTCGCCTTTTTCCTCGCTTTGTCGTCTTTCGACTAATCGTGGGCGAGAAGTCGAGGGTTGTATGGCCTCAGTCGGCTTCCATATTTATGACCCAAATATGCATAGACATCTATGATTCCTGGAATTCCAAGAAAATTGCATTTATGTCTCACCCAAAATGGTGCAAATTGATCCTGTCAGTGGGTTCCTGTTACACATAAGATATTTAGAAAACCTCATTACGGTTCCTTTAAGATCAATTATATTTTTACATTAGTCATTTATTATATATATTAAAAAAAAAAAACGAAATTGGAGTCTCTGCCTGAATTTGTTTTAATCAGTTATCGACTTAAAACATACAAACTATATGGATATACTATTTCTTGGATTTATTACACTCAACGTTTCACATACACTTACAGGTAGCGTTTTCAAGAGAAATAACTAACAATTAAGAAAATTATAACAAACTCAAGTATAAATACTAACTCGCAGTGAAACCATACCTTATATTGAAATGAAAGAAGCCATAAAAGATGAGAGACGTAATTAACAGAAACCACAATAAAGGATTAAAGGATAGATAAGGTTCAAAGATAACGGATTAAGATTCAAAGCTAACGGATTAAGGTTCAAAGATAACGGATAAAGATTCAAAGCTAACGGATTAAGGTTCACAGATGACGGATTAAGGAGAAATAATTACAAAATTTTTTCCCATAACTTTGGTATGAAATAGCCTGAGTCCCTATTTAATTCTGGTTTATTTTTCATAATTTCGAGTTTCCTATGTTTCCAATTGTTGTGGTTGGTCGCCAATACTGTAATATTGTCCCATTTAATTCTGTGTCTTTTGTCTTGAAGATAATGCTCCGCTACTGCTGATTCTTCGGATCTGTGTTTATCGCAGGCAGTTCTGTGCTCCTTGATTCTTTTCGAGAGGGGCCTTGACGTTTCACCAATATAAGATTTTTGACAACTGCATTTGATTTGGTAGATGGCACCTCTTTTTTTTTCCAGTCTTCCGTCCGCTTGAAGCTATCCGCTTGAAGTTATCGACTCTTTAAATATTAATGTCTAAGAGACCAAATATTGCTAATACTGACGTTTCTGCGACACCAAATCCCAACCATTTAATTTAGTTTGTTGTTGTTGTTGTTGTAAATTTATCAGGAGAGAGAGAGAGGAAGATTGGTGGGCCTTTGGTCTCACTAGCTTCTAAAGACAAAGCTGCGTGTACCATTTCAATTATATGCATTTACTGTTTGTTTTGCTTTAAAATTTGCTGTGATGATAAAGTATTTTATTATTCTATAGTCTTTCCACTTTGTATTTTTGTTATCAGTTTGGACTGTAGGCCCTCTCACTGCTGTTTTACTGTGATTATTGAAAGCTTGTGAATGCCTAAATCACTAAGAAGTCAATTATGTTTGCATCAAAATAAAACTTTGTTACTGAAAATTGATAACGGTCATTTGGCAAGGCCCACTTCTAGAAACACTTTTCAAGATCTTCCTATCCTCATCAAAGTAAAGGTCCGTCTTTTTACTCAAATCCGCTCAAATCACACTCAAATCCACTCAAATCCACTCAAATCACACTCAAATCGCAATACGTTCATTGCTGGGAGTCAAGCTCAAGATCATAAACACAATTTTAAAAACATAAAAACGTGTTTCATGAATTTAAAGGTTCAGCAATATGAAAGAACGCACAATATAATCTTTAATTTTTATTCAAGTGACATCAACAAGAAAATTAAAAATAATATACAGTAAATGATGATCATAATAATAATAATGATAATGATAATAATACATTATCCAATAATAATAATAATAATAATAATAATAATAATAATAATAATAATAATAATAATAATAATAATAATAATAATAATAATAATAATAATAATAATAATAATAATAATAATAATAATAATAATAATAATAATAAATGTAATAATAATAAATGTAATAATAAATATAATAATAACAGTAATATTAATGAAAACGATACTTTAAAGATTGATAACAAAGATACATAGCCATTCATCGTGCTCTTTCAGATTTAGATCTCTTTCTTTGGAAAGGTTTTTTTGCAAGGCTTTTGATAGAATTTGGAATTGACAATATACCGTTGGTAGAACAAATATTTTTAGGCTGATGTAATTTACTTTTTTTTGCATTAAGGAAGTCTTGGAAAATGATATTTTTTTGTTCTGCTGATTTTAAATGCCATGTGGATACAGATGTTTTGTAATGGACAGAATTCTTACTTAGTTTAAAGTTTCCATTGCCATACAGTGACCTTTTCATATCTAGAAATTGTAACTCGGTGACTTTATATGTTTTTTCAATGAGTTCAGAAGGATTTCTGGGCTTCCAGTCTATGGCTAATTTCAATACATGATTCATAGATTCAGCGTTATTATTTGTCCACATTTCATTTTCAATTACGAATACAAAGTTTTTAATTTGAAATTTAACATGCTTGTTAAAATATGATAAAAATTGGTCACTTTTCACATTATCTGTTATGTCTTCTGAAATTGTCTCAAAAGCAAAAGAGTCTTCTGCATGAACAAGTCCACTGTCACCGAATATCTTGTCAATTATAATTTTTCTCTCGTGTTTTTTCGTTGGAACCACATTGGTCAAATAGTGACTGATATTTTCTTTCAGATGTCTACTGCAAAGTCTACGTTTAGCACCAGGAAATGAATGTTCAATAGCTTTAGTGAGGGCTTGTTCCTTGTCAGTACCAAAAACCAATGAAGGGGAAATGCGGCAGTCTATACTAGAAATTGTATTTTCAAACTGTCCAGAAATATGATCAAAAAATTTCCTGTAAGTGGTATAAGTTGCATCTTTGTGTAAAAAAACAGGCCCAAGAAATATAGGGTTACTTCCTTCTCTATTGACACATTAAAAAAATGGGTACAGTACAGGGTTACCATTGTTATATTTTGTACATGTAATAGCATGCATATTATACGTATGTCCTGAAAATTTCAAGTCCGTTATCGTTTTTTCTGGCCCACCCGATATAATACATAATAAATCATATTGCATGTGTTAAAAATTCATAATCATCGATGCCAATATTCTTAGTTTATATTTATACTATTATTTTTACTATTAGTGATACAATCCTCTAGTATGAAAAAGAATTTTGAGAGTACGTGTTAATCTTTAACACCTTCTGTCACGGTAGTGTATTGTGGTTTACGAGATAATTGGTGTAGAAGGTGATTATGGCTGAGAATCCGTCACTTTGTTTGTGAACTGTCACAGTATAATGTATATTACATTATAAAATGTGCTAGATCTCCTAATTATTAAATTCTATCTTTGAACGTGTGTGAAAATATTAGATAAAGCGCTTACTGAGATAAAAGAAAAATTCACATGGTTCTAGAGAGAGAGCACACACAGCTAAGTATATATAGGGAAAAAAGTACCAATGCAGATTGTAGACCAATCCCTCGACAAAATACCTCAAATTACAACTTACCATGATGATCCTTTTTGTTGCTTCGTCAAAGTTATATGGCACTGAGGAACGTAGAAAACAGGAAAAGCAAGTAAATTCAACTGATGGTTTAAGGCGAAAAAAATTAAAATCTTGCACTGATAAATTTTCACAGTCCCAATGGTATTTCACTTGGCATAAATGACAACAAAGGCTGTTAGACGAGTCACATTTCGTAAGGCATGCTCCACAATTGCGGTTAACGTGTCGTCGCGTTCGAGTAGCCATTTTCTATATGTAAGAGCACTTTCAAATAATATTAGGAATCTGGAATTGGGAGTTTTCACCTATCTATATAGCAAGGCCAGTGTGATTTTTGCAGAGTGAAGACAATTATTGAGCAGCAATTTCCATTATTAAAACTGTGAAGGAGTATTTAGACAACATTTGCTCAAATCACCGCTCCTTTAATCTTGAACAGGAAGTGTGAAAATGTTGTGAAAAGAATTATAAGATTATCAAAGAAAATGAATAGAAGCCCCACTAAACTTGTTTATATAAAACAACAGTTGATTAATTACAATCATTTTCTTCATATGACTTCATATTTAAACCCATAACACAAAATAATTCATTTTCAGTGTGATTTGAGTGTGATTTGAGTGGATTTGAGTTAATTTGAGTGTGATTTGAGTGGATTTGAGTAAAAAGACGGACCCTCATCAAAGTAAAGCCTTGGGTCCAAATCTGAGTGCTAAGTAATTCTATCAACAGATAAACAGGGGAAATGTTCGTCTGCTTACGAAAAATAGATTGAGATTTTGGCGGTGGGTGGGGCGCTGTTTGCATATTGAAAATAAGTAGCAGTTGCCAGCAATTTGGTTTTTCAATAAAATAATATATAGTCATCCTTATTTGCTATTGTGAAATTATTATCAAGAATTAAAGATGTCAAGATGATTGCTTCAACTTGTCCGAATATAGAAAACTCTTTATTATCGCGGATGATGATATGCAAATGTGATCAATATCAAGTGAACAGGTTGGCGTAATAATATGGTGATATCGACTTAAGGTCTACAAGAAGAAAGTCTGAAGCTGGGTAGTTTACTATATATTTATATATAAATATGTATATTTTATAGTTGGTCATTATATGGGAACAGCAGACAAACAATCAACATGGGTCAAACTCCAGTTGTCAATCCAGTAAGTAAACGTTTTTTAGTTTTATATTGACCATAGGTACGATAGTCAAATTTAATCCGGAGCCAATATATTATTGCAATTAAGATGGTTGCTTAATAGGCATACCTTTTGTTTTTGATGATTTCGAATTCCCGATCATACGATCGGACCATGCGATCGGAACTTTCTTTAACCATTGTTTTGGTTGTAAATGAACCGCGATAAGCTGTAATTTGTTTTACTTATTACAAATTAGTGATGGTTTCAATTTTCCGATCATACGATCTGAACTTATTTTAAACGTGGATTGGATGGTAAGCGAACCACAATCAGCGGTAATTAGTATAACTGATTACAAGTTTGTGATGGTTTCAATTTCCTGGTCATACGATCGGCGATCGGACCATATTTAACTTCCTTCAAACATGGTTTCGGTATAGGCCTGCCGCACACGACGGACTTTTGTCCGCGAAACATTGTTTCGCGACAAAAGTCCGTCGTGTGCGTGCGTGAAAAACAATGTTTTTTGTTTCCCGAAACATTTGTTTGCAAATCAAACGTGTTTGATATTTGAACAAATGTCTCGGCGACAATTGTTTTTTGTCTATCGTGTGCGTTGAATAAAAACATTTCTACGAAACATTTTCCGTCTTTAGCCAATCCGTCTACGCCATTTCATCACGTGGTGTAAAATGGCGGAGCTCGTGTGGACACTGAAGAAAGAAGAGATTTTCGTAGAAAAATGGCCAGAAAAGCCGTGTTTATATGGGGTTTCTTCTCCAGATTATGCAGATCGCATAAAGAAAGAATCTGCACTATCGGACATAGCCTGCTCGTTGGAAGTAACAGGTAAATATTTGGCCTATATGCTTATTATAAGGTCTAGGCCCTATGACTATGACCACTGCGAATCATGACATATTGAATGGCGTCTAGCCGTTTTTAGTCATATTGATGTAAAAGTTATAATGTCTGCAGGTGTTTCTTCTAAATATTAGCGTTTCTACAGGGGAATCTGTCCATAAAGGAAGCTGACTTCTCAAAATATAACATTATTACTTTTCACCTAGAATTAAATGTAGGCAACACCCTACTCCCGGTCACCCTGGATAAATTATGGCCTGATGCACGACTGACCCCTATATTTTGTATACAAAAACTGAGCTTTTAACAGCTACGTTTTTAACATTACATAGGGTCTTTTACACTGGTAGACTTTTGGTAGTCACACAAATGAGTAGGCTATCAGACAAATAAAAACAATCCAATGGATATTCAAATTTCAGTGTTGGAATAAAAAGAGAATGAGTTCCTTAAAGTCCCAATTTAACAGAGAAAGAAGACCTTCTAGCAGTGGGAGTGCTGCAAAGACGATGACAAAGAAAACAAAATGGTTGCTCGATAAATTTCATTCTTAAAGGGGCCCAGGCTTGATTTTTAAGGGTCATTTTGGGCCTTTCTCAGAAATAATCAAGCTCTGAGAAAATCGCAAAATACCTTGAAATATGCTTCAAACAAAAAATTTCACTTTTCATTTTTTTCCGTGCTGTACGCGGCTGGTCTCCAGTCAGTCTGAAAATTGTGCGTCCTGTTGACAAAGTCTACAATTGAAAAAATGCGTTGTAGTCTATTGATATAGATGACCGCTATTGCACGACGGGAAGGATAACTCTTTGATTATCAAGACGAACCGTTTTCCAATATGGCGGGACGTTCGTAATTTCTTAAGTCAAGTCATTATGATTTTTCAAACACGGATAATTATGGATACACATGGATTTGAAGGCTCAAATTTCAAAGGTAAGCTCTGTAGACTATTTCTGATTAGCTAACCAAAAGATTTCATGTGTTTGAGGCTGTCGGATGATTGTCCGAAACAAATAAAGCCTGGGCCGCTTTAAATGGTCAGAATGGTTATAGGCCTTCAATATGCAACATACAGGTAAGCTATGACAGAGACTTTATAATAAATGAAAACACTACAATCATTGTGAATACATAATCAAATCATTTTATCCTGCCATGCAACACTTCCTACTGGAGAATTAAAGTACATTTTAAGGACCTATCTTTGGGCCTTGGCGCTCAATGCATAATTTCGTGAAAGGGATGGTTGTAGATCTTGAAATTGATAGCCGATTTCGTTTCTCCATGTCCTAGGCATAAGTTGTCCGTCTTCATCTTCTCTGTCAGCAAGGTAATAACAGTGCCATATCGGTCTATAAAAAAGTTATGAAGACAACAGGCTGCTAGAATGATTTTTTCTACCTTATTGGGTTCCAGACAAATTGCGGTTAGAAAAACACGAAATCTGTTTGCGAGAATGCCAAATGCATTCTCAACAACCCTCCTTGCTCTCGAAAATCTGTAATTGAATATTCTCTGTTCACGATCTAAATGCCTTTGAGGAAAGGGTTTTATAAGGTCGGTCCTCAAAGGGAAGGCATCATCTCCAATAATATGGTAATTGATTTTCGGACTATTTTCTAACCCTTTCAAGTGTGATGGCTTTGGGAACTTAAGAGTATCGCTATCGCAGGCGTAGCCTGATGCCAAATCCAGTGAAAATAAATGTCTTAAGATATTATAATGTCCCGCCATATTGGAAAATCAAAGAGTTATAAATAGACTACTGCGCAGGCCCACACTGATAAAACAAAAAGAAAGTACATGTAATAACAATTGTAGATTTTGTCAACAGGACACACAATTTTCAGACTGACTGAAGACCAGCCGCGTACAGCACGGAAAAAAAATAAAAAGAAACAGAGAAACCCTGTGTGCTACTGGCAGTGCACATAAAAAGATCCCTAGACAGTTGGAAGTCGAAGAAGAGTAGGCGAGTTAGCGCTGCTGCCCTGGCAAAATTTCCCTCATTGCACACTGCATAGTGTTTGTCCGTCATTAGCCTAAATTAAGTGCAGAATAGTAGGACGTTATTTCTTTTCATTTTAACACATGATTGTAATGCATCAATTTCTTTTCTTTATTTCATTGTAGGTGATGGAGTGGTGGGAGCTTATGATTGTCTAGCAAAAGCATGTAGATCAGCCAATCTCCAAGATCCAGAACTCCTTACTTCAACCAGCCTACGAAAATACATGGCCACTGTAACACAGGTAACTTTGATCTAAAATTTTTTCTGAATGATGTGTCTTATCCTTGGAAACATTAGTCTGAAAAGACACTTTAACGGAAACTACCTAAAGGGTTAACATGCATATTACAATTATGTCAATAGTCATGTTGTATAGTTTTCGTTATTGCAGTATAGTTGAGAAAGTATTCTGTGGACAGTGGATACCAGTTACATGTAAGTCCAGTGATGTAATAATCCAATTCTTTTCATATTTTTTCTTCTTCTATAAAACAGGTTCTAGATTTAAAGGGAAACGAGATGGAATGGGTGATAAATCATCTTGGCTACACCATGGATGTACATAAAATCCATGACAGGTATGATAATATTTTCATGTTCTTTGATCATTTACCAACCAATATCAGCTATGAAGACTTTCTGAAAGGAAATCTGAGTCGACAAATCCTTTCATTCTGTCATATTCTGTGGGCATGCCCTGTCTTGCTACCAAGACGTGTCAAATAATATTAGCTGTGTGTGTACTGTTTGAAATTTGATATTGAAAGATAACTTAAACAGCTTATGTATTGTGTATATCACCTATAACATAAGCATGTATTGTATTTTAGATCGACAAGTGATATAGTTGAAAGGAGTCAAATTGCCAAACTTTTACTGATTCAAGATAATAATAAAGTTTAAAGATTATTTAAAAACAAACGGCTGCAAGAGATTCAGATGGAAGGTGAGTCGGAATGATTCCAACTGAATTTGTATATAAAGAAAGAAATATGGTTTATATCAGTTTAATATAATACCCACACATTTCCATTCTTGTGCAGTCTTATTCTGTTAAAAGAAAAAGTGGATGAGAAATTGCGAGTCACATGACCTGACAAGACACCTAAATGTGCAGAAAATTACATATTAAACTTGTAAATCTATGAAATAAGTTTTAAGATTGCTTTTCCTTCGTCTTAGAGAACTATCCACTATAACTATATTTCAATATCAGATAGAGCTCATTCTCAGCTTTCAAGTGCAGCAACTGATTTTTTTCCGAGACAAATAGCAACATCACAAATGAAGTTTTAAGTTTGAGACAAGTCATATAAAGCCAAATATGGTCATTTTATTCTGAATGACATCATTTTTTCACTGTTAAAAATTTTAATTTGTGAATTAACCAATTGTCTCAGGAAGAAACTGAATAGTGCGCTGGAAAGCTGAGAATGAGCTCTATCTGATGTTCAAATATAGTTATAGGGGATATTTCCCCCTCTAAAATGCCATATGTCAAACAAAAAAACTCAACAAAATTGAGAATTTTTTATTAAGTAATCCACGTAATGATTTTATTGTATTTCTTAATTGTATTCTACAATATCTATTTCAGACCATGTTTAAATTCTTAGCTTTTTGAATAAACTTATAATTTAAAGATTTTACAGTGCAAATCTGACATGAATTTTTTTACTTTTTAGATATAGTTTTTGGCGAATCTACAGAAAGCATTCCAGAAATTGACAGGGAGCATTTTGAGAAGGACCTGTTAGACGAGTCGGAAAGGCAGGAGATCCTTGAACTAAACATCGAAAGAAAGCAACAACAAATGCCAAATCAAAATGGTTACAAAGCGAAGAAGAAGAAAATTTAAAAGGGTATTTGCTAAACATTTTGACTCTGTCACACGCCCAAATCCAAAAGATTGTGTGAAGGCTATTAAAGTCAGCAAGGCAGCTGGGGGGGGGGGGGGGGTAATATGGAAGAGAAAGAAGGATGTTTTAAAGAAAAAACTTTTTCCTATGATGGATAAAATAAAACGTGGAAAATAAAAGTATTTTATTAAGACTAGACAATTGTCAATATCATTTGAGCTGTTTATTCATAGAAAATGTCAGACGGGAGGGGTTGACAATATTCCAATATCCTTGGCAGTCCTTTAATATTGAGGAAGTCTGCCTTTAAAGCTTAATTTTATTTTTGGAAAGATGATCTAATGTTGATGTGAAAATTTTACAGAGGGGCAGTAGTTTTAATGGTAATGAGTGTCAAAGATAAAGCTATTACTGTGTTGACTTGCTTCCCCTGTTCTCAGCTGGCTGTATAATCCAATCACAACTTAAAGGGAAACTGTCCTCTATTTAATCGATGATTCATCTAATAGATTGTGTTTTCCTCATATCAACTCACTTAGCAAAAAAAATGTTGATGTCTGTTACCCGAGTAATGCCCTTTAATTCTCTTTAGCAGAGACAGTTATCATTTACGTCTGGGTATTTGCGAATAGACCAGAATTGACGTCACATCCTGTGTGAATAAAAAGGGCATTTACTAGGTAACAGACATCCCAAAATTTTTTTTTGCTAAGTGGGTTGAGATGAGGAAAACACAATCTTTTAGATGAATCATCGATTGACTAGAGGATAGTTTCCCTTTAAAATGCTTTGCTGACATCTGAGCCGTAGTTTTTGAAAGAGGTCATGGAGGAATAATCTGGCCATTTTAATAATCTTAGGTTGCACCTTATTATCATCCAATACGCTCCCTAAAAATTGACAATTAACATGTCAAATATACTGGTTAAACGTATAAACAGTTTAATTCGTTTATTTATGAATTATCCAATAAGCTCCTAGAAACGGATAGCTAATATTGGAGCGCTTATTTTAAAATAAGTCTTGGTCGAAGGCGGAATAATTTGGTCATTTTACTAATTTTGGGTTGCACTATATTATTTTAAAAATAGTTGACTGACTTGTAAGGTGCAGCTCGTAATATTATCCAATAGGCTCCTAAAAACGGACAGCAAAACTCGAAGCCTGAATTTTAAAAAAGTGGCGTGGTCCAAGGGGGAACAATTTGGCCATTTGGATAATCTTGGGTTGCAACGTATTATTCTACACGGTTGACTTACTTATAAGGTGCAGCTCGCAATATTATCCAGTAAGCTCATAAAAACGGACAGCTAAAATCGGAGCCTTAATTTTAAAATTTGTCGCGGTCAAAGGGGGAATAATTTGGCCATTTGGGTAATCTTGGGTTGCAACGTATTATTCTACACATTTGACTGACTTATGAGGTGCAGCTCGCAATATTATCCAGTAAGCTCATAAAAACGGACAGCTAAAATCGGAGCCTTAATTTCAAAATTTGTCGTGGTCAAAGGGGGAATAATTAGGATAATCTTGGGTTGCACAGTATTATTATATGGTTGACTGACATATAAGGTGCAGCTTATTCAATATGCACATGATAATGCATAGTGGAACAAGAATATTTTGAGGTTTTCATAGCTGTGGACTGTTACTGAACTACCTGGGTGATTCAAACCCCACTTATCAGTATTTTAGGCTAATGTTTTAAGGAATAATAAAAGCTAAGCACAACCGAAAGGAGCTTCAACTACTGTTTTCATGGTGTCTTCCCAGTTTGTCCCTTCCATCTTCACCCCCTCCCATTCCGCCCCTTATTTCTTCCCAGTTCACCCCTTTCCTGTTTTGCCCCTTTACCACTCCGTCCCTTCCAATTTCACCCCTTTCCATTTCGCCCCATTCCCAGATCGCCACAGATGGAAGGGGCTAAATGGGAATAAACCGTTTTCATACAGCAGTATTTAAGTTTAGAATGATATTAGTAGTAAATATATAATCCAAATGTTTTATACCTTAAATAATGAGCTGCAGCTTACTTACGTATAATGGACACAATGTGCAGCTTACAACTAAGTTTTGTACTTACTGCAACCCATAAGTGAAAATATGCACAACTCTTCTGAGTCGGTACGTCCGTCCGTCCGTCCGTCCGTCTGTCCACAATTGCTCGTAAACACTCTACACGGTGTAATTCTTGACGGATTTAGATGAAACTTAATATGAGTGTTTATGATCACGCAAGGATGAACCCTATTGAAAATCAGCGAAATCGGAAAAAAATTAGTATGAGTTCGTGCCCTTGTTCTTGAATGGCTCGTAAACACTCTACAACGTGCAATTCTTGACCGATTTAGATGAAACTTGGTGTGAGAGTATGTTATAACTCAAGGATAAAGCCTATCGAAAATCAGCGAAATCGAAAAACATTTAGTATGAGTTATTGCCCTTGTTCTTGAAAACGCGTTCAATTTTAGCTTGTAAACATTCTTGAGAGAACAATTTTTAATGGATTTTAATGAAACTTGGCCTGAGTATTTGTTATCACCCAAGGATGAAGCCTATTGAAAACCAGTCAAATCGAAAAAAAATTAATATCAGTTATTGCCCTTGTTTTTGAAAACGCGTTCAATTTTTAGCTTGTAAACACTCTACGAAGCACAGTTATTGACCGATTTTGACGAAACTTGCTGAAATTGTTTAATATCACCCAAGAATGAACCCTTTTGAAAATAGCACATATCGAAATATATTTAATAGGAATTATTGCCCTTGTTCTATAATATGTGTTGGATTTTTGCCTTGTAAACACTCTACAAGTCACAATTCTTGAGCGATTTTGACATAACTTGGCATGAGTATTTGTAATCACCTAAGGATGAACCCTATTGAAATTCAGTTAAATCGAAAAATATTTAGTATCAGTTATTGCCCTTGTGTTTGAAAACGCGTTCAATTTTAGCTTGTAAGCACTCTAGAAAGAACAATTCTTAATGGATTTTGATAAAACTTGGCTTGAGTATTTGTTTTTACCCAAGGATGAACCCTATTATTTATCAAAAAAATAGAAATATATTTAGTGTCAGTTATAGCCCTTGTTTTTGAAAACGCGTTCAATTTTAGCTTGTAAACACTCTAGAAAGAACAATTTTTAATGGATTTTGATGTAACTTGGCTGAAGTATTTGTTGTCTCCCAAGGATGAACCCTATTGAAAATCGAAAAATATTTAGTACAAGTTATTGACCTTGTTTTTGAAAACGCGTTCAATTTAACTCGTAAACACTCTAGAAAGAACAATTTTGAATGGATTTTGATGAAACTTGGCTTTAGTATTTGTTTTCTCACAAGGATAAACCCTATTGAAAATCAGATAAATCGAAAAATATTTAGTGTCAGTTATTGCGCCTGTTTTCAAAAACGCTTTCAACTTTTGGCTTGTGAGCACTCTAAACATTCCTTTTTGACAAAACTCGCTGAAATTGTTTAATATCAACCAAGGATGAGCCTTATTAAGAATTAAAAATATCAAAATATTTTTAAGGGTGAACCCTATTGCAAATCATAAAAATACCGAAAAATATTTAATGAGTTGTTATTAGGTACAATTCTTGACAGTTTTTAATGAAACTAGAGACCCTAGAAAAAAATAGGTTGGAAGGTTGAATTTTTCATTCCACTTATTGTAACCTTACTGAAAAGTTTTTATTTGAAATAAATGCTGCCAGTGGGCGTATATTACCTTGCCTGGCAAGCTATCTTATCAAGACATAACAAGACCCACATACAAACACATAAAATCTGCATACTTAACACTCTGTAATTGTGGTGCTATTTCACCCTTTTTTGTTGCCAGCTGCACTTTAATACATTCAATTCGTTCATTCCGTTTGTAATTACTCCTATTAAAACCGATTAAGTTTATTCATGTGGATACTTCAGTATAAATCTTAACCTTGTAATTTACAATATCATTAATAATAAAACTTTAAATTGATCAGATATTGATTTTATTTAATAATTTTTTATTTACTTCTAGCCCATTAAACACATTGGATCACTACGTATATTTGATCACTATACAAAATTACTGTCCAAGGCAAGGCTCATCAAAGGTATGTACTGAGTACACATGAAAACTCACCACTTGAAAAAGTCAATATTTAAATTCAAATTTTTGGCAAATGCGCAACATTTTGCACGCACACCACGTGAAAAATGAGTTTCACTCCGGATTGTGCACACATTACCTTAAAAAGCATGTGAATCCGAATAAAATGTCACTTCTTCACTGACACTAAAACGCCGACACGATGCCGCGACTTACAGCCCCTGAACGGGAACGTGCCATTGGCATGCTTCAAAATGGCGCCAGCACCAGGGAAGCAAGACTCCATCAAAGGTTTCTGCAAACGGGAAGCACTCGGGACCGTCCTCGACCGGGTAAACAACGTGTGACAACGGCACGACAGGACCGTCAGATCGTACGATACTGGATCATGGATCATGCCCTAGACCGAGCACTACCAGCGACTAGAACGGCTGCTCAAGTACCAGGACGACGTGGATTAATGCAGCCCAACACCGTAAGGAACCGTCTGCGAGCCACAGATTTCACTTAAGGAACGCAGATGGCCGTATACATGTTTGACGGAGACATGGTGAACGTTATTACGCCGACTGTGTTGTTCAGACGGACCGTTGGGGTGGTGGCAGCGTTATGGTGTGGGGTGAAATAAGCTTCCGTCACAGAACCCCTCACCATCTCAGCAGTGGAATGGTGAACGCCGTCTACTACCGGCACCAGGTGCTGCAGAACCATGTCGTGTCGTTCTTCAACCAACACCACGATGTTTACACGTTTCAACAGGACAACGCAAGGGTGTCCATGCAGTACCTTGCACAGCAGAACATCCCCGTGCTTCAGTGGCCAGCTCTGTCACCCGACCTCTTCCCTATCGAGCACTTATGGGATGAAATTGCACGACGTCTTTCACGTCTACGCCAGATGAACAGCATCCGGCAACATGAGGTTGCTTTTGTTCAGGAGTGGATTGCTATCCCTCAGAACAGAACACTATCCAGAGACTGATCAACTCCATGCAACGACGATGCACCGCATGTGTCAATGCAACTGGCGGTCACACCCTTTATTGACTTTCCTGTTTGACCCCTACACCAGTCTCGCTCGCGCATTAACATTATCGTGAATAAAATTTAATGATGTTTACATGTCATCTTAAATCATTCATTTATCTCAAAAGCATCATAAGTATATACTTCACATATCAACCCGTGGAGTTATTCCAGATTTCGTGAGTGGCGCGTTTTCATATGGACTGAGTATATTTTGAAATTAAAGTTGTCAGGCAACAAGCAGTACAGGTAAAGAGTTTTATTTTAAG